>CP125978.1:447816850-448181162 GCA_030063025.1 Avena longiglumis
TCTTTGGTGCTAGACCAGGAGTGCTAGCCAGCTACGTAGCCTCACGTTCTTCCTCCTGGAGTTGGTGCCTGATGGAAGGCCGTTTGGCTTCAACCAGGCGTTTGTTGCTCGTTTCTTTGGTATCTGCCGATGACGCAGCGAGGGCGAGGTCTTCATCCCAAGTGGTTTGTCTCCGGCAGTGAAGAATTCGATCTGGCGATGGAGTTTGATGGAAGATGGACCCGATTGCTTTCTATAGCATGCATTTAGGGTCTTTTGTGTAAAGTTTCTGGGCATGGTTGTAATGTTCTGGGTCACTTAGTGTAATGCAAAATCATGAAAATATTTGGGTCCTTCCAGACCCATCTCCAAAAAGAAAAATTAAATGTCCCTAGATGTTAATACTGACATCTTTTAGATTTTGACTATTTGCGTCTTAGTTTTCATAATGAAACCAAATTGAATTTTTTTTAATTTTTTGTAATTCATTTTTCTTAATAAAATTGATTTTATTCTTATCTACCCAATGAGCTGTAGCTGCTATGAGTTTCTAAAATGGGGTACTTCTTTCCCACCAAACAATAGTTGTATCTAGTATCAGTATATTTTTAGAGAACTTACTCATCTTTGGCATTATAATCTAGACCGGTCATGATATTCTAGCATATATGGAAGAACATGGATAGTTCGATTTCATATGGCCAGAGTGAGTACATCTAGACAATACAGATACTACATTTACATGTATTGAGTTATAACCAATGCACCGGTTACCATTCTAACTTCATTTGAAAAGTACAAAATCCATTTAATCATTGTATGTACAACGGTATAATATATATCCACAGTAATTGTGTATATGGTTGATTGATTAATATTCCATCAACAAAACAATACACGTTCATCACGGCGAAAATATCATGCTCTCTTGATCTCCAAAATCACATCATGAGTTCATGAATATTAAAGAGAAAATCACCAAAAAAAATGGATTATCAGAAATTCATATGCCACATAGCTATTTTAATATTCGATATATGTATGAGTTCTCATTTTCTTGCCCTGCACATATGTTTTGCGGTGTCCAACGCCGAATTTATTTAATTTGAGTACATGCTGCACATGTTACCACTCAGTTAGAGAAGTTCAAAAAATTGATTGGACCAAAAATTCATCACCATATATGGAAGCCAAATGCCTTATAGGCCTAGAGTACAATAACATTTTCCGTGAAAGGTCATGTTTTTAGATATTCCAAACCACCGCCATTTGCAAATTGAAAATGTCGGCGTAATAAGTTATGGCACACCAGGACTCCTGCTCACAAGTGCTATGTTACTACTTCCTTTTGTTTTTTATTTACCCCATGTTCCGAGTTTAGTCAAAGTCAAATGTTGTAAATTTTGACCAAGTACATAGAAAAAAATAGCAACATCCATAATACCAAAATCATTTGATATGATGATGATTATATTGTAGATGTTCATATTGTTTTCCTTTTTTTTTGTTAAACTTCGGGAGTGAACTCCTCATGCAAGCTTAACTATGTAATAAAACAATCATTGTGTCACAGTACCGTACTCATGATTCTTCCATATCAAAATCATTCTGATCATGTCCATTAGTTTACTCTGAAACAAGTGGACATACATTTTGATAATACTAGTTGAATGCCCGTGCGTTGCCACGGGTGCTCAAATTTTCTTCTCACCACACATGTAATTATGACGCACATAAAATTTCTGGTGGTATATTAATCTTCATTTCAATATCAACACCACTTTTGCGGAGGGAAAGAGAATGCAGTTTATGTTACTAAATCTGACATATAATACTCTTGATCCGTTTTACAACACATTTCTCTTTCATATTTCTTTTGCTCTTTGATGTCGGATGGTCATGGAGTAACAATTTGTATAAGTAACACAAAACACCTGAGAGTTGGGTCAAAACTTCCCAGATTAACTATTGATGGACCAGATCTACGCTCGTATTACAATTTTTCCTAACACAGAGGGACTATCCACAACACTATATCTCTCTCGCACACACATAAAACATATATAAGTGCTCCAAAGGCATGACAAGGATGCACATGTCATCCTTCTCCTCTCAAGTCAGCCACTTAGCTTCACATGTTATGCCGTTCCGCTGAACTACCAGAGCAACAGGTTGAAGTGCTCTGCCTTAAAAGAATGTTGCAAAGTCTGCACAAAAACTGAAGTTTCAATAGATGGTTTGCATCAGTTTAAAGAAAGATGGTTTGCATCGAGAATACCATTGCTGAAGCACGTGTCACCCCTAATACTTAGTCCTCTATACTTTATCTTTATTATTGGTATCACTTAAAAAAAACAAATAGTCTTCCTGTATATAATTGTAATATGTCATCCTTATTTATAAATTTAACCGAAGTAAGCACTAAATAGCTCCTCCAAATAAATCACATGCTACACCGGCTTGTGCTATGTTAGGCATAGAGGGACAAAGCTCAACGATGCAAATTGATTCGGACAACTAATTAGTTTATCTAGACCAGTACAGTGAACAAGCAAGAAATGAGTGCACACTTTAGAGTTAACAAATAACTCAACTAAGTGTCAAAAATCTACTTGTCATGTCTAAATTCACAGTTCAATACATCTCCGAAATCAGAAAAGCCTCACGATCTCACCTCGACTTAAGCCTCATGATTCATGGATGAAAATTTCGCACGAAGTGAAGTTTGGTATAATATTGAGTACTTACGGTACCCCTTCAAAGAAAAAATATTAATGTGCAACAGTGCACCATGCAAACAAAAAATTGCACATTAATTTTCTTTCTAAGATGTCTCATCCATGAAATAGATCAAACAACAACAAGCTGCCGACGACCCACGTATTACTTAAAGAGAGCAAATGCCCATTCCTCATGGCATACACTAAAAAATATCCATGACCATGAGCAATAAAAGATTCATTTTCTTTCTAAAATTTGGTTTGACGTGAACAAAATAAAGAAAATAAAGAAGCTAAGGACATCTGGTTTTCAAATTTTCAATAATATCGGTAACTACTAAAATCCCAGCAGAAGCATATTTACATGTCAATTTATCAAGCTCAAAAAGTTTTCTTCCTGTTTATCAATTTCTAAGCACAACTGGAATGGAAAGCATCATATCTACCTTCATTAACCTTGCTAGAAGTGTGAGTGTCCCTTTTTAATTTTTGCCATATCCATGTCTCCTCCTGAAATGTATTAGTTTCTCAACTTTTTTTTTACTGTAGGTGCTATTTCCTACAGCTTTTCTCCCTGTTTTATTTTCCCCATCTCCCTTGAAATTATTTCTCTCTCAACAGTCGTGTTTTACTGTACGTGCTCTTCCCTTCAGCTTTTAAGCTAAAAAGAAAGAATCAATCTGATACCTAGGAATAACTATTGTTGCTAAAACTAAAAAGCTATCTCACAATGTTTAATTGCTCTAACCACAAGGGTAATTATCAAATTGGCAGAAAATTACATGTTATTGAAAAGTAAAACTAATTTAAAAATCTACCTCACAGTGTTTAATTGCTCTAACCACAAGGTGAATTGAATGTTTTAGAAATGAAAAGGAAAAAAATGCTAATCAAAGAGCATCCAACTTTGATGCTGGCTTTCTACATAAGACTACTTTAATTAAATTTTAAGAACTATATTCTCATACATAGTGAAACTTTTGGGCGTCAAGGAGAACAACGCATTTACCTCACTCCCTTTATTTTCTTCTTATCCTTCATTGTACCTTGCTCCCTACTTTCAACCAGTCTTTGCCATGTGGTGGTATGATGTATGCCCCCCTGAAATATCACCTCATGGTCATCCATATATTTTCACAAGCCTAATATTTCTGATATAGCATTCAAATTTCGTTCATAGGGAACATAAGAACCTGAATCAGAAAATGGTACACCAATATAGCTCGGTGCTAGAAACTCATGAACTCAAGAACATTGTCTGCAAGAAATAGAAACAATTAACAGTTAGTAGATAACCATAGGGATTTTGGACAAGCAAAAAAAATTACCGGTAAAATTCACAAAGGGGCCGTTGCAGATCCTTTCCCACTATTCTCTTTGAATCCAACAATAGTTCAAAACACAACATTATTGAAATGACTCACATGTATAGAAGAGTAAATAACACCGTGGGTCACTAAACTTGTTCTTCCTGTGTACTTAAGTCACACATCTTAGAAACTGAACTAACCGGTCACACAACTTGCAATCATGTGCACCCAAGGTCACAAACCGGTCTGTTGGACGGTTTTCGACAAAAAACCGGACGCGTGTCAAGAGCTGATAGACTTTTGCAAAAAATAACTCTCTATAGAACTAATTAAAACCGGATAGTTATTTTTTTTATTATCAAATATTATTCCAATATTGTTTTCTTTAGGGGTCCACTTTTCAGTGGAAGAAGAACTAATTAAATTTAGTATGTCGCACTGGAGTTGAACTTGCAACGCAACCTGCACGCTAGCCACTGCACCACGTAACTTCAGTTGCATTATTATAGGATAATATGTATATAACTACATGTATATTTTATAGAAAACCACATGCAACACCATACATATTACGATGCAGTGCGTTTATAAAAAACCAAATTTGTTTGTATCATGGTTCGGCCGTTCACCTATCGAACCGTCTGAACTACTCACTCTTTTTTATAAAAGATAAAATTAAAAACAAATTCTTGTAATTAGTGTTAAAAAGCTAAATAAATTAAAAGCAAAATTTATTTGTACGTGCAAGGTTAGACGCAGATTTGTGGCTCTCAGGGTGTACCAGAACCTATTTTCGACAATTAAATCAAAAAAACACTACAAATAATTTAGAAAATATGGCATAAATCACGCGTGTAGAAAATATATGTTGGTATGCGCATGCCAAAGTTTAAACCTAAAATATAAAAGTATGTAACCTACAGAAAAGTAAAAAATTATATTGTTTACAATATAAGGATTAGACATACACTATACACCGTAGAACAAAGTTCTAGTTTCTCTTTTTTGTGCAGGCCACATACGGTCATAAGTATTCTTGAAAATTTGCACGGGAAACTATCACTGTTACCTACGTACTTGATTTATTTCAAAAAAAATTGAAACATTTAAATAACATTTTTCGGTCTTTTGTAAAATTAGGTGCGCTCATACCAGGTTCTCCACCATATTTTCCGTGCTAGGTTATGCTAAAAAAAAGCTAACTTGAGACCAATCATGCCCTCACGGGTTGAACACGTGTCTGTTTTTGTCAAAAACCAGCCAGCAGATCGGTTTGTGACCACAGGTGCACATGGTTGCAAGTTGTGTGACCGGTTAGTTTAGTTTCTAAGATGTGTGACTTAAGTGCATATGCAGAACAAGTTTAGCGACCCATAGTGTCATTTACTCTTCTAGAAATGGTACACCAATATAGCTCGGTGCTAGAAACTCATGAACTCAAGAACATTGTCTGCAAGAAATAGAAACAATTAACAGTTAGTAGATAACCATAGGGATTTTGGACAAGCAAAAAAAATTACCGGTAAAATTCACAAAGGGGCCGTTGCAGATCCTTTCCTACTATTCTCTTTGAATCCAACAATAGTTCAAAACACAACATTATTGAAATGACTCACTGTTGGAGATATGCCCTAGAGGCAATAATAAATGTAGTTATTATTATATCTTTGTGTTTATGATAAATGTTTACATTCATGCTATAATAGTATTAACAAGGAAACATTGATACTTGTGTGTTTTGTAAACTTAATTTGAAGTCCCTAGTATAGCCTCTATACTTCACTAGCTTGTTGGTTGATTAATGATTGTGGTTTCCCTATCATGAACATTGAGATGTTATCAACAACAAGATCATATCGTTAGGAGAATGATATGGTGGACATACTCCTATAGATAAGCGTAGCATAAAGATCAAGTCATTTCATTAGTTCAATTGCTATATGCTTTACGATACATAGTAACCTAATTCCTTCGACCATGAGATCATGCATATCACCTTTACGGATGGATGCTTTGATGACATCAAACACCACACCGAATCGGGTGGCTATAAAGGTGGCATTAAGTGTTCGGAAAGTATTGGTTGAAACACATGGATCAAGAGTGGGATTTGTCCATCCACATGACGGATAGATATACTCGGGCCCTCTCGGTGGAATGTCATCCAATTAGCTTGCAAGCATGTGACTTGGTCACAAGGGATCACATATCACGGAACGAAAAGAGTACTTATCGAACGAGGTTGAACTAGGTATGCAGAGATACCGATCATAACCTCGGGTAAGTAACATATCGTGAGACAAAGGGAAATTGGTATCGTATGTAAGTGATTCATTCGATCGCAAAGTAATCGTAGAAATATGTGGAGCCATATGAATTTCCGATTCCTCTATTGGTTATTGTTCGAGAAGTGTCTCGATCATGTCCGCATAATTCACGAACCGTAGGGAGACACACTTAAGGATTGACGTTGTTTGAGTAGTTATGGTATTATGAGAAAGAGACTGAATGTTGTTCGAGTCTCGGATGGGATCCGGATATCACGAGGTGATCCGGAATGGTCCGGAGAATAAGATTCATATAAGGAAAGTCCCGCTTTGAGTTCGGGAATGATTCCTGTTTTCATCGAATGTTCTAGAAGGTTCCGGATTGTCCCAAGACTCGGGGAAGGGTACATGAATGTGTCATTGCTCATTGAATGATTGCATCATGTACTAAGTGTTATTGCTGTCCCAAATAAAGGATTAAATTGAATCCTAAAACAGAAAAGTCAAATGTCCAGTTTGAAAGTCAAACCGCCAAAACAAGAAACTGTGGGAAACAAGCAAGAGGAGTTGGAACCAACCGGAGGAGGAGTTGGACTCCTCCGGGCGCCCAGCCCAAGGCCGAGTTGGGAGGGACTCCTCCCTCCTGGCCGCCATGACCCCCTCCCATAAAGGAGGGGCTCCTCCCATAGACACATAACTTTCTACTCTAGATCTCCGGTTTAGAGCCGCTTTGGTTTAGAGCTTCTAATTGCTTTAGCCATGGTTTAGAGCCTTCTAATTGGTTTAGAGCCTTCTAATTGGTGTGTCTAATTACTAGACCACTAATAGCCTCTCTCATAAGCTCCACCATACTGCACCGGCTTAAGGCGGCCTCGGGATCTCCTCTACTTAGGTACCACGCCAGTTGTCACGGAATCGCGAGGAGAGTGCTACAACCTCCGCTGCTTTGGAACAAGGGAGAGGAAGGTCTTCGAAAATCGAACGCAGTGACCGATCATGAGCGCGGAACGTGGCGCTGGAAGGATCGTCACGATCTTGAGATCGGAAGAGTACGACTACATCACCCACGAATCCGCCTCGTTAAACGCTTTGGAATCTTCGAGGGTAAGTTATACCATCGACTCGTTGCTACAATCTAGTAGATAGATCTTGGCTTGTTTGGTTGTATGCGATAGAAAATTTTGTTTTCCATGCTACGAACCCCTACAGTGGTATCAGAGCCGTGTCTATATGTAGATACATTGACGAGTAGAACACAATGGTCATTGTGGGCGTTGATGCTTTTATTGTAGATTGCTTTTGTGTACTTTGCATCTTGCGGTATGTTGGGATGAAGCCGGGCTAACCTTACATGACATCGTTCATGAGACTTGCTCCACGCTTGACATGTAACTTGTATTGCATAAGTGGCTTTATGGTGCATGTTTCTCCTAGCATAGTTAAGATCCAATTTACAACGGGTGATCAACAATGCTAGTATCAATGTTGTGGTTCTTGTTCGTAAGTTAGAACGACACTTATTGAAAGCCCCAAACCACGTAAAATATGCAAAGAAAGTAGAAGCGTCTAACTTTGTTTTGCGGGTGTGCGATGATGTGATATGGCCATGATTGTGATTATATTTGATGTATGCAATGTTCCTTATTGTAAGTCGACAACCGCCAGAGCCATATGGTTGTCTTTAATTTATGTTAAGACCGCGTGTCTATTCAAAGTAGTTGTAATAGTTGAAGCGGTGGGCGACAACCATGGAGAAGCGTCATTGACCTTGATGCAATGCGGTGATGATGGAGATCATGTTCGTTTGAAGATGGAGATCGGAGGCACGAAGAAGAAAGGCCATATCATATCACATATATATTGAATTGCATGTGATGTTAATCCTTTATGCATCTTGTATTGCTTAGTAGACGACGGTAGCATTATAAGATGATCCCTCATGCACATCAATTTCAAATCATAAAGTGTTCACCCTTAGTTAGCACCGTTGCTAAAGCTTGTTGTTTGAAGCACCACGTGATGATCGGTGTGATAGATTACGCAAGTGTATACAACGTGAGCAAGCCAGATTTGCTCATGCGAAACTAAGGTTTGATCTTGACGAGCCTAGCATGTACGGACATGGTCTCGAACACGGATTACCGAAAGGTAAAGCATGAATCGTATAGTAGATATGATGAACATGATGATTGTTCGCCATTGAAACTATATCAACTCTCGTGATGATCGGTGTTGATGTAGTGGATTTGGTCTGTGATCACTAAAACAATGTGAGGGATGTTGTTTTGAGGGAGTTCACCTAGTTTAATTTCATTAATTAATTTGAACTCAATTTGTCATAAACTTAGTCTAAACTATTGCAAATATGTTGTAGATCAATGGCAGCCCCTACCATCAATTTTAATGCGTTCCTAGAGAAAGAAAAGTTGAAAAACAATGGAAGCAACTTGGATTGGTTCCGCAATTTGAGGATTGTCCTCACAAATGGTAATTTGACCTATGTCTTTGGATGCACCATTGGGTGACCCACTGCGGTGATGCTTCCGATGAAGTAAAGAATGTTTACCTCGCTTCTAAGAATCAAGACTCCATAGTTCAGTGTGCTATCTTGTATGGTTTAGAATCGAGCTTGTAAAAGGTTTGAAGAGTCGGACCCATATGATATTGTCGAGGATCTCAAATTGATTTTTGAGACTCATGCGGCAATTGAAAGCTATGAGGCTTCGAAAAGTTCTTTAACCGCAAGATGGAAGAGGGCAGCTCGTTAGTGAGCATGTGCTTAAGATGTCCGGGCATAAACAAACTTCAAAGCTTGGGTATAGTGATTCCTAATGCTTTGGGGATTTACCGTGTCCTCCAATCACTACCACCAAGTTACAAGAACTTTGTGATGAACTACAACATGCGAGAACATGAACAAGACGTTGCGTAACTCTTTGCCATGTTGAAATCTGCAGAAGTGGAGATCAAGAAAGAGCACCAAGTGTTGTTGGTCAATAAGACCACCAAATTCAAGAAAGGCAAGTCTAAGCAAAGGGACACTTCAAGAAGGGTGGTAAGAAAGCTACCACGCCGAAGAAGACCAAGGCTGGACCTAAGCACGAAACTTAGTGCTTTTACCGCAAGGGAGAAGGTCCTCGAAGCGGAATTGCCCAAAGTACTTGGCGGATCTGAAGAACGGCAACATCAAGAAGAAAGGTATATCCGATATACATGTTATTGATGTGTATCTCACTAGTACCGTAGTAGTGCACGGGTATTTGATATCTTGGTTCGGTTGCTCATATTTGTAACTCAAACAGTGCAGAATAAGCGGAAGCTAGCGAAGAACGAGGTGACGATGCGTGGGAAATGATCAAAGGTTGATGTGATCGCGTCGGCACGCTACCCCTTCATCTACCATCGGGATTAGTTTTATACTTAAATAATTGTTATTTGGTGCTGCGTTGAGCATGAACATTATATCGGGATCTTGTTTATTGCGAGGGTTACTTGTTTAAATCGAGAATAATGGTTGTTCTATTTATATGAGTAATATGTTTTATGCACATGCACCTTTGATAGATGGTCTATTCTTATTGAATCTCGATAGTGGAAATACACATATCAACAACATTGAGGCTAAACGTTTGAAATCAGCGATAATTCGACCTATATGTGGCAATGCTGTCTTGGTCACATCGAGTGAAACGTATGAAGAAACTCCATTCGATGGACTTCTTGAATCACTTGATTTTGAATCACTTGAAAGATGCGAAGCATGTCCGATGGGAAAAATGACTAAGACTCCATTTTACGGTATGATGGAGCGAGCTACGGACTTATTGGAAATCATACATACCGATGTGTGTGGTCCAATAAGTGTAGCGTCATGTGGTTATCGTTATGTTCTTACCTTCACGGATGACTTGAGTAGATATGGATATATCTATTTCATGAAACATAAGTCCAAACTTTCGAGAAGTTTAAGGAGTTTCAAAGTGAGGTAGAGAATCAACGTAACAAGAAGATTAAATTTCTACGTTACGATCGTGGAGGTGAATATCTAAGTTACGAGTTTGGCGAGCATTTAAAGAAGTCGGAATACTTTCACAATTGACACCGCCGAACACCACCGTAATGGTGTGTCCGAACGTCGAATCGAACTCTCTTAGATATGGTTCGTTCTATGATGTCACTTACAGATTTACCGCTATCATTTTGGGGTTATGCATTAGAAACAGCCGCATTCACTTTAAATAGGGCACCGTCTAAATCCGTTGAAACGACACCGTATGAATTATGGTTTGGGAAGAAACCTAAATTGTCGTTCCTTAAAGTTTGGGGATGCGAAGCCTATGTAAAGAACCGGACAAGCTTGAACCCAAAGCGGAAAAATGCGTCTTCATAGGATACCCGAAGGAAACTATTGGGTATACCTTCTATCATAGATCCGAAGGCAAAACATTCGTTGCTAAGAATGGATCCTTTCTAGAGAAGGAATTTCTCTCGAAAGAAGTGATGGAAGGAAAGTAGAACTCGACGAGGTTGTTGAACCTTCTCTCGAATTGTGAGTAGCGCAAAGACCGGAAGAAGTTCTGTGGTGCTGCACCAATAAGGAGGAAGCTAATGATGATGATCATGAAACTTCGGTTGAAGTTGCTCTGAGCCTCGGAGGTCAACGAACTCGTACCACTCCATTGGTATGATTCCGTTATGAATGTCATGGTGGACAACACCGATGACCCCGAGACATATGAGGAAGCGATGATGAGCCCAGATTCCAATAAATGGCAAGAAGCCATGAAATCCGAGATTGGATCCATGTACGAAAACCAAGTATGGACTTTTGTGGACTTACCGGATGGCGGAAGGTGTCGAGAACAAATGGATTTTCAAGAAGAAAACAGATGCTGATGGTAATGTTACTGTCTATAAAGCTCGACTTGTCGCAAAAGGGTTTCGACAAATTCAAGGAGTTGACTACGATGAGACTTTCTCACCAGTAGCGAAGCTAAAGTCTGTGAGGATTATGTTAGCGATCACTGCATATTATGATTATGAGATATGGCAGATGGATGTCAAAACAGCATTCCTCAATGGAGACATTGATGAAGAGTTGTATATGATGCAACCCAAAGGTTTTGTTGATCCTAAAGATGCTAACAAGGTATGCAAACTTCAACGGTCCATCTATGGATTGAAGCAAGCATCCCGGTTGGAATCAACGTTTTGATAAGGTAATCAAAGTTTTGGTTTTATACAAACTTATGGAGAAGCTTGTATTTACAAGAAAGTGAGTGGGAGCTCTGTAGCATTCTTAATAATGTATGTGGATGACATATTGTTGATTGGGAATGACGTAGACCTTCTTAATAGTGTCAAGGAATATTTGAATAATAGTTTTCAATGAAGGATCTTGGCGAAGTAGCTTACATATTAGGCATAAAGATTTATAGAGATAGATCGAACGCCAAATATCATTGTCACAAAGTACATATTTGGACAAAGTTCTAAAGAGATTTGGAATGGAAGAAAGCAAGAAAGGGTTCTTGCCCATGTTGCTCAATACGACCTTGAGTAAAACTCAAAGTCCGACATCGGCGAAGATAGAGAAAGGATGAGTAAGACTCCTATGCCTCAGCCATAGGATCTCTAATGTATGCCATGCTATGTACTAGACCCGACATTGCATATGCCGTTAGTTTAACTAGCAGATATCAAAGTGATCCAGAGTGGATCATTGACAGGTCAAAAACATCCTTAAGTACTTGAGAAGAACTAAGGATATGGTTCTTTCTTATGGAGGTGATGAACAGCTCGTTGTTAATGGTTACACCGATGCTAGTTGGAACACCGATCCGATGATTCTAAATCACAATCCGGATCGTATTTATTTTGAATGGTGCGAAGATTAATGGAGGAGTGCAAAGCAAAGTTGTGGCGAGATCTTCAAGCGAATCGGAATACATGGTGCCTTCCGGAGGCTTCACAAGAAGCGATATGGATGAAAGAGTTCATTACAGAGCTGGGTGTGGTTCCAAGTGCCTGGACCCAATGTCTATCTCTTGTGATAACATGGGCGCCATAGCCAATGCGCAAGAACCAAGGTCACACAAGAAGTGAAGCATATCAAGCTGCGTTTTCACGCTATTCGAGAACATATCCGGGATGGGGATATAAAGATTTGCAAAGTACACATGATCTAAATGTGGCGGATCCGTTGACTAAACCTCTCCCGAGGGCAAAACATGACCAACACCAAACTGCCATGGGTGTTCGGTATATTACCATGTAATCTAGATTAGATGACTCTAGTGCAAGTGGGAGACTGGAGATATGCCCTAGAGGCAATAATAAATGTAGTTATTATTATATCTTTGTGTTTATGATAAATGTTTACATTCATGCTATAATAGTATTAACAAGGAAACATTGATACTTGTGTGTTTTGTAAACTTAATTTGAAGTCCCTAGTATAGCCTCTATACTTCACTAGCTTGTTGGTTGATTAATGATTGTGGTTTCCTATCATGAACATTGAGATGTTATCAACAACAAGATCATATCGTTAGGAGAATGATATGGTGGACATACTCCTATAGATAAGCGTAGCATAAAGATCAAGTCATTTCATTAGTTCAATTGCTATATGCTTTACGATACATAGTAACCTAATTCCTTCGACCATGAGATCATGCATATCACCTTTACCGGATGGATGCTTTGATGACATCAAACACCACACCGTAATCGGGTGGCTATAAAGGTGGCATTAAGTGTTGGAAAGTATTGGTTGAAACACATGGATCAAGAGTGGATTTGTCCATCCACATGACGGATAGATATACTGGGCCCTCTCGGTGGAATGTCATCCAATTAGCTTGCAAGCATGTGACTTGGTCACAAGGGATCACATATCACGGAACGAGAAAAGAGTACTTATCAAGAACGAGGTTGAACTAGGTATGCAGAGATACCGATCATAACCTCGGGTAAGTAACATATCGTGAGACAAAGGGAAATTGGTATCGTATGTAAGTGATTCATTCGATCGCAAAGTAATCGTAGAAAGATGTGGGAGCCATATGAATTTCCAGATTCCTCTATTGGTTATTGTTCGGAGAAGTGTCTCGATCATGTCCGCATAATTCACGAACCGTAGGGAGACACACTTAAGGATTCGACGTTGTTTGAGTAGTTATGGTATTATGAGAAAGAGACGAATGTTGTTCGAGTCTCGGATGGGATCCGGATATCACGAGGTGATCCGAATGGTCCGGAGAATAAGATTCATATAAGGAAAGTCCCGTTTGAGTTCGGGAATGATTCCGTGTTTTCATCGAATGTTCTAGAAGGTTCGGATTGTCCCAAGACCGGGAAGGGTACATGAATGTGTCATTGCTCATTGAATGATTGCATCATGTACTAAGTGTTATTGCTGTCCCAAATAAAGGATTAAATTGAATCCTAAAACAGAAAAGTCAAATGTCCAGTTTGAAAGTCAAACTGCCAAAACAAGAAACTGTGGGAAACAAGCAAGAGGAGTTGGAACCAACCTGGAGGAGGAGTTGGACTCCTCCAGGCCGGCGCCCAGCCCAAGGCCGAGTTGGGGAGGGACTCCCTCCCTCCCCTGGCGCCATGACCCCCCTCCCATAAAAGGAGGGGCAGGGCTCCTCCCATAGACACATAACTTTCTACTCTAGATCTCCGGTTTAGAGCCGTTTTGGTTTAGAGCTTCTAATTGCTTTAGCCAGCGGTTTAGAGCCTTCTAATTGGTTTAGAGCCTTCTAATTGGTGTGTATAATTACTAGACCACTAATAGCCTCTCTCATAAGCTCCACCATACTGCACCGCTTAAGGCGAAGCCTCGGGATCTCCCTCTACTTAGGTACCACGCCTTTGCCGGAATCGCGAGGAGCGTGCTACAACCTCCGCTGCCTGCTGGAACAAGGGAGAGGAAGGTCTTCGTCGAGTACCGAACGTGTGACCGATCATGGAGCGCTGCGGAACGTATACCTGGAAGGATCGTCTACACGATCTTGAGATCGGGAAGAGTACGACTACATCACCCACGAGAATCCGCTCTCGTTAAACGCTTTGGAATCTTCGAGGGTAAGTTATACCATCGACTCGTTGCTACAATCTAGTAGATAGATCTTGGCTTGTTTGGTTGTATGCGATAGAAATTTTTTGTTTTCCATGCTACGAACCCCTACACTCACATGTTTAGTATCATTTTAAATTATCCATTTGGTGGTTGCTTCATAAAACCCCGTTGTGCCCGGAAAATGGAAAATGGTTTTTTGGTGCGAGGAAAAGAAAAACTTCCTCCACCAACATTATTCGCCATTCCATAATGCATATGCATGCACGATATGGGCACATTATCACAAACTATGCCTTGATTCTAGCCATAATATTGGTCATTTGACCCGAAAGCCGGGAAACCTCGAATGAGATAGGTCATTTTGTGAAGGTTTTTTTTGAGACATATTCGATATAACAAGTTTGATATTTTTACTTCCAACCATGTCATATAATATGACACCATGCAAAGGTTTCGCATTGTTTCGATCGTTTTTGAATTTTTTATGACTCTTTAAAACTATCGACAAACTTTGTCGAACGACGGGTATTAAGATTCTTAGCTCGGAGCTGAGCCTCTCTAAACTTTCACTGGATCTCTGATAAAATAGCATATTGTGAACCTAAAAATTATTTTTTAAAAAAATCATGCCCATCCGGTCATGTACCTGTAGTTCATATCTAACCCACTTCCTGCCGATTCGGCAGGAATTTGTCTTTTTCACCTGGAGTGGATGAAAAGGTTTGAGATCCCCCCGTTGGGACATTATACATTTAATGTGGTCTAGTATTTTTGAAAAATGGGGTGGTAGAATTTTGAATTAGCCATTTGGTGGTTGTTTCATAAAATTCCCTGTTTTTACGCTCGTAAAATGGAAAATGGCTTTTTGGTGCAACGAAAAGGAAAACTTCCTCCTGCAACATTATTCGTCATTTCATAATGCACATGCATGCACAATATTGGCAGATTATCACAAACTATGCCTTGATTCTAGCCATAACATTGGTCATTTGACCCGAAAGCCAGGAAACCTCGAATGGGATAGGTCATTTTATGAATGTTTTTTTGAGACATATTCAATATAACAAGTTTGATATTTTTCCTTGCAACCATGTCACATAATATGACACCATGCGAATGTTTCTCATTGTTTCGATCATTTTTGAATTTTTTTATGACTCTTTTAAACTATCGACAAACTTTGTCGAACGACGGGTATGAAGATTCTTAGCTCGGAGCTGAGCCTCTCTAAACTTTCACTGGATCTCTGATGAAATAGCATATTATGAATCTAAATATGGTTTCTGTAAAAAATTATGCCCATCCGATCATGTACCTGTAGTTCATATCTGACCCACTTCCTGCCGATTCGACAGGAATTTTTCTTTTTCACCTAGAGTAGACGGAAAGGTTTGAGATCCCCCGTTGGGACATTTGTACATTTAAGGTGGTCTAGTATTTTTTAAAAATGGGGTGGTAGAATTTTGAATTAGCCATTTGGTGGTTGCTTCATAAAATTTCCCGTTTTTTACGCTCATAAAATGAAAAACGGCTTTTTGGTGCGACGAAAAGGAAAACTTCCTCCTGCAACATTATTCGTCATTCCATAATGCACAAGCATGCACAATATGGATAGATTATCACAAACTATGCCTTGATTCTAGCCATAACATTGGTCATTTGACCCGAAAGCCAGAAAACCTCGAACGAGATAGGTCATTTTGTGAAGGTTTTTTTGAGACATATTCAATATAACAAGTTTGATATTTTTCATTGCAACCATGTCACATAATATGACACCACACGAAGGTTTCGCATGTTTCGATCGTTTTTGAATTTTTTTATGCATGTTTAAAACTATGGTAAAAACGGCGAGCATGAAGATTCTTATTCAATATAAATATCTAATTTTTGAGTGTACATAGATAGATGATATATAATTTATATTTTTCTGAATTAGAATGATTTTTTATGATTTTCCTAAGAGTAATGTGATAAAAGGCAAAAAAAAAAATACTTTGCCGTGTGTACTGCGAAATACACATGGCAAAGGCCCTTTGCCGTGTATACTACGGAATACACACGGCAAATGGCTGCCGTGTATACTGCAGAATACACACGGCAAAGGACCGGCGAGGGCACACGGCAAAGAGACCACAGTCTGCGACCGTTAGCTCCTCCCTATATGGACTTGTGGGGTCACGAGTCCCACCTTGTTGCCGTGATAACACCTATGTCGTGTGCCGTCAACTTTGCCGAGTGTATTTTCTTTACTGTGTTCCTTTATGGGTCTTTACTGTGTATATTTCTTTGTCATGTTCTTTTTCAGAAATTTGCCGTGTTCACATACTTGCCATGTATTTTCTGAGTTACACACGACAAAGACTGTTTTTGCCGTGTTCCGGTGCGTTTGGCACACGGCAAAGACGTGTCTACACGGCAGCGACATTTTTTCCCGTAGTGACTGCAATATTGATAATTAGACTAAAAAAAGAAACACGCATAAAAAGGATACAACCATAGGAAAACTATGACAACATTTTACAAAATCTTTAGTCCATCCTTTAAAATAATTAAGGTCAGACTCGAGTCGATTCTACGGTACCAGCAGCTTCTGATTGAATTTTTTATTAAATCACTACTGATTGACCTAAAGTGTCACTGTCCATCAAATAGAGTTGGTTAGCCCAGTCCTATATAATAAAAATAAGGATTACATTTAAAATTTGTCAATTTTCTACCAACTCAATATGCAACAAGTTACACAATAAGAAATGTCGATGTAAAGAAAAGTTATCAATTTAACATGGAGGAAACATAGTACCTTATTCATGCTCATGTCTTAGTATGACACTCCGGTAACTCATCGAAAAATAATATCTCACATGCTCGGCTAATATATCCTCCTCTGTTTCTTTAGTAAGTTCCCGGAGTCTCCAGAAGAGCGTTGCTGATAGAGAATCAGTGAATAGCACATCTTTTAAAATCCTGATGCGCGTATTTAAAAGACATACTGAACTTTGGCAACTGCCTGTTTCAAATCAAAAGCTTCAGGGTCATGCACTGTTCTAGCATGTAGAAAAGAAAACAACTAAAATTTAGGAGACTGTGTAACAAACAGACTTTCAAAGACAATGTTATTCAACATTTGTGAATATTGGCCGGTAACAAACATAGTGTTCAGAAACAGTCAACTACTGAAGGGTTTCGCAGCATAGTAAATCAAAAAAAATACGGATGCGAACGGGAAAGCCAAGATCTAATCTAGAAGATGCAAACAACGAGAGGGATAGATGAGATCTTCATACCCTTGAAGAAATCGCACAGCGGAACGTTCAACGGAACGTGGTTGATGTAGTCGTACTAGCCTTCTCCTCCTCGCGATCCGATCCGATCCAACGCTGCAAGTGGCAACGCCTCCGAGAGATGCACACGTACGACACCTCGACGTCTCCTCCTTCCTTGGTCCAGCAAGTGGGGTGGAGAGATAGATTGGATCTACAACACGACGGCATGGTGCAAAGGTGGAGAGTTTCTGCGGCAGGGCTTCGCCTACGAGCAGCCGGGAGAGAGAGAGATCTGGAGGGCAGCAGTATGGCGGCTAGGGTTGAAGGAGTGGGGAAGGAGGGCTGCGCCCCTGCCCTCTATATATAGGGGGCTGGCCGGCCCCCTTGGCCCCTCCTCCAAGCCCTAGGGCGGCGGCCCCAAGGGTTGGAGTGGGTGGCAAGTTTTCCTCTTCCTTCTAGAAGGTTTCCCTAGGGTTTCCCCTAGGGTTTGGCCGGCTGGGCCTATGGGGCCTTGTGCCCCTGGCCCAATGCGGCCAGGGCACTCCCTCGTACGCCCACGCACCCCTCCGACAAGTGGGGCCATGTTGGTCCCACTGCGGAAGCTTCTAGAACCTTCCAGTACAATACCGAACATTCCAAAACAATTCCGAAATCCAAAAACTGCTTTGCCTTATATGAATCTTATTCTCCGGACCATTCCGGAACCTCTCGTGATGTCCTAGATCTCATCCGAGACTCCGAACAAAAACTCATAAACCAATTATCCAATCTATCCTAGCGTCGAGACACGTTAAGTGTGTGACCCTACGGGTTCGAGAATATGCATACATGATCTTCCATCAATAATCAACAGCAGGGTCTGGAAACCCATATTGACTCCCACATATTCATCGATGATCATATCGGATGAACCACGATGCCAGGATTCAATTAATCCCATATATATTCCCTTCGTCACACGATATTTTACTTGCCCGAGATTCGATCGTTGGCATCGGCATACCTAGTTCAATCTCGTTCACAGCAAGTACTTTACTCGTTCCGTAATCCGATATCACTTTGTGATTAACTCCTTAACCACTTGCTTGCAAGCGGTGTTGATATCGATTACCGAGTGGGCCCGAAGTATATATCTCCGACTTGGGAGGGACAAATTCCATCTCGATACATACAACCCAACAAGTACTTTCCGATCACCTGAGAGACACCTTTATGATCACCCTCTCATAGGATGACGTTTGATGACCTCAAAGCTTTCTTCCGATACCAGGGAGTTGCATTATGTCATGTTCTAAGGAATACAATATTTGACATAAGAAAAAGCTTCGTAATGATGAACACGATGACACGATCTAATTGCTCTGCTTAATTTGGGTATGTCCATCATATCATTCTCCCAATGACATGATCTCATTATTAATTGACAACTCATGTCTATGGTTAGGAAACCTTAACCATCATTAATCAATGAGCTAGTCCATAGAGGCATACTAGGGACACGGTTTTGTTCATAAACCACACAAGTATCAAAGTTTCCGCTTAATACAATTCTAGCATGGAATATAAACTTTATCATGAACAAGAATTATAATAATAACATCTTTATTATTGCCTCTAGGGCATAATTCCAACAGTCTCCTACTTGCACTAGAGTCAATAATCTAGTTTACATCTGGCAACAATCTAACACCCATGGCACTAAGGTGCTGATCATGTTTTGCTCGTGGAAGAGGTTTGGTCAACGGATCTGCGACATTCAGATCCATATGTACTTTGCTAATCTTCAGATCTCCATCTGTTATATAATCTCGAATTATATGAAACTTGCGGTTGATGTGCTTGGTCTTTGGATGATATCTTGGTTCCTTAGCCAGTGCTATGGCGCCAGTGTTATCACACAATATTTCCAGTGGGTACAAGGCACTTGGAACCACACCATGCTCAGTGATGAAGTTCCTTATCCAAACTCCTTCACTTGACGCTTCTGCAGCAGCCATGTATTCCGCTTCTACTGTAGATCCCACGATCACGCTTTGCTTGCAGCTTCTCCAGATCACAGCTCCTCCATTCAAAATATAAACGTATCCTGTCTGAGATTTAGAATCATCCTTGTCGGTGTCGAAACTAGCGTCGACGTAACCTTTTACGACGAGCTGCTCATCACCTCCATAGACCAAGAACATTTCTTTAGTCCTATTTAGATACTTTAGGATGTTCTTTACGGCTGGCCAGTGTTCAACTCCTGGATCACTTTGATATCTGCTCGTCAAACTAAGAGCATTGGACACATCCAGTATAGTACACAACATGGCATACATGATAGAACCTATGGCCGAGGCATAAGGCACTTTGCAAATAGCTTCTCTATCATCAGAATGGACACCGAGCCTTGCTCAATATCTTACGACAACATAGGCCTCGAACCTTTCTTTGCCTTATCCATCCCGAACCTTTTCGAACTTTGTCTAGGTATGTACTGCTTAAAGCTATCAGGCGTCTTTGTCTATCTCTATAGATTTTTATGCCCAATATATAAGCAGCTTCCCCTAGGTCTTTCATTGAAAAACATTTGTTCAAATAACACTTCACATCGTTAAGCATATCAATGTCATTTCCAATAATCAATATGTCATCCACATATAGTACCAAAAATGTCACTGAGCTCCCACTCACTTTCTTGTAGATACAAGCTTCGTAGCAATTTGGAACAAATCCAAAGCTCTTGATCACTTGATCAAAACGAAGGTTCCAACTCCGAGATGCTTGCTCCAGTACATAAATGGAACGCTGAAGTTTGCACACCTTATCAACATCCTTAGGATCGACAAAACCTTCGGGTTGCATCATATACAACTCTTCATCAATGTTGCCATTGAGGAACGCAGTCTTGACATCCATCTGCCATATTTCATAATCATGAAACGCAGCAATTGCTAATAAAATCCGAATGGACTTAAACATCGCTACGGGAGATAAAGTCTCATCGTAGTCAACACCTTGAACTTGTCGAAAACCTTTCGCGACAAGCCGTGCTTTATAGACAGTAACATTACCATCTACGTCCGTTTTCTTCTTGAAAATCCATTTGCACTCAACGGTCTTTCGATCGCTAGGAGGGTCCACCAAAGTCCACACTTGGTTTTCGCTCATGGATCCTAATTCGGATTTCATGGCCTCTAGCCATTTCTCAGAGTCTGGGCTCATCATTGCTTCCTCATAGTTCGCAGGTTCACTGTTGTCTACCAACAAGACAATTAAGACAGGGTTACCGTACCACTCAGGAGGGACACGTGACCTTGTCGACCTGCGAAGTTCAGTAGTAGCATCGTCCGAAGCTTCATGATCCTTGTCATTAGCTTCCTCTATTGTTGGTGTAGACGACACTGGAACAATTTTAGGTGCTGCGCTACTCTCCAACTCAAGAGAATGTTCAATAACCTCATATAGCTCTACTTTCCTCCCACTCACTTATTTCGAGAGAAACTCCTTCTTAAGATAGGATCCGTTCTTTGCGACAAACACTTTGCCTTCGGATCTGTGATAGAAGGTATACCCAATAGTTTCCTTAGGGTATCCTATGAAGACGCATTTCTCAGCTTTGGGTTCGAGCTTGTCCGGCATCAACTTCTTGACGTAAGCCTCGCATCCCCAAACTTTAAGAAACGATAACTTAGGTTTAGCACACAGTTCATACGGTGTCGTCTCAATGGATTTAGATGGTGCCCTATTTAAAGTGAATGCAGCGGTTTCTAATGCATAACCCCAAAATGGTAACGGCAAATCTGTAAGAGACATCATTGATCGCACCATATATAATAGAGTTTGATTCCGGCGTTCAGACACACCATTGCGCTGTGGTGTTCCGGGTGGCGTGAGTTGCGAAATTATTCCGCTTGCTTTAAGATGCGTGAGAAAATCATAACTCAAATATTCACCTCCACGATCGGATCGTAGAAATTTAATTTTCCTGTTACGATGGTTTTCCACTTTATTCTGAAATTTTTTGAACTTTTCAAATGTTTCAGATTTATGTTTCATTAAATAGATATACCCATATCTACTTAAGTCATCAGTAAAAGTGACAAAATAGCGATATCCACCGCGCGTCGAAACACTCATTGGTTCGCATACATCGGTATGTATGATTTTCAACAAGTTCATTGCTCGCTCCATCATTCCGGAGAACGGGGTTTTGATCATCTTGCCCATGAGGCATGGTTCGCACGTGTCAAATGATTCAAAATCAAGAGACTCCAAAAGTCCATCGGAATGGAGTTTCTTCATGCGTTTTACACCAATATGACCTAGACGACAGTGCCACAAATAAGTCGTATTATCACTATCTACCTTGCATCTCTTAGCCTCAATGTTATGGATGTGTGTTTCATTGCTTTAGAGATTCAAAAGAAATAAACCATTCATAGCAGGTGCATGACCATAAAATATGTTACTCATATAAATAGAACAACCATTATTCTCTGATTTAAATGAATAACCGTCTTGCAATAAACACGATCCAGATATTATGTTCATGCTCAACGCAAGCACATAATAACATTTATTAAGGTTTAAAACTAATCCCGAAGGTAAAACTAAGGAGAGCGTGCCGACGGTCGTCACATCAACTCTTGATCCGTTGCCAACGCGCATCGTCACCTCATCCCTTGCTAGCCGCCGTCTATTCCGTAGCTCCTATTTCGAGTTACAACTATTAGCAACTGAACCAATATCAAATACCCAGGCACTACAAGAAGCGCTAGTAAGGTAAACATCAATAACATGTATATCAAATATACCTTTGATGGTGCCAGCCTTCTTGTCCGCTAAGTACTACGGACAGTTGCGCTTCTAGTGAGCCTTGTCCTTGCAATAGAAGCACTCAGTGTCCGGCTTAGGTCCAGACTTGAGCTTCTTCTCAGCAGGGGCAACGCGCTTGCCGCTGCCTTTCTTGAAGGGCTTCGTTGCATCCTTACCTTTCTTAAAGCCGGGGGGCTTGTTGACCATCAACACATGATTATCTTTCTTGATGTCCACCTCCGCAGCTTTCAGCTTAGCGAAGAGCTCGGTGATCGTATCAGTGGAACCAATCTGATTATGAGTAACTACAAAACCTTTGTAGCTAGGAGGGAGTGATTGCAGAATGCTGTCAATCTTGAGCTCCTCTGGAATCTTGCAGTCCAGTTTCTCAAGGAGTGGAGTGTAGCATGACATCTTAATGGCGTGCTCACTAACGGAACTCCCTTCCTCCATCTTGCAGTTGAAGAATTTCTCAGAGATCTCATATCTCTTAGAACGGGCCTGAGTCTGAAACATGATTTTTAGTTCCTCAAGAATCTCAAAGGGCCCGGCGAACTCCTCAAAACGATTTTGAAGGTCCGATTCCATAGCAAACAACATGGTGCTCTTAATCACACCATAATCATCTTTGCGCGACTGATAAACGGCTTTCTCATCACCAAGATCTACGACAGGGTCACCTAGCGCTTTCTCAAGGACATAGTCCTTTTGTCCGCCAGCGAGAATGATTCTCAGATTGCAGAACCATTTGGTGAAGTTGGACCCATTGTTCTTAAGCTTTTCTTTCTCATCAAAAACGTTGAAGTTGAAGTTGGACTTAGCCATTTGATCTACAAAATTTGCAAGTACAATTTAGACTATGTTCATGATAACTAGTTCAACTTAATCAAATTACTATATGAACTCCCACTAAATTCAACATCCCTCAAGTTGTTTAGTGAACATGATCCAAATTCACCACACCCAATCCGATCTTCACGAGAAGAGATGTGGTTTCAATGGTGGACAACAAAGTGTCGATCATATCATTCATATGACTCATGCTTAACCTTTTGGTTCGTGTGTTCCGAGGCCATGTCTATACATGCTAGGCTCGTCAAGTCAAACCCAAGTATTTCCACGTGTGCAAAACTGGCTTGCACCCGTTGTATGTGAACGTAGAGTTTATAGCACCCGATCATCACGTGATGCTTGAACACGACGAACCTTCGCAACGGTGCATACATGGGGAGAATACGGTTTTATCCTGATCTTTAAGTGAGGAATCATCTTATAATGCTACCGTCGCGATCTAAGCATAATAAGATACATAAAAGGATAAACATCACATGCATATAATTTTATGTGACATGGTATAGCTAATCTCCGCCCAATCATCTCCATCTTGTGCGTGCCAGCATGATCTCCATCACTCCACCATGATTGCCTCCACCACGAATAGCAACTACAACTATTGCTAACTACTTATCGATAAAGTAAAGCTATTACATGGCGTATAATAAGTTGACACACAGGTCATACACAATTATACAGACAACCATATGGCTTCTGCCGGTTGTGTACTCATCGACATGCAAGTCGTGAAACATTACAAAACATGATCATTGCATACAACATACACATCACATCTTGTGCCATACCATATCACAGAAACACTCCCTGCAAAAACAAGTTAGACGCCTCTACTTTGTTGTTGCATGTTTTACGTGGCTTATGGGAGTAACAAGCTAAGAACGATTCTTACCTACGGAAATCCACAACGGTGATATTATGGCTGCCAACATCCGGTGTAAATCCCATGACAACTATAGTGAGAGAAACTGGCATCCACCAGCCGCATGTGTGGAACAATCCACACGTCAAGTGCGGAGCCGGTCTCGCGAACGAGGTCACGTAAAGTTGGCCTGGACCGCTTCGATCTCACTATCCCGCGTCATAAGAGGTACACAACAAGAGGTTTGCAACAGAAAACATCAACGCCCGCAACAAGCATGTTGCGTTCTACTCGTGAAACACATCTATGCATAGATCTAGCTCTGATACCACTGAAGGGTTTTGCAGCATAGTAAATCAAAAAAAATCTACGGATGTGAACGGGAAAGCCAAGATCTAATCTAGGAGATGCAAACAACGAGGGGTATAGATGAGATCTTCATACCCTTGAAGAAATTGCACAGCGGAACGTTCAACGGAACGTGGTTGATGTAGTCGTACTAGCCTTCTCCTCCTCGCGATCCGATCCGATCCAACGCCGCAAGTGACGCCGCCTCCGAGAGATGCACACGTACGGAACCTCGACATCACCTCCTTCCTTGGTCCAGCAAGTGGGGTGGAGAGATAGATTGGATCTACATCACGACGGCGTGGTGCAAAGGTGGAGAGTTTCTGCGACAGGGCTTCGCCTACGCGTAGTGGGGGAGAGAGAGATCTGGAGGGCAGCAGTATGGCGGCTAGGGTTGAAGGAGTGGGGAAGGAGGGATGCGCCCCTGCCCTCTCTATATAGGGGGCTGGCCGGCCCCCTTGGCCCCTCCTCCAAGCCCTAGGGCGGCAGCCCCAAGGCTGGGGAGGCAGTTCCCTCCTTCTAGAAGGTTTCCCTAGGGTTTCCCTAGGGTTTGGCCAGCTCAGCCTGGCCCATGGCCAGGCACCTCGCACGCCCACGCACCCTCCTACAAGTGGGGCCACGCTGGTCCCACTGAAGCTTCTAGAACCTTCTCTGCACAACATTCAAACCATTCCAAAATCCAAAAACTGCTTTGCCTTATATGAATCTTATTCTTGACCATTAGGAACCTCTCGTGATGTCTTGGATCTCATGAGGACTCGAAAAACTCATAAACCAATCTATCTATCGAGACACGTTAAGTGTGTGACCGATACGGGTTCGAGAATATGCATACATGATCTTCCATAACATAATCAGCAGCACATATTATGACTGGCTCCTCATATCGATGCGATATCGTCATGAATGACGATGATGTTCAATTAATAATCCCATATATATATATTTGTACGCGATATTTTTACGCGGATTGATCGTTGGCATACATCGACCATCGGCGTTCCTAGTTCAAAGTACTTTACCGTATCCGCTGTGAATCCGGTTTAATCGACTGCTAACCACTTGCCTGGCGGTGTTGATATCGATGCGATTGTGGGCCTAAGTATATCTCTCTTAGCTTGGGAGGAAAATCCCCATCTACGACATATGACAAATTAAGTACTAACAAGTCACGACAGACAGAGAGATGATCACCCTCTCATGGGATGGCGTTTGACCTTGACCTCAGCTTTCTTACGATGCGAGAGTTGTATTAGCTCATGGTCTAATGAATATAATATTTTACATAAGAAAAAGCTTCGCAAAGATGAACACGATGACACGATCTAATTGCTCTGCTTAATTTGGGTTTGTCCATCATATCATTCTTCCAATGACATGATCTCATTATTAATTGACAACTCATGTCTATGGTTAGGAAACCTTTGTTGGAATTATGTCCTAGAGGCAATAATAAAGATGTTATTGTTATAATTCTTGTTCATGATAAAGTTTATATTCCATGCTAGAATTGTATTAAGCGGAAACTTTAATACTTGTGTGGTTTGTGAACAACACCGTGTCCCTAGTATGCCTCTATGGACTAGCTCATTGAGTAATGATGGTTAAGGTTTCCTAACCATAGACACGAGTTGTCGATTAATAATGAGATCATATCATTGGGAGAATGATAAGATGGACAGACCCAAACTAAGCGGAGCAATTAGATCGTGTCATCGTGTTCATCTTTGCGAAGCTTTTCTTATGTCTAATATTGTATTCCTTAGACCATGAGATAATACAACTCCCTGGTATCGGAAGAAAGCTTTGAGGTCATCAAACGTCATCCTATGAGAGGGTGATCATAAAGGTGTCTCGTGTGATCGTAGTACTGTTGGGTTGTATGTATCGAGATGGGATTTGTCCTCCAAAGTCGGAGAGATATACTTTGGGGCCCACTCGAATCGATATCAACACCGCTTAAGCATGTGGTTAAGTAGTTAATCACAAAGTGATATCGGATTACGGAAGTAAAGTATTTGCCGTGAACGAGATTGAACTAGGTATGACGGCATCGACGATCAAATCTGCAAGTAAAATATCGCAAACGAAGGGAATATATATATGGGATTGATTGAATATCGCAGCGTGGTTCATCCGATATGATTGTCGATGAATGTGGGAGTCAATATGGGTTTCTGCACTGCTGATTATTGATAGAAGATCATGTCTGCATATTCTCGAACCCGAAGGGTCACACACTTAATGTGTCTCGACGCTAGGATAGATTGGATAATTGGTTTATGAGTTTTTGTTCGGAGTCTCGGATGAGATCCAGGACGTCACAAGAGGTTCCGGAATTGTCCGAAGAATAAGATTCATATAAGATAATGCAGTTTTTGGAGTTCGAAATTGTTTTGGGTTATTCGGTATTGTACCGGAACCTTCTAGAACCTTCCGGAGTGGGACCAACGTGGCCCCACTTGTCGGGAGGGGCGTGGGCCTATGAGGGAGTGCCTCAAGATGGGCAGGGCACAAGGCCCCATAGGGCCCATGGCCAAACCCTAGGAAACCCTAGGGAAGCTTAGAAGGGGACTTGCCCCCACTCCCTCCTTGTCACGCCTAGGGCTTGGGGGAGGGGCAAGGGCTAGCCGCCCACCCCTCTATACAAATAGGGCTGGGGGCGCACCCCTCCCACACCTCCTCCTCAACCCTAGCTGCCCTGCTGCCCCTCCTCTCTCTCCCTCCCGATCACAGAAGCCGCCTTGAAACTCTCCACCGCTTGCACCCCGCCGTCGCGTTGTAGATCCAATCCATCTCTCCACCCTACTTGCTGGACCGAGGAAGGAGGAGACGTCGAGGTGCCGCACGTGTGCATCTCTCGGGGGCATAGCCACTTGCGGTGTTAGATCGGATTGGATCGCGAGGAGGAGAAGCGAGTACGACTACATCACCCACGTTCCGTCGAATATTCCGCTGTGCGAATCTTCAAGGTTATGAAGATCTCATCTATACCCCCCTTGTTGTTTGCATCTCCTAGATTAGATCTTGGCTTTCCCGTTCGCATCCGTAGAATTTTTTTGATTTACTATGTCTAAAACCTTCAAAGGGTATCGAGCTAGATCTATGTGACATGGTTATACCTCACGGACACGTAACTTCAGATACCTAGTCCAGCCCAAAGAAGGCCCACGGCATATACGCTGGCCCATGAAGATTTCGGTGGCCAAGGCCCATGACGCTTCGGATCCTTGGAGAGCAAGACTAGAGGAGATAGGAAATTCAAAGGGTAAAACCCTAGAACTTGTAACCGACTAGGACTACGCCCGGACCTGCCTAAGTATATATAAAGGCCGGAGGGCACGCCCTAGGGCAACTCGACTCATAGTTTCGACACGCATCCACGCCAGATCGAATATGCGTACTCAGAACCTTCGGTTCACCGTAATCAAAGAGCGCAAGCAGAGTAGGGTTTTCCCGGGGCCCGAACTCAGGTAAATCTCGTGTCCCCGGTTGCTTGTCCGTTAACCGTGCCACGATATCCAAAGATCCCCATCTTCTCCAAAACCCAAGTCCATAACAATGGGCATTGACGAGATTAAACCTCGTCAATTGGCGCCTGTGGGAATTGGGCTTGATCAGGCGGTCATGACGGTTCCGACCCGATCGATCTACAACTCCGGCGACGGAGAATCACCTCCTCTTGGCGCTGACTTCACCGCCCACTCGCCGGATACATGAAGGATTTCGAGCCCGTAGGCGACGGACTCGAAATCTTGTTCGGGAGCTTCGCCTGTGGGACAACCGCACCTCCGCCTCCGAGCGGGTGCTCGTGGCCAATCAGGCCCGCTTCATGGGCTCCACACCTCGTGCTACGCACGTCACCATCAACAGATGAGTTCTACAGCAGCAGCTGCTGCAACTCCGATCTGGGCGATCCACCTTCGGATGAAGGGACCTACGGTTCCGGATCCGAAAGCTGCGGCAGCAGCCAACCAATCTGCAGGCGCTATCTGTGCGCCGCAGTCATAAAAACCGACGAGGAAACGCCTAACCCGCCACCCAACCCCAACCCGCAGGACAGAAACAGCGAAAACGGTGGAAACGGCGAAAACGGGGAAAACAGTGGCCACCTCATCCAACTTAGCAAAGAAGGATGGGTCGAAGCACGCCGCACTGTCGCAGGCGAAATAGTCCTACCTCTGGACTCCCCACGTGATCTACTAAGGGCATACCACTACCTCCTCATCGAGGAGCACAAGAAGCAAGTCAAGATGCAGGAGACGCTCGACAAACGCAAGCAAGCAGCCTCTGAGTCCAGTGCGCGACAAGCTGCGCTCTCCGCCATGGGACCCGGCTCTAGCACAAACGGAAATCAGGGAAGCAAGCACCGCTCTCGGGTGGAAAACATGGACCCCAAGGAGCGGTGTGACGTTACCCGAACTCTCCATACATCGTTCATGGATATGGACGCTAACGGCAACATCATCCCGAAGACGCCACAAGCTGCGATCATGGCAGCCACTGCGTATCTCGCGGCTCACCCACCTCCAGAGGGGGACCCGAAAAGGGCCATGCATAGGTCCGCACTCACCGGACTAGGACTAATTGGAGCTGCGCTCCACGAAGACGCTCCTGCGTAAACGACGAAGAAAGCTCCGGCTAGGCGCGACCGGAGTCCCACCCCCTCATCCAAAGAGGAAGAGGAGCACGATCTTCCTCGAAGGAAGAAGAGCTCGCACCGCCATAAAAGCGACTACGACGCCAGAGACAAGCTTACACAGCGCAAGATCGATAAAGCACGCGCTAAACGCACATGCTCGTCTGAATCTGAGATGGATGAAGACGGCGAGAACTCATGGGGCTCGATGCTTCAGCAGATCCGTCCGCGAACACAGATGCCTAGCAACTTCAAGCTTCCTTCAGATACTCCAAGTTCAACGCACGCAAGATCCAAAGTCCTGGCTCGGTGACCATCTCACATCCGCTCAAGCTTCACGGAGGCAACAAAGAAACCGCCATGCAATGCCTTCACCGCAGCCTAACAGCGCAGCGCTGGTCCGCTTAGCACCTATCATCGGATCCATCCGTTGGGAGGAGATCGCTACAGCTTCATCTCGAAACTTCAAGGCACCAAGAAGAGGCCCGCCTCAATCAAGAGTTGCGAGCCTGCACTCGAGAACGGGTGAATCTATTCGCCAGACATACTACATCGGGTTCACAACCAAGAACTCCGCAAAGACACATCTCCGAAGAGCGGCCATCGACGCTTCAGGACGGCGTCAAACGCCCAGACTGCATTTCAAGGAGAAACTTGGACGTAAAGCCCAAGACACTCGACCAGCTCATGGAAATCGCCAACAATTGGCAGACGGGCGAAGATTGCATCCATGGGCTTAATCGATGATGAAGAGGACGACTACGGCAAGACGCTAACGCCGAAGAAGAGGAGATCGCGGCTCACGAGGACCGCGACGACCCGACATGGTCGCAGACGGCTACACCGACCGCGTAATGACAACAGCCAACAAATGAGGATACCGCAGAAACTTCCGATAACGGACGACCAACGCAGCTGTGGCAACGCCGCGATCGCGAATGGACCCTCAAAGATTCGACAAACTTTCGGGTCCATGCACCATCCACTTCTACATCGACAAACAAGATGGCAAAAAGAAATCTAGCCACATGCTCAAGGACTGCCACGAGTTCCAGAAACTCAGCGAAGGCATGGTGCAGATGAGGCAACAAGCTCCAATCCCTGCGTTCGGAAACACACCTGCGCTAGGTGAAATAGCACACGGAGCTCCTCCACCGCCGCCTATTGGAGGCCCAAATCAACCAGTCGCACCAGCGCAAAACAACGCCGGGGTCGCATACCCCCCATCAAAAGGAGCACTCAATATGATATAGAAGGGACGCCCCACAAATAGGGTGCAGAAGAAAATCATCCGACAAATCAACTTGGCCGTGGAAACTCCGCCTGCAATCCCTGAGTACCTCAGCGGATCGGAGTCCTGCATCACATTCACTCGCGCGGATCACCCTTGCCAGATCCCTCGCCCAGGTCATGCTGCCCGGTGCCGAGGCGCAGATCGAGGCTTCGAGATGAGTCGCCTTCATGGACGGCGCAGCATCAACCTAATGTTCGCAAGCACTCTAGCAGCTATGCGGATCCCGCAATGCATGGAACAATCGACACAACGCTCCACGGCATTGTCCTGTGGAAGGGCATCTTCCCCGGGCAAAATAGGGCTCACGTAATCTTGGAAGCCGGACAACTTTTGGAGCGCCTAGAATTAAGTGGTGGATCGCCGTCAATACCATGCCATCTGGGACGTAGCATTCGCAAGGTTCCGCCGTCCCACACCACGCATACCTACTACTCAAGATGCCGTGACCAAGGGCGTCATCACACCACGGAGCTTCACCCGATCGACCAATGCGAGGATTTCAACAAAATCTCCCAGTCCTTCAAGCATGCAAGACGAGCTCGTAAGGCTCCGTGAGGTGACGACAATGGGCTACCCTCCACAAGGCGTAACACACCCGACATGTCCTTTGACTCCACCGTCAACACCAAGAAAATGCAGGTCCATCCGATAGACGCCAAGACGCGCTGATCGCCAACGACCAAGATCAAGATAGAAGGCGCGCCGTCGAATTCCTCCGCGAGCGCTGGAAATATTCACTGGTGTCCTACGGACATGCCAGAGTTCCTGTGAATTCGCCGAGCACGCACTCAATGTCTTCCTGCACACCAAGCCAAGCAGCCTATCCAAGACTGCCGAGCCACGAGCCAAGCTATCGGCAAGGAGATCAACAGATTACTCAGCAGACTTCATCCGAGAAATCAAGGAAAGCGAGTGGTCGGCAACACGGTGATGGTCTGAAGAAGGACACGGACATCCCGCAGATGTGCATGGACTTCACGTCACTAAATAAACACGCCCAAAGGACCACTTCCTCTACCTCGGATCAACCAGATCATCGATTCGACCGCAGTTGCGAAGCTCCTTCCTCGACGCCTACTCAAAGTTATAACCAGATTCGACTCAAGGTCGAAGATCAAGAGAAAACGCGCTCATCACACCGCTCGAGTATTCTTCTACAACACAATGCCCTTCAGCTAAAGAACGCGAGTGCCACGCATCACGATGCATGCAGGCTGCCTCAAGGACCAGATCGGTCGCAACGCCCAAGTCTATGTCGACGACATAGTCATAAAACCAAGGAGGCAAGAACACTTATCGGCGATCTCCGTGAGACGCTCGACAACCTTGATCGCTACAGATCAAGCTCAATCCAAAAGTCGCCTTCAAGGCCCCTCGGTCACCGCTCGGTACTTCATCTCTCAACGAGGATCAAGCGAACCCAAGAAAATCAAAGCTATCATGACAATGGAGAAGCCGAAAACCTCAAGGGCGTTCAGCAGCAGGCAGTAGCGCACTAAGGTTCATCACCGCATAGCGAGAAGGCCCTACCATTTTACCAAATTGCCGCGCAAGGCGCATAAGTTCGAGTGGACACCGAATCCAACGACGATTCGAAAGCCTCAAGCTCCCTCTCCACCTCGCCTGCTTTGGTCACGCCAAAAGAGCGAGCCCCTCGTTGTTGTACATAGCAGCCACACACCGTGTGGTCAAGATAAGACTGTGGTCGAACGACCAAGAAGGCAAGACCCACGGGTACAACGCCCAATTTACTACCTCAGCGAGGTTCTCACTCCAACAAAACAGGTACCCGCACTACTGTGGCTGGCCTACGGCGTGTTCATGACGGCTCGACGACTGAGCCACTACTTCCAGGAGCATCAGGTGATGGTCGTCAACGAGGCACCCCTAAACAGCATCCTGAATAACCCAGAGGCCACAGGACGCGTGGCCCTGTGGGGCATTGAACTATCACCCCTGGACATCGTCTACGAGAAGCGACACGCAATCAAATCTCAAGTCCTTCCAGACTTCCTGGTACACTGGATGGAGCTGCAGATGCCTGACACCCCAGATATGTCACAGTCCTGGACAATGCATTTCGATGGCTCCAAGCGCGAAGCAGGAGCAGGGGCAAGAGTCATACTGACCTCCCCGCAAGGTGACAAAATGAAGTACATTCTTCTGATGAAATTCAGAGCCTCCAACAACGAGGCCGAATACGAAGCCCTCATCCATGGCATGAAGATGGCAAAAATATGTGGCGCAACGCGCCTGGTCATCTACGGTGACTCCAACCTTGTCGCATAAATGCATTTATGAATGAGTGCGACGCACACGCCGAAAACATGATCGGTGCTGCGCCATACAACGCACTCAAGGAGAATTGACGGCCGCGAACTTCGCACGTTGGAAGAGAGAGCAACGAGGAGGCGATAGACCGCCAACATTGGCTCCACTTGTGCAAAGGTGCCACCGTGTGTTCCTCGAATGATCTGCGTGCCATCCATCGCTTAAAAATCCCCAAAGGATCACCCGAAGAAGCAAAACACTCGGGGGCTACGCTACCCGAAGGTCATGAAGGACCCGAAAAGTTGGATACCGAAGTTGCCATGGTCAACCTGATGCAGGTCATGGCAGTTGAAGAAACTTGGACACGTCCATACCTCCAGTTCCTGACAAACGGAGAATTGCCTGACAGCCCGACAGATGCCCGGCGCATATCTCGTCGATCGAAAGCCTTCACCATCATCAACGGCGAGCTGTACAACATAGCATTACGGGTGTATTGCAACGGTGCGTCACCATCAACGACGGCAAGGCCATACTCCAAGATATCCATGAAGGCATCTGCGGCCACCATGCAGGCAGTCGCTCCCTCGTCGCCAAAGCTCTGCGAGCAGGATTCTACTGGCCAACGGCCATGAGCGACGCGAAGGACATCGTCCGAAGATGCAACGGGTGCCAACGGTTCGCCAACAAACCGCACGCACCTGGGTCCGAACTTCGACCCATACCCATAGCCTGGCCTTTTGCCCAATGGGGCCTCGACATGATCGCAACCGCCGTAATCTTGAAAGGAGGACACGTCTTCCTCCGGTCGCAATGACAAATTCACCAAGTGGATCGAGGCCATGCCACCACCAACCGTAAGGGCAAAACCGCCAAGTTCTTCGAATCCATTGTCTACAGGTTTGCATCGCAAAGATCATCATCACCGAGAACGGATCAAACTTCATCTCGAAGAATTCCGTGATTGCCAAGGCCTCAGGATCAATATCACGTATGCCTTAGTGGCACACCCGCAAACAAACGGGCAAGTGGAAAAGGCCAACGGCCTAATCGGCGCTGGCATCAAGAAGCGCCTCATGAGCTCACTCGAGCAGAAAGCTTGAAACTGGACGAAAGAGCTACCGTCTGTCCTGTGAAGCTTACGTACTACGCCAAACAGCTCCACCGGCTACACACCGTTCTTCATGGTGCATAGAGCTGAGGCCGTGCACACCGGCACGCCACCGCTCCACGAGTCGTCCGCTAAATGAAGCCGAGTCCACGGCTGCACTCGAAGACGCCGGCCGACACACTCGACGAAGCACGGATATAGCAGCAGCCGATCAGCGTGTACCAGCAGAGTCTCCGAACTATCACAGCCGTCACGCCCAAGGTCCTTCGTCGAAGGAGACCTCGCCTTGCGACTCAAGCAAAAGCGAAACAAACTCGATTCACCATGGAAGGACCCTATGTCATCACCGAGTCATCCTGTGGCGCTTATCGCCTCAAGCCGTGGAGTCTAGAGTCGATACTCCAACCCATGGAACATCTCGCACGCACGATTCTACCCGTAGCAACCTACCCCCTTTTTTACTTTCAATAAGGCTTTCAAGGCTACTCCGAACCATGTACCTCCTCGATTACGATATAAATAAAGCTAAGTGTCTCGCCCCCAACCTTCGGTTGACCATTTTCTGCAACTTTACTACATGCTACATACGCACTTGGGGGCTCCCTCCACCTCACGATTTCATCGACTGAGGACCAAACGTACATTCGAGAAGTGACTACGCCGTGCAAACGAAAAGGGCACGATTAATCAAAGCATCGCGTGCTCACAAACAAGCAAACCTTTACAACAAAGGGCACATATAAACCAGCCGCAATATACAAATTTTACATCTATCTTTATTTTCAGGTCCTACCTATTCGAAGAATAACCCGAGCACGCTGCTCAAACAAATCTACAATTTGTTCGCATATCGCTTTACAGCTGTAATGCGGACGCATGTTCCACTCGCCACCATCTGGTCGAGGAGGTGGCCCACCGCCACAGCAGCCAAATCTACATTAGGCAAAGGCACCACAAGAGACAAGGCGGCCTTTCACCCTCGCGACGAAGCCGCCGCCGCACCAGCTCCTTGACATTCTCGGCACTCAAACTTCGCCGAAGACCTACAAGGGTCGTTGGCACGGCATCCAACGGAAACATGGCGGCAAAGACCGAGGAAAGTGATGTCCGCACCGGCGGAGCACCCGCGAAACCTGGTAGACACGATCCGCACCGCCGCTGAACCATGGCGCGATCGCGATCCATCCGTAAGAAGCCGCCGACCTCCATGTCCTGCTGAGTCAAGCAATTGACTCGAACAGCGATACGCCCTTTTCTTCCCTCGAGCAAGATTGGCACTGCGACAACCGCACAAAACAAGAATAAGGCCAGCAGGCTCACCAAGAACGAGCTACAGCCGAAAGAAGGATCAACTTACATTGCGCTGCCGGAAGCCGACCCAGCTCCGCCATCAAATACTCCTCTGGCTGCACCACGGTCTACCTTGGATTTCCAAACGCCACGATCACAGAACCCAAGAAAATCCTTCCAAGCTGCGCACGCGATCTCGAAGAAAAGCGAGCGAGGAATCATCCAATGATGGTCGCAATGGCCTTCCTGATGAAGTGTCAATCGGTCAAGACCAAGGATCCTATAGCAGCAGAAAAAAAAGAAGGCACACCGACATTCAGCCAAGGATAGAGCACAACTCGGAGGAATTCATTAAAATATATAAGGCCACTACGTGGCATAAGGATGGTACTACAACAGATATTTACAACAAAAGTAGACTACAAACTACCCTACGTCTACTATGCCTAAGGTGGAGGACACTGAGTCGCCTCAGAACCAGACTGCCTAGCTTTGGCCTCGCCCTGCTGCCGCAATGCATACTCAAACAGCAAGTCAATGAGCTTGGGCCCATCTCGTCTGCAGCAAGCGGAGTAGGCGGCGAAGGCTACCTCGGATCTATCCGCAGCCGTAGGCATCCGAGAAGTAATCTGGGGCAGGTCCAACTCTGCCCCAGCCGCCATGGCCATCGCCAGCCCGACGGACGCGCCGATGCCCTTCTGCTTGCGCTTATACGCTGCGGTAACCGACAGAGCCTCGCCAGGCATCCACATCTTCAAGGGATGCGCCTTCGGGAAGAGCTCTGGTAGAAGCGACCAAGGACCTCTTTGCCTTGGCAAGGAGTTGACGACGGTCTTGCAGCGGTCTTCTACGCCACTGATGGCATCATCTAGAGCACTCCGTGCTCCGAGCACCATGGTCGAACTTGATGCTGCGGCATCCGAGACAAAAAGAAGAAAACATGAAGAAAGGCAACATAGAAGAAGATCCATAGAAAAGAAGCAAGTACAAAGCTAACGCTCACCGAAATAGCCTTGGCATCACCATGAGCTTCTCGCCACCCCTTTTCACGAGCAGCCGAACGGTGGCGGCTGCTCCTCACGATGCGGCCTCCTCTCGCAGACGCTTTTCGGCTGCCTTCGTCGGCTCCGGCTCAAGGCTCTCGCACCAATGAGCCTTCGCTCCGATTAGCCAAGGCTCTTCTTGAGCATCGACCTCACGGAGAGAGTCGTTATGCTCCTCTGCATTTACAACAAGCAAGTGTCAAAGAACAGGACCAGGATAAGCAAGAGAAGTACTACAAGGCAGACGAATACCTTGAAGCTGCCGCAGTTTCGCCTCCAGGGTCAGGCGTTCCTCCACCAGCCACTTGGCCTCTTGGACAAAAGGCTGCAGCAACAGGCAATAGTAGTAAGAGCAGGACTTGGGGGCTACGCCCAACACAAAGAAGCATAAACAACATCAGCATACGAAGACACTCGGGGGCTCCCCCCGTAACATCAAGCAGAAAAACTTACGTGCTCCGAAGGCGAACCCGCAGGCCCGCCTGCGAAATTCTGAGGCGCAACCACCAGCCTCTCCTGCACAGGAGGAACTGGCGCAGCGTCACCAGAAGTCGCCACCGTCTGAGGAGGAGGCGACGCAATGTTCGACTCCCCCATCATCTCGCGCGCACCATCACTAGAGCCGTCGGAGGATTGCCTACATACGAACCAATCAACACAGGTGCAAAAATAACAAGGGAACAAAGGACAACAGTGGCAACAAGAAAACTTACGAGCCCAACGCGCTCAGGTCGAAGATAGGAGAAGCCCTTCGGGCCCTCTTCTCCTCCTTCTTTTCTTCCTTCTTCTCCTCCTTCTTTTCTTCCTTCTTCCGCTTTCCTGGTGGGTGCGGAGCAACAGCCCGCACAGGAATGGTAGGAAGGGGAGAGGAAGAACCCCCATGAACATCATCATGACGCTCAAGGCCCACAGGATTTCTGGGATTCGGAGGAGTCGAGGCATCTGACGACTCGCTAGATCTCCGTGATCGCTTGCGCGAATGGTCCTCACTCAATTCGTCGGCATCCTCCGCTGGGGATCGCGCTGACGGTAGCTCGGACACGGAATCCACCACTTCATTATCCGGGGCATTCGGATACCTTTCGGGCAACGGTGGTGCCATGCCCGGCACTTTGAAGCTCTGCAAAAGGAAAAGGAACTTTGTTAGCAAACAAAGGAAAAAGTACACAGTGACAAAACAAAGGGGAGCACCACGTGCAAATCTACACCTTCCAGACGACCAACGTCGAAGAGAAGGGAGAAGTCACGACTTCCGGATTTCTTCGTCGGCCTTGAACTTCAACAGCGCGAAGAGCCTTGTCAAGTTCCACCTCGGAGATATTCTCACCGAAACCCTCCGGATCACGGCGCCCGAGTAAAGAAACATCGGATGCGCCTCGCTTGAGAGGCACCGACGCTCAAGAAACGTCCGGATGATGTCGACACTGCTCACCTCCTTCTCGTGAATCGCTTGGAGATCCTCCACCCGACGCAGACAGGCCTCTATCTCCGCCACCCCACCGTCTAAGATTTGGTTTTTCCAGGATCTTTTCTTCTCAATCAATTGGGAGGGGTCAAAAGGAACGAGACCAAAATCTTGCCCAGGTAGTACGGAGTCACGGATGTAAAACCATTTCCTCCGCCAGTACTGGACAGATTCGGACATGGAAAAGGAAAAGAATTGCACATTGGGACTGAGGGAGATGATGAAACCCCCAATGGGATACACACCATCCGAACCAGACTGCCTCTTCACGGAATAAAGCTTCCGGAAGAGGCCAAAGTGCGGCTCAATGCCAAGCCAACACTCGCAAAGCGTGATAAAACAAGCAATATGGAGAAGGGAGTTGGGAGACAGATGATGGAGTTGAACCCCATAGAAAAAGAGCAGTCCACGAAGGAAGTCATGGACCGAAAAATAAAAGCCGCGAATCATGAAGGCAACAAACATAACCCGATACCCGATGGGGACGGGGATTACCTCATTGCCGGGAGTCTCACGGCCGCCGTGTCTTGCGGATCAGCTCCGCTAGCTTATGGAGATCGCTCTCCGCTTTCTCGATCGCCACCACCGCCGGTGACGCGAGCGAAGGTGGTGCCCTTCTTGCCTCCCGTGGCCTGGTCCCAACCGCAGATGAGGATTTCTTTGTTTTCCCATGGCGCTATAGCGGTGGTGGCGCTACAACGAAGAAAGACAAAGGAAATGTGGAGGAAACTCTCAAGCAGCCGAATAGCTCAAGAACGAGGAGGAAGTGAATAGATGAACCGCGGTGAAAAACAAACCACGATTTCACCAGAATTATAACAATAAGACGACGCACGCCGCCCATCGAGAAGACCTAACGCCAACGGTAGATCTGCATACGTGTCACACCAAAACAAACCGTTACACGCCGTCCACTACGGGAAATCGAGGAGACGCCAGATCATCTACGCGCCGCGTGACCAATTCAAAGTCGCAAGTGGGACCCACGCCGTCGATCAAGTCATCTCCGCGTAGCGACGCTTGAGGTCATCGATCGTAAGCACTGACGTCATCAAAAGCTATACTAGCACCACTTCAGCTCCATAGTTAAAAGTACTCACTCGAATCTATGAGTCGACTAAATACTTGGGGGCTACTCCTATCGTGATACCGGCCGCACCCGCTGCATAAAATGAGGACAAAATTATTATCCGAGTCCTACATCGAGTCCACGACTCCACTACGGACTCGGGGCTACTCCCATAGGGAGGATGGATTTAAGCATCCGAAAATTTTAGTCTCCGCGGACCTAATGATTGAAACAATGCTTGAACTGAAAGTCTGCGTTCGAGTCTACGACCAATGCAGACACTTGGGTTACTCCCATAGGATACCGGTCGCGCACCCTATGAAATCATTCGATCGCGATCATCCGGATCCGCATGCAAAAACTTTTGGCAACTCGCCCAACAAAACGCTAAGTGAGCAACAATCTCCTTGGCCACCAAACACCTCCAAGGTGATAAATGTTCGATTTTGTGCTCATGACGCAAAGATAAGACCCATGATATCATCTCGATGGCCCGGCAACGCACCGATCGCTCGCTAGTATGAACTGCATCAGCAGGTACGATGAAAAATCCTGACGGACGCGTTGGGTACAGCAATTAAAATCACTAGAATTCCACTCCTATAAGTCCTCCGCGGCCTGAGTTGAATTACACCAGCATATGTTCCAGGCCCGGGTTAAGGGACCCGAACCTGAAGAAGATCGTGTTATTTCGTCCTAAGACAGTTAACTGACCCTGATCCGTCGGGTGAGTCAGGCACACGCATCAACAATCCCTACACACATATACTATTAACATATAGCTACTCCCGAAGGATGGAAGAGTCCTCAGCCGAATCTACGATTCGACTGATCACTCGGGGGCTACTGACATGGTTATACCCTACGGATACGTAATCAAAGATACCTAGTCCAGCCCAAAGAAGGCCCACGGCATACATACCGCCCATGAAGATTTTCGGTACAAGGCCCATGACGCCTTCAATCCTTGGAGAGCAAGACTAGAGGAGATAGGAAATTCAAAGGGTAAAACCCTAGAACTTGTAACCGACTAGGACTACGCCGGACCTGCCTAAGTCTATATAAAGGCCGGAGGGCACGCCCTAGGGCAACTCGACTCATACTTTCACACGCATCCACGCCAGATCGAATCACAGACCAGAACCTTCGGTTCCGCCCGTAATCAAAGAGCGCATAAAGGTGAGTAGGGTTTTCCGGGACCGAACACGGTAAATCTCGTGTCCCCTGGTTGCTTGTCTGTTAACCGTTCCACGATCTCCAGCATCCCCACCTTCTCCAAAACCCAAGTCCATAACAATGGGCATTGACGAGATTAAACCTCGTCACTATGCGTAGATGTGTTTCACGAGTAGAACGCAACATGGTTGTTGCGGGCGTTGATGTTTCATGTTGCAAGCCTCTTGTTTGTGTACTTCTTATGACGCGGGATAGTGAGATCGAAGCGGTCCAGGCCAACCTTACGTGACCTCGTTCGCGAGACCGGCTCCGCACTTGACGTGTGGCTTATTCCACACATGCGGCTGGTGGATGCCAGTTTCTCTCACTATAGTTGCCATGGGATTTACACCGGAGTTTGGCAACCATAATATCACCGTTGTGGCTTTCCGTAGGTAAGAATCGTTCTTAGCTTGCTACTCCCATAAGCCACGTAAAACATGCAACAACAAAGTAGAGGCGTCTAACTTGTTTTTGGAGGGAGTGTTTTCTGTGATATTGTTATCACCATATTTTGGCCAAAGGCGGGGATGGGCCGTGATCAAGATGGGCTTGGAGGATACATATATTCAACGTGTTGTTGGATCGGCCTAGTGCGTAGATTTGGGCTGAATTGCCCGTGTATCTTGTATCATAGTAGGATTCGTGTTTGTTTAGGTTCCGTTTATGTTTAGGTAAAGATAGAGTTGTAGAGTTATTCCAAAAGTAGAGAGTCTCCGGACTATAAATATGTACCTAGGGTTATTGAAAGAAAACAACAACCACGTTCACGACAAACACAATCTCGGCGCATCGCCACCCCTTGTTCTTAGGGTTTCTTTCGGTAGTGTTATGTCGCCTAGATCGCATCTTGCGATCTAGGCAGATCTACTTATTTCGTTACCCGGTTTTACTCTCATCAAGCGTTGTTGATGGCGAGTAATACCATTATCATAGATTGTTTGAGGCTAGCATCGCTTTGTTTCATTATTATTGTCGGGTTATGCTACCTCTAGCTATCTCGCTACCCTTGCACGTGTCCCAAAGTGCAAGGGTAGCACCTGCTTGATCTTTATTTAGTCGATTCGATCTGTTATAGTTGTGCCTTGTTCGTCAAGGTTTAGTTTAATATCTACGTAATCAGGCCTTACAAACGGGTTGAACGATCCGGTAATGCATAAGGATGTGGCTTATTCGTTCTAGAGAGGATGTTCGTAATTGGCTTTATGTTGGTTATTAGGCCTTCTAGGGTTGATATTCTTCATCTTTTGTACGCATTTAGGCTCAATTACGTAGGACGTTCCAGTTATGTGGTGAAAACGTTAAACTATCGAGATCGATTTAACTTGTAATGATCAAGCAAAACCCCATGTTATCATAAATCTAACGCAGAACCATGGGGCAATCGGCTTTAAGAGCCGATTTACTGGAAACCCGGGAGCCGATCACGGCTCAATTTTACGATACTTGTTTATCATGCAGGAAATCAATCGAGCAATCCTTCACCTTCCCGACCAGGTATAGGTCGTGGCACGCCGAACCAAGCCGTGACGTGTCGAGCTTTTGCGGGCCGCCCGAGGGACCAGGGCCCACCAGCGATCTGGAGCCTCCGGCTCTTCGTGTTGTCGACCGCTGTCACGGTGGGTTTTGGCAGCAACACATTCGCACGCGGTGGGACATTCAACAACGTCTACATCAACACCGACGCTGCGATGGAGAATGGACTGGTCACCACTTACGACGATCTTTGGCGAGCACAAGGCCAAGTACGAGATCAAGGCCCTCTTCGAGGAAGACCTCATCGCTCTTTTGAGAGGACCCACGCATGGCATCGGTGGAAAGGGTTCTCGAGGGCGCTCTTAATGAGGTGGATCTGTCTGCTCTTCCTGAGGAGCGCACTGGCTCTACGACAGGAAGTCAACTACATGGTGGCTCATTCTTTGCACCGCCATTCCGAGAGCCCGTGAACGCTGAGCGGTCGCGTCCGCGTAGTCCAGAGATCATGAAGCATCGTACTCCCGTCGGGACCTACTTTAGGGACTCACCAGGGGAAAGACCGCCTGCATCAGGCCGCAGATCCCGTTCGCACTTGCCGCCGTAACCGCCGGGGCAGCGCCACGCCGTCTACAAGGCCGAGGCGACCAGCGATTGCAATTCTGTTCGAGCCACCTAAGGAGATCCCACACGGATATATATGCGCCCACGTGCGGATCGCAATAACCGACACGCACCAAACAGATTGCAACCGCTGGAGTTTCGCGGCAGGAACCCTTGGGCGGGATCTTCCGGCAGGCGTGTCCGAGCAGCGATGGCTGGGATGGACGACAAAGCGTGGCTAGCCAAGTATGCCACCGAGCAAGTCATGAGAATCTAGCCCCTAGCTCAAACATGGAGCAAATCGGTACCATCCCGAGGGACCAGTTCGCCGGTCAAGAGAAGGACAATCGGCTATTCAAAGCCGCACTCAACGAGTTTGATCTGATTCCACCGCCACCCAAGTATAAGCTCCCGAGTTCTCAAGATTCATGGTCGGAAGGGTCAAGCTCGATCGAGCACATAAGCCGATACCGCACAACTAGGCATGATTTCGCATCGCATCGGCGCGTAAGATTCTTTGCGCAATCTCCGACAGACCGCCTTTGGGTGGTACACCTCCGCCACCGATTCAATTCATACCGAAGCAACTAGAAGAGCAGTTCCACATCCAAGACATTCAGAGGCTACCGAGGTCGGCATTGCGGACTGGCGCAGCGGCGTAGCAGGAGAAATCGCCGAGTACATCCAGCCAGATTGTCAAGAACCGATGTTACTCGGCTTAATCGAGAAGGAAGCCGAAGCTGGCAATGTTGGGTCTCTCGGCACCCATCAAGGACTTGGCATTCCGTAGAATACAACTCATTGGCGCACATGGCCCGTAAACCGACGATGTATGAGCAGCGCCACCACGAGTTGTACCAAGACAAATTCAAACGTCCGATAAGCCCGGTCGTCGATGAAGAAGAAGATCCGACGCAGACTGTGAAGTGGCCGAATGAATGGGCTCGGGGCAGATCACGTGGCCGCAAATGGGTGAAACAAGGGCCCGCGAAAGGGTTCGACGATGTGAGCAAAGCTGAGCAGATATTCGATCATCATCAAGGAGAAGCATGAGATTACCCAAGGCCACAAAATCCCTACGGCTCAGAGATGAACGGAGACCATACCGCAAGTGGCATCATTCGCTCACCACACCACCAACGAGTGCAAGGAGCTTCGCCAAATCCAAATGGCGATAGAACAAGGTCGTCGATCCTTGGGCAGTTCGCCATGAAAGTGGACACAAAACCATTTCCGGCGCCAACATGGTAGAACTTCGCTGCCAGCGAGGCGTAGCTGGATTTCGCTCGGGCGTTAACATGGCAGGTCTGGATACCACCATGACACGCATAAAGAGAACGGTGGTCATTCCCGGCAAGGAAAGAAAGGAGGCTAGTCCATGCGACCGCCCAGCCACAATGACAAAGCGTGATTAACAGAGGAACAAGTGAGGAGAGTGCGATATCGAAGCCACATTCCACGCATCTCCTTAACAAGTATGAGCGCCAAGATGACCAACGTCGCCAAGACGCAGACGACGGAAGATATGAGCACCTTGCTAGGGGACCGTCGAAGAGAAGGAAGGCGCAGCTAGGCATTGGGATTGTCCTTTCTTCAAGTATTGCTGGGCACGGAATGAGCCGATTGCCTACAATGACAACCGCCGAATGCAACCAGCAGAGAGGACACGAGGCCAGGTCGATTCAACGCCTAGGGCCTCTTCCGTCCCAGCCGACACAAGGAGTCCGCCGAGGGAGACCTCGAGGAGCCAAGGATGACAAGGTCAAAGACAGGTATCACCCCAAGGTGGTGCCCGACGGACTCGAACATACCCAAGCGTAGAGTGCAGGCTGCAGAACCTAGAGGAAGTCAAGCGCAGATTCCACGCTTTGAAGAAAGCACGGCCGATATGGCCGTCAAAGTGAGACAGATGTGGATGTGAACGGAAGACCGCCGACCAGGAAAGAGTGGCGCCCAAACCGGTAAGAGCCGATGCAAAGACATCGGCAGCACAAACATGGTGTTCGTGCTCGCCGTAATTCGCGCCAAGAACCGATGAGCTACTCGTGGCACAATTTGATCGCGCCCACGGCCGTTATCTTGAGAAGCCACGTGAGAAGGGTTACAAACATCCGAAAGCCACTGCACTGCGAGGTTACATCAATGGGCAACCTGTCAAAGAAGATGTTGGTGGACACCGAGCGGCGATCAATATCATGCCATACTCCATGCTACGACGTTTGGGACGCCCACCGCATATCCGATCAAAACCAACGCCACGTTGAGCGACTTCAACGGTCAGTCTTGGGGAACACAAGGTGTATCAACGTGGACTTGACAAAGGTGGAAAACCGTACCCACGTCATTCTTCGTCGTGGATGAAGAGCACTTACACGCCTTCTTGCTAGGAAGGGATTGATTCACGCCAATTGCTGCATCCGTCCACAATGCATCGATGCACGATCCAAAGGGGATGGAGACAAGTGGAGGTCATCCACGCATTTATTCCATCGAGATCTCCATAGCTGGCATGAACGTCGGGAGGCGTAAGACCAAGAGCCGATCTCTCGGATCAATCTAGACGCGAGCGTATTGAAGCTACAAAACGGGTGAGGCTGGTCTTATCCATCGCCTTACAGAGTAGAAAAGCCCACGATCATCCGGTAATACGGCGATCCTCGCGATCGCCACAAAAATAAAAAGCAGCGATCATCGACAAGGTTCATGTAGTCGAAAGAGAGATGCTCCGCCGTAAAAAAATAATAAGGTGTAAACCGTCCCTGATGATGCAAGCAAGGGGCCGATTCAGCGATCGCCCAAATTATTTTTGTTGTCCTCACCCACCGCTTGCCTGTGTTTAGCGCCGATTTGATGTGACGGAAAAGCTAGGGTACGGGTTTACATCCGCCGATGAGCTAGAAGAGATCGACATTGGTCCCGGGATAAGCCACGACCAACATTTATCGCCAGAAAGTTAGAGCCAAGTCTCGGGGCCCGATGATAGCCTGTTGAAACAATATCCGATTGCTTCACCGACTACAGAGATGCTGGATTGGACAGAGCATCATCGAGCATCGCCTCCCGCTCAAAAAGGATTTCGCCGTTAAAGCCGAAGCACGACAAATGAAGGCGAAATTCGAAGAAGTCAAGAAAGAGGTCGAAAAATGTTGACGCCAATTTGATCGAGACCATGCGTATGCCGAGTGGATTTATAGTATCGCACTGCCGAGAAGAAGGGTGGCCAATGGCGGTTGCTATAGATTTTCGATCTCAACAGAGCTACCCCAAAGGATGAGTATCCGATGCCGTAAAACATTAATCAATGCAGCACCGGTCATAAAATTTTGAGCTTCATGGACGGCAATGCCGGTACAACCAGATCTTTATGGCTCGAAGACATACACAAGACTGCATTCGAGTCCTGTGGTCCGTGGGGTTATTTGAATATGTAGTCATGACGCTTGACTGAAAATGCCGCGCCACGCACCAAAGGGCCATGAATTATATCTTCCATGATCCGATCGGCAAACCGGTGGAAATTTACATCGATGACGTGGTGATCAAGTCGGCTTCGACGACGGACACTGGACGATCGCAACGCAGCGTCTGGACCGAACAAGAAAATTCGCCTACGGATGAATCCAAAGAAGTGCGCCGGGTGACGGCCGCCGGTTCTTGGGTTTTCGGTCCATGAACGCGAATTGAGATCGGCCTGAAAAGTCGAGGCAAAGGCGAAGCCACCCACCACAAAGAAAGAACTGTCCCTTATCGGCAAGATCAACTTCCAGACGATTCATCTCCAACTGTCGTGAAGGATTGAGCCGTTCATGGACTAGTTAAAATCAACCGACGAGGAATTCCGGGGGCGAGCAACAACGCCTTTGACGAGATCAAAGAATATCCGACAAAGCCGCCATGTTAGTTCCACCGTGACCGACGTGCCATTCTACATTTACTTATCGATGGTGACACATCCATCGCCTCGGTAGTGGTGCAAGTTTATGATGGGCTGGAGTCGCCTTTTTACATAAGGGAGGATGCCGGACGAGACAAGGTACCTCGATATCGATAAGTTGTGCCTCTGCTGTTTTTCACCGCACTAAGCGACACATTTTGCTATCGCAGAGATCATCATCATATGCAAATCGGACGTCATAAAGCACATGTCGTCGCTCCTATGTTAAAAAGGCGGTGGGCAAATGGATGTTTGCATTGTCGAGTTTGACATCTGGTATCAACCCGCGAAAGCAGTTAAGGGACAGGCGCTGGCTGATCTTATCGCTGAAAGGATCAACACTAACATAGCCGCACTGTCCATAAGAGCGTGGGCTATGTTTTTCGACGGATCAGTTTGTGACGATGGCTGCGGCATCGGCATTTTACTCGTGTCGCCCCGGGGGGCAACATTTTCCTTCTCCATCAGATTGTCTACCTCTCGCACTAACAATGTAGCCGAGTACGAGGCGATACGCAAGGGGATGGAGTTACTCCTCGAAGCCGGAGCGAGCAGTGGAAATTTTTGGAGACTCCAAGTTGGTGATTTCCCAGCTCACGGAGGACTACAAGTGCGAGAGCGAGTCCCTCTTCCCATTATGGCTGCTTGCCGCGAGCTGATGACGCATTCGGTACATCAACTTCACTTGGATCCCACGGCGCAGAATACCGAGGCGAACGACCTTGCGCAGATGGCTTCAGGATACAAGGATGTGGAAGAAGGAGCCGACGTTCGTGCAGTTCACAGGCGGACGATCGAGAGCCGATATCTTCAATTACTTGAAAGATTCGCTCGGGGCCTAAACGGATAAGGTACAAAGCCATGAAGTACGTGCTTATTGGGGATGACATGTTTTACAGGACTCTGGAAGGGCTATTGCTCAAGTGCTTGGGGACAGCAGAGGCCAATCAACTCCTACACGAGGTACACGAAGGCGCCTGTGGAACTCACCAATCGGCTCATAAGATGAAATGGTTGATCAGGCGATCAGGGTTTTATTGGCCCACCATGCTTGAGGACTGTTTCAACTACTATAAAGGGTGTCAAGCATGTCAGAAATTTGGAAAAATCCAGATGGTACCCGCGTCAGCAATGAACCCCATCATCAAGCCTTGGCCATTCCGAGGTTGGGGCATGGACATGATCGGCAAGATCAATCCTCCATCAAGCAAAGGCCACATGTGGATTCTGGCTATCACTGACTACTTCACTAAATGGGTAGAGGCTGTCCCGATGAAGTCAGTAAACTCGAAGGATGTTATCAATTTTGTGAAGGAACATGTCATCCATCGATTCGGGATTCCCCAAACTATCACGACCGATGGAGGTTCGGTCTTTATTTCTCAGGAATTTAGAAAATTTTGTGAGGACATGGGGATTAAGCTGATTAGATCATCTCCATACTATGCTCAAGCAAATGGGCAAGTCAAGGCGTCAATCGAGTCTCATCAAGTTGATCAAGAGAAAAGTCGATGAGCACCCAAGGCGTTGCACGAGGTTTTGTCGAGGCGTTATGGGCTTATCGTATGTCATGCCATGGAGCAATAAAACCTCACCATATCATCTAGTATATGGACAAGAAGCCGTCCTACCGGGAAATTACGGCTGGATCAAGACGCGTCACTTTTCGTGACGATCTAACGATCAAGAATATGCATACGATGAGTGACGGTGTAGAGGAGTTAAGAGCTCAGGTTATGGTCCGGAGAAAATCAAAGAAAACAAGGCTAAGGTAGCTCGTTCATACAACAAGAAAGTGAAGCCAAAGGAGTTCCACGTTGGTGATCTGGTATGGGAAGTTGTGTTGCCCTTGGGGACTAAGGATGCAACATATGGTAAATGGTCTCCAAATTGGCACGGTCAAATGCAGGTCGACCAAGTTTTAAGAGGAAACGCATACATGCTCGAGCAGTTGGATGGAGTAAAGTTCCCAGTGGCAGTCAATGGACAACATCTCAAGAAATATTTCCCAAGCATGTGGGATGTTGGACAGTAAAACTGGAGGAGCCGTTACATGAAATCGGCTAGGTAAAGACACGAGAAGCGATGGACAGGTAAAATATGGGGGCCGATGCTGGAAATCGGCCGAGTAAAAAAAATACATATATGTAGCCGATGCACGGTCATCGATGCTAGAGGTTCACACATGTTACAAAAAGGGCCACCTCGACGGTCTCAGCCTCGTCATCTTCATCTTTGCTTGTCACTAGTCGTCTGCGTGAGCACGTTTTGCGGGCAATTGGAGATTTGGGTCGTTTGTGTTTGAATCCACCGTGTTGAGGAAGGTCGCAGGTCGTCATTTGAAACCAAGAAATGGCCGTTGTGATGTGTCTATGGATGCGACTGAAGGTTGACCCTGTCAACGTTTTTCGGGAGAAGCCGATGGGTAGTCATCGGCTCTGTGCGATTTGACTTGTTTAACTGTATACGTGCAGCATGATGAAAGCCGATGCGGTGTCATCGACTTCTGAAGCATCAACCTATTTCGGTTATCGGCAAAATTGAAGCAAAGAGAAACAATATTTGGGAATCAGATTTTCATTCATTCAAAAGATCATTGCTTACAGGATGATCGATTACAAAAGGGGCCTACTACTGCTATGGCCATTACTACTGATTCCTAATCTAAGCCGAGGTCGTCGTCGCCGTCGCCGTCCTCTTCCCGTCTTCGCTTTGCTCGGCTCCCAAAGATCGCCCTTCTTCTTGAAGAAACCAATGGGGACCTCTTCGTCCTCGTCGTCATCTTCAGTATCTTCGCTGGACCCGTAGCGGAAGAGCTTCGTCGGCGGATACTCGTCGGAGGAGGTGTCCTCCTCCGATTCCTCCTCCTTGGCGGAAGAGTCGACGCCGTCCCACGACCAGTTGTCGTCGCTGCTCTTCGCCTCCAGTTCCCCGTCGACGAGGAACTGCAGGCTCTCTTCGCCGTCGATCGAGGACGCATCGTCCTCGACGGGGCGAAATCGATCCTTTCGTCCCACCATCGTGGGGGCGAAGTATGTACATCGCCAGAGGCGGATGCTCTGGCGTTGGCTCGGTCGCTAATCGAGTTGGGCGTGGGAGGACACATCGGAGGAAGCAGAGGAGGCCATGGCGAGAAAGAGGGTTTTTCCGACGATGGGAGAGGGTTTTCGGCAACGGAGGAAGATGGGAACGAACTGCTCGTGCTGATTTAAATAAGGGAATAGTGGATGACGGTTCAATGCCATGGCGGTTTCCCAGATTGCGCCAAAATCGTCAAATCACGCAAGGCAGGAGTTGAGAAGACAGGGCATCATGATGAAGGGGTAGCGTGATTTGCTGTTACGCCACGCATTCCGACGTGTGACCCGATAAAAAAAGGAGGAGAAGAAGAGGAAAAACGCATGCAGTGGTTTTGGAATTATCATTGCCAAAACCAGGGGCATGTGTTATCACCATATTTTGGCCAAAGGCGGGATGGGCCGTGATCAAGATGGGCTTGGAGGATACATATATTCAACGTGTTGTTGGATCGGCCTAGTGCGTAGATTTGGGCTGAATTGCCCGTGTATCTTGTATCATAGTAGGATTCGTGTTTGTTTAGGTTCCGCTTATGTTTAGGTAAAGATAGAGTTGTAGAGTTATTCCAAAAGTAGAGAGTCTCCGGACTATAAATATGTACCTAGGGTTATTGAAAGAAAACAACAACCACGTTCACGACAAACACAATCTCGCAGATCGCCACCCCTTGTTCTTAGGGTTTCTTTCGGGTAAGTGCCATCTTGCCTAGATCGCATCTTGCGATCTAGGCAAGATTCACTTATTCGTTACCGGTTTTACTCGTCTGAAGCGTTGTTGATGGCGAGTAATACCATTATCATAGATTGTTTGAGGCTAGCATCGCTTTGTTTCATTATTATCGCCGGTTATGCTACCTCTAGCTATCTCGCTACCCTTGCACCGTGTCCCAAAGTGCAAGGGTAGCACCTGTGATCTTTATTTAGTCGATTCGATCTGTTATAGTTGTGCCTTGTTCGTCAAGGTTTAGTTTAATATCTACGTAATCAGGCCTTACAAACGGGTTGAACGATCCGGTAATGCATAAGGATGTGGCTTATTCGTTCTAGAGAGGATGTTCCGGTAATTGGCTTTATGTTGGTTATTAGGCCTTCTCTAGGGTTGATATTCTTCATCTTTTGTACGTACTAGGCTCAATTACGCGTGGGACGTTCGGTTATGTGGTGAAAACGTTAAACTATCGTAGATCGATTTAACTTGTAATGATCAAGCAAAACCCCATGTTATCATAAATCTAACGCAGAACCATGGGGCAATCGGCTTTAAGAGCCGATTTACAGGGAAACCTGGGAGCCGATCACGGCTCGAATTTTACGTATACTTGTTTATCATGCAGGAAATCAATCGGAGCAATCCTTCACCTTCCTGACCAGGTATAGGTCAGGTGGCATCTCGAACCAAGCGGGACGTGTGCCGGAGCTTTTATGGCCGTCGAGGGACCAGGCCCACCAGATCTGGAGCCTCCCGGCTCTTCGTGTTGTCAGTCGCTGCTCGCCGGTGGGTTTTGGCAGGCAACAGATATGGTATGGACCAAGATGTGATGTGTATGTTGTATGCGATGATCATGTTTTTTAATGTTTCACGACTTGCATGTCGATGAGTATACAAGCGGCAGGAGCCATATGGTTGTATTTATAATTGTGTATGACCTGTGTGTCAATTTCTTATACGCCATGTAATAGCTTTACTTTATCGCTAAGTAGTTAGCAATAGTTGTAGTTGCTATTCGTGGTGGAGGCAATCATGGTGGAATGATGGAGATCATGCCGGCACGCACAAGATGGAGATCATTGCACGAATATTGGCTATACCATGTCACATAAAGTTATATGCATGTGATGTTTATCCTTTTATGTATCTTATTATGCTTAGATCGCGACGGTAGCATTATAAGATGATTCCTCACTTAAAGATCAAGATAAAACTGTGTTCTCTCCATGTATGCATCGTTGCGAAAGTTCGTCGTGTTCAAGCATCACGTGATGATCGGGTGCTATAAACTCTACGTTTACATACAACGGGTGCAAGCCAGTTTTGCACACACGGGAATACTTGGGTTTGACTTTACGAGCCTAGCATGTACAGACATGGCCTCGGAACACATGAACCGAAAGGTTAAGCATGAGTCATATGAATGATATGATCGACACTTTGTTGTCCACCATTGAAACCACATCTCTTCTCGTGAAGATCGGATTAGGTGTGGTGAATTTGGATCATGTTCACTAAACAACTTGAGGGATGTTGAATTTAGTGGCAGTTCATCTAGTAATTTGATTAAGTTGAACTAGTTATCATGAACATAGTCTAAATTGTACTTGCAAATTTTGTAGATCAAATGGCTAAGTCTAACTTCAACTTCAACGTTTTTGCTGAGAAAGAAAAGCTTAGAAACAATGGGTCTAACTTCACCAACTGGTTCCGCAATCTGAGAATCATTCTCGCTGGCGGACAAAAGGACTATGTCCTTGAGAATGCGCTAGGTGACGCCCCTGCTGTAGATGCGCCGGCTGATGAGAAAGTTGTTTATCAGTCGCGCAAAGATGATTATGGTGTGATTAAGAGCACCATGTTGTTTTCTACGAAATCGGACCTTCAAAATCGTTTTGAAGATTACCCCGGGCCCTTTGAGATTCTTGAGGAATTGAAAACTATGTTCTAGACTCAGGCCCGTTCTGAGAGATATGAGATCTCTGGGAAATTCTTTAACTGCAAGATGGAGGAAGGGAGTTCCGTTAGTGAGCACGCCATAATGATGTCGGGCTACACTCAACGCCTTGAGCAACTGGACTGCAAGATTCCAGAGGAGCTCAAGATTGACAGGGTTCTGCAATCACTCCCTCCCAGCTACAAAAATTTTGTAGTGACTCATAATCAGATTGGTTCCACTGATAGGATCACCGAGCTCTTCGCTAAGCTGAAAGCTGCGGAGGTGGACATCAAGAAGGATAATCATGTGTTGATGGTCAACAAGCCTCGCAACTTTAAGAAAGGTAAGGGTGCAAAGAAGCCCTTCAAGAAAGGCAGCGGCAAGCGCGTTGCCCCTGCTGAGAAGAAGCTCAAGTCTGGACCTAAGCCAGACACTGAGTGCTTCTATTGCAAGGACAAGGTCCTTTGGGCAATGTCCGAAGTACTTAGCGGACAAGAAGGCTGGCACCATCAAAGGTATATTTGATATGCATGTTCTTGATGTTTTCCTTACTAGCCCTCGTTGTAGTGCCTGGGTATTTGATACTGGTTCAGTTGCTAATATTTGTAACTCGAAACAGGAGCTGCGGAATAGACGGCGGCTAGCGAGGGATGAGGTGACGATGCGCGTTGGCAACGGATCAAGAGTTGATGTGATGGCCGTCGGCACGCTCTCCTTAATTTTACTTTCGGGATTAGTTTTAAACCTCAATAAATGTTATTATGTGCCTGCGTTGAGCATGAACATCATATCTGGATCGTGTTTATTGCAAGACGGTTATTCATTTAAATCTGAGTATAATGGTTGTTCTATTTATATGAGTAACATCTTTTATGGTCATGCACCTGCTGTGAATGGTTTATTTCTTCTGAATATCGAAAGGGATGAAACACACATCCATAACATTGAGGCTAAGAGATGCAAGGTAGATAGTGATAATACTACTTATTTGTGGCACTGTCGTCTAGGTCATATTGGTATAAAACGCATGAAGAAACTCCATTCTGATGGACTTTTGGAGTCTCTTGATTTTGAATCATTTGACACATGCGAACCATGCCTCATGGGCAAGATGATCAAAACCCCATTCTCCGGAATGATGGAGCGAGCAACGGACTTGTTGGAAATCATACATACCGATGTATGCAAACCGATGAGTGTTTCGACGCGCGGTGGATATCGCTACTTTCTCACTTTTACCGATGACTTGAGTAGATATGGGTATATCTATTTAATAAAACATAAATCTGAAACATTTGAAAAGTTCAAAGAATTTCAGAATGAAGTGGAAAACCATCGTAACAGAAAGATTAAGTTTCTACGATCCGATCGTGGAGGTGAAATTTGAGTTATGATTTTCTCACGCATTTTAAAGCAAGCGGAATCGTTTCGCAACTCACGCCACCCGGAACACCACAACGCAATGGTGTGTCTGAACGCCGAAATCGAACTCTATTAAATATGGTCCGATCAATGATGTCTCTTACTGATTTGCCGTTATCATTTTGGGGTTATGCATTAGAAATCGCTGCATTCACTTTAAATAGGGCACCATCTAAATCCGTTGAGACGACACCGTATGAATAGTGGTTTGGTGCTAAACCTAAGTTGTCGTTTCTTAAAGTTTGGGGATGCGAAGATTACGTCAAGAAGTTGATGCCGGACAAGCTCGAACCCAAAGCGGAGAAATGCGTCTTCATAGGATACCCTAAGGAAACTATTGGGTATACCTTCTATCACAGAACCGAAGGCAAAGTGTTTGTCGCAAAGAACGGATCCTTTCTTGAGAAGGAGTTTCTCTCGAAAGAAGTGAGTGGGAGGAAAGTAGAGCTAGACGAGGTTGTTGAACCTTCTCTTGAGTTGGAGATTAGCGCAACACCTGAAATTGTTCCAGTGCCGCCTGCACCAACAATAGAGGAAGCTAATGACAAGGATCATGAAGCTTCGGACAATGCTACTACTGAACATCGCAGGTCGGCAAGGTCGCGTGCCCCTCCTGAGTGGTACGACAACCCTGTCTTAACTGTCTTGTTAGTAGATGACAGTGAACCTGCGAACTATGAGGAAGCGATGATGAGCCCAGATGGCTAGAGGCCATGAAATCCGAATTGGGATCCATGAGCGAAAACCAAGTATGGACTTTGGTGGACCCTCCTAGCGACCGAAAGGCCGTTGAGTGCAAATGGATCTTCAAGAAGAAAACGGACGCGGATGGTAATGTTACCATCTATAAAGCACGAATTGCCGCGAAAGGTTTTCGACATGTTCAAGGTGTTGACTACGATGAGACTTTCTCTCCTGTAGCGATGTTTAAGTCCATTCGTATTTTATTAGCAATTGTTGTGTTTCATGATTATGAAATATGGCAGATGGATGTCAAGACTGCGTTCCTCAATGGCAACATTGATGAAGAGTTGTATATGATGCAACCCAAAGGTTTTGTCGATCCTAAAGATGCTGATGAAGTGTGCAAACTTCAGCGTTCCATTTATGGACTGAAGCAAGCATCTCGGAGTTGGAACCTTCGTTTTGATCAAGTGATCAAGAGCTTTGGATTTGTTCCAAATTGCTACGAAGCTTGTATCAACAAGAAAGTGAGTGGGAGCTCAGTGACATTTCTGGTACTATATGTGGATGACATATTGATTATTGGAAATGACATTAACATGCTTAACGATGTGAAGAGTTATTTGAACAAATGTTTTTCAATGAAAGACCTAGGGGAAGCTGCTTATATATTGGGCATCAAAATCTATAGAGATAGACAAAGACGCCTGATAGCTTTAAGCCAAAGTACATACCTAGACAAAGTTCTGAAAAGGTTCAGAATGGATAAGGCAAAGAAAGGTTCAGTGCCTATGTTGTCAGGTAAGATATTGAGCAAGGCTCAGTGTCCAGCTACGGTAAATGATAAAGAAGCTATGAGCAAAGTGCCTTATGCCTCGGCCATAGGTTCTATCATGTATGCCATGTTGTGTACTAGACCGAATGTGTCCAATGCTCTTAGTTTGACGAGCAGATACCAAAGTGATCCAGGAGTGGAACACTGGACAGCCGTGAAGAACATCCTAAAGTACCTAAATAGGACTAAAGAAATATTCTTAGTCTATGGAGGTGATGAATAGCTCGTCGTAAAAGGTTACGTCGATGCTAGTTTCGACACCGACAAGGATGATTCTAAATCTCAGACAGGATACATTTATATTTTGAATGGAGGAGTGAGTGGAGAAGGCAAGCAAAGCGTGATCGCGGGATCTCTGATGAGAAGCGGAATACATGGTCTGCAGAGCGTCAAGTGAAGGAGTTTGGATCAGAACTTCATCCGAGCTTGGCGTGGTTCCAAGTGCCTTGGACCCACTGGAGATATTGTGTGACAACACTGGCGCCATAGCACTAGCTAAGGAACCAAGATATCATCCAAAGACCAAGCATATCAACCGCAAGTTTCATATAATCCGATATTATATAGCAGATGGAGATCTGAAGATTAGCAAAGTACATACAGATCTGAATGTCGCAGATCCATTGACTAAACCTCTTCCACGTACAAAACATGATCAGCACCTTAGTGACATGGGTTTTAGATTGTTGCCAGATGTAAACTAGATTATTGACTCTAGTGCAAGTGGGAGACTGTTGGAATTATGCCCTAGAGGCAATAATAAAGATGTTATTATTATAATTCTTGTTCATGATAAAGTTTATAGTCCATGCTAGAATTATATTAAGCGGAAACTTTAATACTTGTGTGGTTTGTGAACAACACCGTGTCCCTAGTATGCCTCTATGGACTAGCTCATTGATTAATGATGGTTAAGGTTTCCTAACCATAGACATGAGTTGTCGATTAATAATGAGATCATATCATTGGGAGAATGATAAGATGGACATACCCAAACTAAGCGGAGCAATTAGATCGTGTCATCGTGTTCATCTTTGCGAAGCTTTTCTTATGTCAAATATTGTATTCCTTAGACCATGAGATAATACAACTCCCTGGTATTGGAAGAAAGCTTTGAGGTCATCAAACGTCATCCTATGAGAGGGTGATCATAAAGATGTCTCTCAGGTGATCAGAAAGTACCTGTTGGGTTGTATGTATCGATATGGGATTTGTCCCTCCCAAGTCGGAGAGATATACTTCGGGCCCACTCGGTAATCGATATCAACACCGCTTGCAAGCATGTGGTTAAGGAGTTAATCACAAAGTGATATCGGATTACGGAACGAGTAAAGTACTTGCTGTGAACGAGATTGAACTAGGTATGACGGTACCGACGATCAAATCTCGGGCAAGTAAAATATCGCGAGACGAAGGGAATATATATGGGATTGATTGAATCCTGGCATCGTGGTTCATCCGATATGATCATCGATGAATGTGTGGGAGTCAATATGGGTTTCCAGACCCCGCTGTTGATTATTGATAGAAGATCATGTCTGCATATTCTCGAACCCGAAGGGTCACACACTTAACGTGTCTCGACGCTAGGATAGATTGGATAATTGGTTTATGAGTTTTTGTTCGGAGTCTCGGATGAGATCCAGGACGTCACGAGAGGTTCCGGAATGGTCCAGAGAATAAGATTCATATAAGGCAATGCAGTTTTTGGAGTTCAGAATTGTTTCAGGTTATTCGGTATTGTACCAGAAGCTTCTACAACCTTCCGGAGTGGGACCAACGTGGCCCCACTTGTCGGGAGGGGGCGTGGGCCTATGAGGGAGTGCCCTGGACGCATTGGGCCAGGGGCACAAGGCCCCATAGGGCCTAGCCGGCCAAACCCTAGGGGAGCTTCTAGAAAAGGGGGGGCCTTTCCCCCCCCCCCACTCCTCCCTCCTTTGGCCGCCGGCCTAGGGCTTGGGGGAGGGGTAAGGGCCAGCCGCCCACCCCTCTATATAAAGACGGCTGGGGGCGCACCCCTCCCACACCTCCTCCTCAACCCTAGCCGCTCTGCTGCCCCTCCTCTCTCTCCCTCCCGACTGCGCGTAGGCGAAGCCCTGCCGCAGAAACTCTCCACCGCTTGCACCGCGCCGTCGCGTTGTAGATCCAATCCATCTCTCCACCCTAATTTCTGGACCGAGGAAGGAGGAGACGTCGAGGTGCCTCACGTGTGCATCTCTCGGAGGCATCGCCACTTGCGGTGTTAGATCGGATCAGATCGGATCGCGAGGAGGAGAAGCGAGTACGACTACATCACCCACGTTCCGTCGAACGTTCCGCTGTGCGAATCTTCAAGGGTATGAAGATCTCATCTATTCCCCCCTCGTTGTTTGCATCTCCTAGATTAGATCTTGGCTTTCCCGTTCGCATCCGTAGAATTTTTTTGATTTACTATGCTGCGAAACTCTTCAACCTTAACCATAATTAATCAATGAGCTAGTCCATAGAGGCATACTAGGGACACAGTGTTGTTCATAAACCACACAAGTATCAAAGTTTCCGCTTAATACAATTCTAGCATAAAATATAAACTTTATCATGAACAAGAATTATAATAATAACATCTTTATTATTGCCTCTAGGGCATAATCCCAACAACTACATCACCATAAAAATTAACAATGAAGCAATGAATCAAACCCAACTCAATGTATATTATTTAACCACAATGAACATCACACGTACCATTCACCGTAGAACTGGGACCATATATATGAAATAGAGACAAGGAAAACCTGAATACGCTGAAGCGGCGACAGCACCTGGTGGGGAACTCAATGAAAACTCAGGGAGGACGTGCACGGCGCAGTTCATGGAATACTACCAAGCGATGAGTTAGGCATCGACATCCACTCCACTGTGTTTGTGCGAGAGGATTGTGCCAGCTGAGACTGGTCATGGCTGTTCCCACCATCAGGTTTCTCCCTTTTTATCAAAAAAAGCAAGCACAAGGATTAACTATCAGTTTTTACACAACCAAAAGCACACGAAGATCGAAAGATTTATCCTATTTAGTAGTTCGTCTGCAAACTATTCAAGCTAAATATATAACAAACGACATTTTTAAGGGATGCGATAATACTAAGGGAAAATTGGTTATTTACCCAGAAGTTGAGCAGCCTTGGATTATGTATCCAAAGTTGGTCATCCATTGGTAAAATACCCAAAATGCGATAAAATTACATCATCATTTACTTGGAGGGGTTTTCTATAAATTAAACAAATTCAATGGTTTAATTTCTTATTGAAAGGACAATTTTGCTCGAGGAGCTCCATCCTATATGCACTGTTTGGTCCAACCAATCTTTTCCTAAAGCTTGCAAACAACCCGTCTAAGCCTCATAGCTAGCTAGTTTGACCTGAAAGCCTCAACAGCTAACCCAATCCCAACCATAGTCCACTAAATGATTAGTGTCTCTTGTTCCTACTCCCGACCGACAATATATTAATGTGATATGGAGCTAAAAGAATCCATCATAATGGCACATTTAAAAAAGTACTATAAGTGGGCCATATATAGAATCCGAGTGCTTACACAACTCCGAGGATATTTAGACCTTTAACGATCCGTATCTCGCTCCGTTTTTCGGAAGTTTGCAGCTATGTTCGGTTAATCCACCTCTAGATTGGATTGGACTGGATTGAATTGAATTAGAGAATAGTTTGACTTAGATGGAATTTAAACCACATCAATCCATGTCAAATCAGGACAATCCAAAGTAAACCGAACGGGCCCTAATGGATTTGATCGTACTTCCACATATCTAGCAACCGACGTAACTGTTGTTACACTGTCGTTGGTGTTGCGTCACCACTGTTTCGAGCTTCAGCATGCCCCAGGTTGCATAAAAAAATACGCCAGCTAGGACGTTAATTAACGTGGAGGTGATCTTTTCAACGCTGCTTTCGATTGCTACAGCCTACAGCCTACAGCAAAGTCGCCGTGACGAATCTGACCGCGAAAATTGAGAGGCGCGGCACCAGCTCGCCGTTCCTTATTCAGATGGCGCCTTGGGCCGTCGGAAGTCCACGGATTAGGCCTAGCGTTGATGTTTTCAGGACAGAAGAATCGCTGAATGCCTACTGGGCCCTGAATGGGCTAAACGAAGACACAGGTTTTAACGCTCGTCTGAATTCCATTTTCGAAGCTTTCCCCTTGTCTTTCTTTCCTCTACTATCAGTTCCCGAATTGTCTTCAGAAAGAAAAGCTAATACTACCCAGCTTCCGCGTCACTCCCTGCAGCTCATTTAGAATCGTCGGAATCTGTTACCGGTCTGATTTCTCATATTTTCAGCCGGGTTTCCCAACGGACTGATGAGTGTCAGTCTCACAGGTGTTCACTATTCTATATCCAGGTTCGGTTATCCTGCGTCCCGGCAAGATAAGAGGGTGTTAGGCCAACTCCAACCCCCCCTTATTTTGGACAGCAGATCCGTTTGCAGGGTGGAGGACAGGCCGTCCGGGCTTAGCCCAATTGCAGTGGCATGTGCCCCCAACCGGCTACCCCGTATGCGTCCCCCCTTGTCCGCCGGGAGCCATCAAGATTGAGCTGAACAACGCTAATGGCGGCCGGCGATTGTCCCGCCAAAACTCCAGTTCCTGTCCGCTGCTCGGGCCTTTCCCGCCTAGGCCATGCCATTTCCTGCCCGACCCCGCTTGTCGTTTCCGTCGAGTCACCGCGAATATAAATAGGGGCCGACCGCCAACACCAACCCCTCGCCATTCCCTCCCTCTTTTCCTCGCCATGGACAACCTCCCTGTGACCACCTCGACCGACCTCAACAAGTTCGCCCTCGCCGCGTATCCCCTTTCTCCCCCTTCCCCTGCCCCATCGAGCGCCGGTGAATCTTCGGAGGGCAGTAGGGACATGTGAGAGTTGGTGCCGAGCGAGGCGGAGTTGGTGGCGCAAGCTGAGGCAGACGCAGAGGATGGGCCGTAGAAGCGCAGGCCGATGCGGAGGCAGTGTAGGGCGAAGTCGATAGCGCCGACGCTGCGCACTACGTCCTGGAGAAGTACGTCCGCGAGCTGTACACGGCCTTCAAGGCCAGGAAGGACAACGGTCGGCAACCCGTAGAGCAGCTTCGGCTGGAGGCTGGGAAGGTGGCGAGGGAGGCGGAGGCGGCCATCGAGGACCGCGACGAGCGGGAAGCGCAACAATCGCTGGTTGTCGAGGAGACCGCCCGGCTTGCCGCCGAAGCCATGATGGAGGGGGCGGCAGCGACAGAACGCGCGGGAGACGGCGGAGGCCGCGGCCTTGGGCAGCGTCTTGTCCAAGGCCGCCGCCGGCCGGTGTGAGCTGGCGGAGGCGATCAAGCGGGAGGTGGTGGCGGAGGCCGCGGCCTTGGCCAAGAACGCCGCCGCCCAACGGAAGGACCTGGCGGATGTGCATGCGACGGTGCGGCGGGGGGTGCTGGCGGAGGTGCTGGAGGACACGGCCACCTTGTGTGCTGCGGTGGTGGCGGCGGCCCAACGAGAGGTGTTCCTGGCCTCCGCCAACCGGGAGGCGCGAGCGGCGCGCAACTGTGCAAACACAACGACGGCCAGGCTGAGGGAGGTGGAGACCCTGGCGCCACCGTCGGAGGCAGGCAACAAAGGCCAAGATCGCTGCCTTGGTGGCCGGCGGGCGCAGACGGCCAAGGGCGAAACCTACGGCCAGAACATGGCCTCCGGCGGCTAGAACGGGCCAATGCTTAGTTAGTTTAATTAATTGTACTAGTAATTTTGTATGTACGACACGCGCGCCCGAGAAACATATGCAATGACAGCCAGTTAATTAATCTTTTTTGTGTGTATTGTATGTATGACGCGCGGTCCCAGCTATGGACGCGGGTGGTGGTGGGGTGGGGTGGGGGGAGGGGGAGGGGGGGGGGTGCGGGGGGCGTTGGGATGGCCTTACTCCTCTCAGCATCATCCTACCACCTCACTTCTTCATACCACCTCGGTCGATCAACTCAGTTGACAATCAGCTAGCTGCTTGTCGATCGATCAGATACATCAGTTTCTGAATTGTTAATGAGGTCACTACTGCTGCAGTTGAAGGCAATAAAAACGACTCTGAATCATAGGCGCTCCTATACATCAGTTTTTGACTGTTCTCAGAATCACCGGCCTACTGTACAGATGGGCTATGGCACTGAAATAGTAGTGTTATGCAACAAAAAAAAAAGATAGGTTAGTACAGACTGCAGAGTATTTACATGTTAAGAACTGGCGCCACATACTGTACCAACTAACCTCTAGTTTCTCTCTCAAGAAAAAACTATATTTTTAGTTACTGTGCCCATACTGTAGCAACTAAGTTTTTTTGTTAGATGAATAATCAGCTGTTAAGATCGTGGACATATAAACAGGCACCCCAGAATGTATATTACGGGTTCTGTAGTGTTCTCCTTTGCAACTGGGGTTTTGGATCCTTGTGTCAGGGCGTCACGCATCAAGATGAGTTGAACATTTCTATGCCAATATATATTTGAAATCTTTTCAACATCGTTGACGGTTCTCGTACAAACTTCCAAAAGATCTCCATGGTTCCAATTCGTTGCTAATGCCTAATAGGTCAACCTTGATGATGTGCTTGAAGGCCTCACGGCCATACGCACCACCTTCCTCATGAGATACCTAGGCTTCTCGCTCTTGGTTCCGTTCCTTTGGCAATGTTGATTTCCAACACCTCGAGGACGATGTGGCCAGCACGATCTCAACTTACAACGGCAAATTCATAACGAAGGCCGGCCACACCTCACTAGTAAAATCGGTGCTAACTTCCCAAGTGATCTATCATTTGACGCACCTCGTTGTGCCACCGGGCACCTTTAAATACTTCGGTAAGTTGGAGATGGCCTTGCGAATATGTCAACCTTGATAATGTGTTGGGGGCCTCCCGGCCATGCGCACCACCTTCCCCACGAGATACCTAGGCCTCCTGCTCTTAGTTTGGTGCCTCCGGCGTGTGGATTTCCAACACCTTGAGGACAAGGTGGCCGGCATGAGCCCAACTTACAATGGCAAATTCATAACCATGGCCGGCACACCTCACTAGTAAAATCGGTGCTAACTTCCCAAATGATCTTCCATTTGACACATCTCGTTGTGCCACCGGGCACCATTAAATACATCAATAAGTTGAAGATGGCCTTTCTATGGTTGCTAAAGAAAAAACCGCGGGTGTTAAATGCAAGTTTAATTGGGAAAAGGTGTGCCGCCCCTCGAATCTCTTAGGGGCCTTGGGGTTCTTAACCCCGATAAGTTCGCAAGGGCCCTTTTCTTGCGGTGGTCGAGGCTTGAATGCAAAGAGAAATACAAAATTTGTGTGGGAACTGGAAATCCATGTGATGCCGTTCATATGAAACTTTTCTATGCCTCCACCTCCATCAAGGTGGGCAATGCTCAAAATACCCATTTTAGGAAGTTGGCTAGATGGAATGAAACCAGAAGACATCGCCCCCTCTTATTTTCGGCTTCCAAGTCAAAAAAAAAAGTGGAGTGTCAAGAAAGCAATGATCAACAATGCTTGGATTGGTAAGATGAACATGTACGAGAATTTTTCTATGAACAATGTCGATCAATTCGTGAACCTTTGGGTGCAACTTAGCCAAGTGGAGATTGAGACCAACATAGAAGTTGACATCGTTTGGAAGCTCTTGGTGAGCGGCTAATACTTGGTGTCCTTGCCTTACGAAGCGCAATTCCTAGGTGCTTACCTCCACCAACATGAATCCAAGGGCGGACCAACAGAAAAAAATTAACCCGGCGTCACATAATTATCACCAAGATTTGGAGGTGTCACACACTATAAATTGGTCAAGTATATGAAGGAAATCAAATTGGGCCCAGTGTCCTATGACCCCTGCTGTCTTAACCCCCTGCATGAACCACATGGTGTGGCAGATGTGGACCCCTCCAAAAGTCAAATTCTCCACCTTGCTTGCCATCCAAAATAGCCTTTGAGCGGGCGATAGACTAGCAAAGCGAGGTTGGCTAAATTGTGGGTTGTACACCCTTTGCAAAAGAGCCTCAGAATCGGCAACTCATCTTCTAGCTGGTGAATGAACTTGAGAGTTGGTGGCCCAAAGTGACAGAATAGATCTTCCCCAAACCGCGAAGCCTTGGTGTCACCCACCTTGCTTACCTCCTGGGAAATTTTGAATGAACGCAACTCATGGGTTCTCCATAACAGTCATGCCCCTCCAAAGGTTCTCCTTAAAAAAAATCAAAAAAAAAGCCTGCCTTTTGTGCCGCCATCGCCGGTGCGAAAATGTTTAGTGATTTGACGTCCAGTGTGTAAGCCGGATGTAAAATTGTTTTGCTTTTCTTGTCAAACTTATGCTTAATTAGCCCCCATTTTAAAAAAGAGAGACCCGTCTGCTTCTATAGTTCAGGACAGAGAACGTATACGTTTTTTTTGCTGCTCTTCGTTACCTTTTCCCTGGAAGGGACTATGCATCTGTACTTAGGTTTATTTCACTGGCAGCTAGCTTCTTATCAATCCTCCCGACGTGATCTTTATATATCTTTTGGGAGATTATATACGTCTTGAAGTCTCTCATGTTTCCTATGAGGCTTGTCATCTTGCGTACATTGTTTTCAGTGGCTACATGGGGTACTTCTGCCTGGTAGGTGCAGTGACAGACATGCTGGTGGTGCAGTTGCAGCTGGGAGTATGTAGTATGTTTTAAGCCATCTTGCTGCAGGGCTGTAATAACTGCTTCTTCAGGGACGACGATTGCGCGCGATATCTTGACGGGGCAAGTAATTAACAAGACTGATCCCGTTACCAATGCATCCAGACCAGAGCCGGATCAGAATGTCCACTCATGTTTACTGGAAGGACACCTAGAAAATTTAAAACGTCAAGCATTTTTGTAACTTGGCCTAGGCATTACCGTGAGCTATATTCAACTGTGGAGTTGACATTTTTTTTTAACATTTAAAATGCTAGTAGTTTTGACGTTCTGCGACCAACCACCCAGCCATGTAAGTAAAGCTGAGATGATATATAACCAGTCCCTAGCATCTCCTCCCGGAATTCATAACGCAGTGCGGCATAGGATAGGAGGCAGCAATGGCTGTACCGTTCTTGGAAGCAAGCACGCAGACCGATTAATCAAAGCAGAGATGGAACTATGCAACAAGAATAACCCTATATATACATGGGGGATTACCGCGGCTTTACATACGGTGGTCAGATGGATTAATTAGCGGGAAAAGTGGGAGCTAGCAGGATGCTGGAGTTGAGCGTGCCAACCCGGAAACTCGGGACCGTATTCGAAGACATGCACCCATGCGTGTGTGCTGCGGTTAGATACAGCAAGGGACAGGAAGGCAAGGCAGCCATGGGGCCTGCCTGCCCGTGTCTCCTTCACCGGCAAAGGAGCGTCCAGGAGACCAACAGCCATGATTAGCGTTGCACCTCTGTTGCACGCATATTAGTACATCCTCGCCAGATTGTCCATATATCCCTGTGCCATGTGCGATCATGATTCGGGGTTGCTGCTCTTTCTTTAGTTGCTAATCATCATCATTATAAATCGAGTATTCTGCTGCATGGACAGTAGTACAGTACTAGTATATATATGCCCTTTTTGTAGGCCACGGTCAGGGATTTGCTTGTATTGCATGTCGTGTTCCTTTGGGCTGCTTGTCTGAACTTTTTCGATCGCTTCGTTTTGAGCTGGACGTACGGGCCAAACCATTTTGGTTGGTACAGAGCCATATCTAAGAGTAGTTGTGCTGGATATTGCTACACAGATTCCGTGGATCGGTGGTGGATGTAGTAGATTGCTCAATTATTATTATCACTTCTTAGTTTAGTAACGCAACCTAACTAACTGAGCAAAAACAATAAGAAATCGATCGGCCTTGTTTATCTTTAAAGTTTTCGCAGCTTTCCGTGGACATCGGGAGTTCTAGGGCTAGTATGCCTGTCTGTACTCTGTAGCTGCGCTATGCTCTCCAGTTAATTTGACACTAGCTTGGGTGGCCGGGCATCATGCAGAGTTCAGTCTTGTTTGAAGCGTTATGGATGCATGTGATCGGTTTTACCAATGTAAACGTACGTACACGTCGATCGGAACGGAATTCGGACGTGCGATTGTGCGAACCGAACGAGGTGTGTTTCGGTGCCCTCCTCTCTCAAACTTACGAAATTGGCCGACCTTTTCGGTTCGGAGGGCAGGAAGAGATGTCTGCAAATCCTAAGTGTTCTTATGATTTCAGTTTGGCAGAGAGGAGACACGGAAGCATATTAGTCTTTCAGAATTACTGTAATACGTATGTTATAAGAACACCAACACATTCCATATGGCCGGGTACATGTGTCCATGCTCGTCTGTCTGGACGTCGGCCACTCTCAACAGTATGGACCGACCGGGAAAAAAATGTTCGTTGCCGTTAACTTAGAAAATACACGGCAAAGTAAGTAAACACGGCAAATTTCTGAAAAAGAACACGGCAAAGAAATATACACGGCAAAGACCTATAAAGAAACACGATAAAGAAAATACACTCGGCAAAGTCGACAACGACACACGGCATAGGTGTTGTCACGGCAACGAGGTGGGACCCATGACCCATAGGTTCATTTAACGGGAGGAGCTAACGGCGGCAGACGGTGGTCTCTTTGCCGTGTGCCCTCGCCGGTACTTTGTCGTCTGTATTCTGCAGTATACACGGCAAAGGGCCTTTGTCGTGTGTATTCCGCAGTATACACGGCAAAGTCTTTTTTTCTTTTTTTTTCATTTTATCACATTACTCTTAGAAAAATCATAAAAAAAATATTTTAATTCAGAAAAATACAAATAATATATCAAAATTTGCAGAAAAAATAAGATTTATCTATCTACACTCAAATATTAGATATTTATATTTAATAAGAGTCATAAAAAGATTAAAAAACGATCTAAATAATGCAAAACCTTCGCGTGGTGTCATATTATGTGACATGGTTCGAAGGAAAAATATCAAACATGTTATATTAAATATGTTAAAAAAAACCTTCACAAAATGACCTATTTCATTCGAGTTTTCCTGGCTTTCAGATCAAATGACTAATGTTATGGCTAGAATCAAGACATAGTTTGTGATAATGTGCCCATATGGTGCATGCATGTGCATCATGGAATGGAGAACAATGTTGCAGGAGGAAATTTTCCTTTTTGCCGCACCAAAATGCCATTTTCTATTTTTCAAACATAAAAAACAGGGGATTTTATGAAGCAACCACCAAATGGCTAATTCAAAATGCTACCACCCCATTTTTCAAAAATACTAGACCATCTTAAATGGACAATGTCCTGACGGGGAGATCTCAAACCTTTTCGTCCACTCCAGGTGAAAAAGACAAATTCATGTTGAATCGGTAGGAAGTGGGTCAGATATGAACTACAGGTACATGATCTGATGGGCATGATTTTTTATAAAGATCATTTTTAGGTTTACAATATGCTATTTCATCAGATATCCAATGAAAGTTTAGAGAGGCTCAGCTCCGAGCTAAGAATCCCCATACCCGTCGTTCGACAAAGTTTGTCGATAGTTTAAAAGAGTCATAAAAATTTCAAAAACGATTGAAACAATATGAAATCTTCGCGTGGTGTCATACTATGTGACATAGTTGGAAGGAAAAATATCAAACTTGTTATATTGAATATGTCTCAAAAAAACCTTTACAAAATGACCTGTGTCATTCGAGGTTTCCTGGCTTTCGAGTCAATTGACCAATGTTATGGTTAGAATCGAGGCATAGTTTGTGATAATGTGTCCATATTAAGCATACATGTGCATCATGGAATGGCGAACAATGTTGCAGGAGAAATTTTTCCTTTTCCTCGCACCAAAAAGTCATTTTCCATTTTCCAAGCGTAAAAAACGGGGGATTTTATGAAGCAACCACCAAATGGATAATTCAAAATGCTACCACCCTATTTTACAAAAATACTATACCACCTTAAATAGACAATGTCCCAATGGGAGGATCTCAAACCTTTCCATCCACTCCAGGTGAAAAAAACAAATTCCTGCCGAATCGGTAGGAAGTGGGTCAGATATGAACTACAGGTACATGATCGGATGGGCATAATTTTTTACAAAAATTATTTTTAGGTTCACAATATGATATTACATCAGAGATCCAATGAAATTATAGAGAGACTCAGCTCCGATCTAAGAATCTTCATACCAGTCGTTCGACAAAGTTTGTCGATAGTTTAAAAGAGTCATAAAAAATTCAAAAATGATCGAAACAATTTGAAACCTTCATGTGGTCTCATATTATGTGACATGATTGCAAGGAAAAATATCAAACTTGTTATATTGAATATGTCTCAAAAAAACCTTCACAAAATGACCTATGTCATTCGAGGTTTCCTGGCTTTGGAGTCAATTGACCAATATTATGGCTAGAATCAAGGCATAGTTTGTGATAATGTGTCCATATTATGCATGCATGTGCATCATGGAATGTCGAACAATGTTGTAGGAGGAAGTTTTCCTTTTCCTCGCACCAAAAAGCCATTTTCCATTTTCTGAGCGTAAAAAACTGGGAATTTTATGAAGCAAACACCAAATAGCTATTTCAAAATGCTATCACCCCATTTTACAAAAATACTAGACCACCTTAATGTAGGGTTCGCAGCATAGAAAACAAAAAAATTCCTACGATGTGAACTATATACCAAGATCTATCTACTAGATACAAACAACGGGCGGATGTATATCCGTAGAGAACATACCCTTGAAGACCGACAAAGCTTAACGAGTTCAACTCGTGGTTGATGTAGACGATCTCTTGCCGATCTCAAGATCGAGAGGAAGTCCTAGCGCCACAAATCAGCAGCGCATCCGTGCTCGCACACACGTTCGAGGCACCGAGCAACCTCCTGTAGGGGTTCGTAGCATGGAAAACAAAAATTTTCTATCGCATACAAACAACCAAGCCAAGATCTATCTACTAGATTGTAGCAACGATTCGATGGAATAACTTACCCTCGAAGATTCCAAAGTGTTTAACGAGAGCGGATTCTCGTGGGTGATGTAGTCGTATTTTTTCCGATCTCAAGATCGTGTAGACGATCCTTCCCAACTGCGTTCAAAGGCGCTTCATGATCGGTCACACGTTCGGTACTCGACGAAGACCTTCCTCTCCCTTGTTCCAAAGGCAGCGGAGGTTGTAGCACTCTCCTCGCGATTCCGGCAAGACTGGCGTGTACAGGAAGTAGAGGGAAATCCATGAGGCTTAAGCCGGAGCGAGTATGGTGGAGTATGAGAGAGGGCTATTAGTGGTCTAGAGATTAGACACACCAATTAGAAGGCTCTAAACCGCAGGATAAAGCAATTATAAGCTCTAAACCAAAACGGCTCTAAACCGGAGATTAGAGGATAGGAACTTGTGTGTCTAGAGGAGGCCCCGCCTCCTTTTATATGGAGGGCTGGCCAGGAGGAGGAGTCCCTTCCCAACTCGGCCTAGGGCTGGCCGCCGGCTTGGAGGAGAGTGACTCCTCCTCCAAGTTGGTTTTAACCTCCTCTTGTTTGTTTCCCACAGTTTCCTGTTTCCCACAGTTTCCTGTTTTCCACAGTTTCCTGTTTTAGCCGTTTGACTTTCAAACTGGCAGTTTGACTTTTCAGTTTTGGAACAGCAAGAACACTCAGTACATGATGCAATCATTAAATGACACATTCATGTACCTCCCCCCCCCCGGAGTGCCAGAAAATCCGGAACCTTCTAGAACATTCCCGATGAAAACACCGGAATCATTCCCGAACTCCGAAACGGGACTTTCCTTATATGAATCTTATTCTCCGGACCATTCCGGATCACCTCGTGATATCCCGGATCCCATCCAAGACTCCGAACAACATTCGGTCTCTTTCTCATAATACCATAACTACTCAAAACAACGTCGAATCCTTAAGTGTGTCTCACTACGGTTCGTGAATTATGCGGACATGATCGAGACACTTCTCCGAACAATAACCAATAGAGGAATGTGGAAATTCATATGGCTCCCACATATTTCTACGATTACTTTGCGATCGAATGAACCACTTACATACGATACCAATTTCCCTTTGTCTCACGATAGTTTACTTATCCGAGGTTATGATCGTCGGTATCTCTGCATACCTAGTTCAACCTCGTTACCGATAAGTACTCTTTTCTCGTTCTCGTGATATGTGATCCCTTGTGAGCCAGTCACATGCTTGCAAGCTAATTGGATGACATTCCACCGAGAGGGCCCAGAGTATATCTATCCGTCATATGGATGGACAAATCCCACTCTTGATCCATGTGTTTCAACCAATACTTTCCGAACACTCAATGCCACCTTTATAGCCACCCAGTTACGGTGTGGTGTTTGATGTCATCAAAGCATCCATCCGGTAAAGGTGATATGCATGATCTCATGGTCGAAGGAATTAGGTTACTATGTATCAGAAAGCATATAGCAATTGAACTATTGAAATGACTTGATCTTTATGCTACGCTTATCTATAGGAGTATGTCCACCATATCATTCTCCTAATGATATGATCCTGTTGTTAATAACATCTCTATGTTCATGATCAGGAAACCATGATCATATATTAACCAACAAGCTAGTTTAACAAGAGGCTTTACCAGGGACTCTTATTTTAGTTTACAAATCACACAAGTATTAATGTTTCCGGTTAATACAATTATAGCATGGTATGTAAACATTTATCATAAGTGTGAAGATATGATAATAACCACTTTATTATTGCCTCTTGGGCATATCTCCAACAGTCTCCCACTTGCACTAGAGTCAATAATCTAGTTTCAAACATTTGTGTATTCAACACCTATGGCTTTGTATGTACACGATTGCTAGTGGTCAACTGATCTCCGGATCTGACACTTCCAGGTCCGTGTGTAATTGCATGTCTTTGCGTCTCTACGCATCACTCATTCTCTAATGAGATGGCTTTGTATAAATTTGGTCTTTCGGTGTGACCTTTAGCTCTTTGGGGTTAAAACATGTTGATAATATTGTCGCACAATATATCCCTATAGTATTATCCCACCGTGAACTACACCTAGTTTGATAACTAACTACTTAACAAAAATGCCCTCTTTTGCTGCTAAAATAGCAGTCATATACTTAGCCTTTTGTTGTAGTATCTGTCACAATGTCTTAACTTTGGAACTCATCCAAATCCATTATGGAACTCACTTTCCATTATATTGTGCCACCCTTAGTTTAGATTGAGATAAACTTAATTTGTATTTTGTGACAAAGCTAGTATCAATGTAGTACTTTTACAATGAACTAACCATCTATTTGTCACTCCTACAAACAATATACTCTTAGTTCTTCCAAAAGATCATAAGAATATCCTTACTATTGTCCAATGATCATCTTACGAATCATTCTGGTATATGCTCACAACATTTAGAGCATAGGAAATATCTGGATTTGTACATATCACAGTATGATTGATATAAATACTTTTTGTGATTTCATACATCAAGTATCAATCTATACTTGATTATTTGTTTCACTTTACCAATTGTAAATACACTTGAATATATCATCAACATTGAACTCTTTCAATCCTTTCTGTGCGAGAAGAACCTTTTCTTGTAGTTTCTATATTGAACTCATTCAATATCTCGTCTATGTACTTCTGGCACAACCATATTAGCGTCTATTGATGCCAAATATTTGGGTTTTGCCTAAGTCTTTCATCGGGATGAAATTCTTAATATGTGTTAATAAAAGATACATTATTTCCAATCAACAATATGTCTTCCACATAATGTATTAGAAACATGTCTTAGCGCTCCCACTTAATTTCTTGCAAATGCAAGCATCTTCATCGTCTCTGATGGATTTAAACTCTTTTAACAATTTCATCATTGTGAAGATTCCAACTCCGCGATGCTCACTTCATCCATTGAAGTTTGCATATGCTTTTACCATCCTTTGAATTAACAAAACCCTATGGACCGTGTCATGCACACGTCCTAGGTAACGATTCTATTAGAAGAACTTGTTTTGTTTATTCAACTACCATATAACAAATTATATGTAGTGGTTGCTACATTAATCCGTCTAGACTAAATATCGCTATGAAAGATCAGATCTTGTCATAGTCAACCTTTGAACATTGTTGTGAACTCTTTCCCAACATGTCGACTATTTCATAGATGTGCAACATCCATGTATATTTATTTATAGATCCAAACACAACTGTAAGGTCTTACACCTTTCTCGAGGGTCCTTCAAGTTCAAAACTTGATTTCTCGTGTATGGAACTATCACGGATTTTATGGCTTCAAGCCATTTGACGGAGTCAGGGCTCATCATCGCTTCTTTGCATGTAGTCGAATCATTATTCTCAAATAATGATTCAACCCTCAAATCTTGGTATTTGATTGTTTACCCGATCTACTTGTTTCAATAGGAACTTAGATCTCCGTGACCACAACCTTTGAAGCAGTGAGCCATGAGCATTGTTGCTGCCTCCGAAACACTTTTCGGCGCTGCGCAACTCTGCACATATAGCTAAGGTTCTTTTAACCTTATCAAAGTTCTATTGTCCTCCCACTTAACTTTTCACGAAAAATTCCTTCCCAAAGAAACTTGACGTTCTAAGCGACAAACACTTTTGTCTCTGGTGTTATGGAGGAATACTTAACAGTTATACAAAGACAGGTTCATCCGACTTTGGTTGCACACATATCGGCACATTTTGGCCAAAGGAGGAGATGGGCCGTAATCAAGATGGGCTTGGAGGATACATATATGCAACGTATTGCTGGATCAGCCTTGTGCGTGGATTTGGGCTAAATTGCCCGTGTATCTGTATATTATGGTAGGTTACGCTTCGGTTTAAGTAAGAGATAGAGTTGTTAGGGTTATTCCAAAGATAGAAAGTCTTCGGACTATAAATATGTACCTAAGGTTATTGAGAAAAGAGGACGATCACGTTCACAACAAATACAATCTGGGCGCATCGACACCCCTTGTTTCTAGGGTTTCTTTCGGGTAAGTGTCATGCTGCCTAGATCGCATCTTGCGGTCTAGGCGATATCGCTATCGTTATTTAGTGTTACTCGTCTTTGAAGCCTTGTTGATGGCGGTAATACTGTTATCATAGATTTGTTTGGGCTAGCATCGGTACCTTTTGTTATGATTTCTTAGTTATCTGCCTTTAGTTATCTCTGCCTTTGCACCTTTTTCGGTGTAAGGCAGCATCTTGCTTGATCTTTATTCGCTTGATTTGATCTGTTATAGTTATGCCTTGTTCTCCAAGGTTTAGTTTGATATCCACATAGTCGGGCCTTGCAAACGGGTTGAACGATCCGATGGTGTGTAAGGATATGGTTTGCCAATTCGAGAGGAGTTGTTCGGGAATTGACTTTCGTCGGTTGTTAGGCCTTCTCTAGGGTTAGTTTTCTATCATCTTTGTATCTACCGTGCTCAATTACGTGTAGGATGTTCCAATTATGTGGTGAAAACGTTAAACCGTCAGAGTCGATTTAACTTGTATTGATGAAGCAAAGCCCCATGTTATCGTAGATCTAATGCGTAACCATGGGATAATCGGCTCCGAGGCCGATTCACGTGAAACACAGGAGCGGCTCGAATTTTACGATACTTGTTTGCCATGCAGAAACTAATCGAAGCAATCCATCACCTTCGACGGTATAGGTCGGTGGCACGCCTTGCATCAGCCGGGGCGTGTCGGAGTTTTGCGCCGTTGCCGAGGGACGAGGCCCACCAGTTACAGGAGCCTCCGGCTCTTCGTGTTGCTCGTTGCTGCTCGCCGGTGGGTTTTGACAGGCAACACATTATGGCACGCCCGGTGGGACTTTCAACAACATCTGCATCAACATCCGACGCTGCGATGGGGGACAGACCGGTCACGTACGACGATCACCGATGAGCACAAGGCGGTATGATGATATCAAAGCTCTCTTGAAGCCGATCTCATCGGCTCTTTTGAGAGGACCCGTAAGCATGGCATCAGGTGGAAAGGGTTCTCACCCGAAGGTGCTCTTGATGAGGTGGATCTGTCTGTTCCTTCAGAGGAGTGCACCAGAGCTCTGCGACAAGAAGTCAATTACATGGTGGCTCATTCTCTTCACCGCCATTCGAGAGCCTAGTGAACGCTTTCGGCGTCGCGTTCGCGTAGTTCGGAGATCATGAAACATCAGTACTCTCGTCGGGGCCTACTCTAGGGACTCACCAGGAGAAAGATCGCTCAGACCAGTGCCACAAATGCCATTCACACTTGCGCTCCGGAGCCAGGGCACGCACGTCGTCGTCTACAAGGTTGGAGGTGACCTGGCGATTGCCAATTCTGTTTGAACCACCTAAAGAAATACCACATGGATGTGTGTGCACCTACGTGCGGGACTGCAATAGCTCGACAAGACGAACGATTGCAACCGCAGGGATTTACAGGCGGAGTTTCGAGCAGGGGCTTGGCGGTATTTCGGGCAGGATGTATGCAGGATGGGCCGACAAACAGGCATGGCTAGCCAAGTATGCCACGGAGCAGTCATGAGAATTTAGCCCAGCTCAAGCGGTGGAGCAAATCCGTACCATCTTGAGAGACCAGTTGCCGTGCGAAGAGAAGGACAATCGGCTATTCAAGCCGTACCCAACGAGTTTGATATGATTCCGCTGCCACCCAAGTATCGGCTCCGAGTTCTCAAGGTTTAGCGAATCGGAAGGTCGAGCTCGATCGAGCATGTGAGCCACACGACACCGATTAGGCATGATTTCAGCATCGGATCAGTTACGCGTAAGGTTCTTTGCGCAATCTCTGACAGGACCAGCTTTTGGGTGGTACACCTCGTTGCCACCGGATTCTATCCAGACCTGGAAGCAACTGGAAGAGCAGTTCCACATCCAGTATCATTCAGAAGATACCGAGGCTGGCATTGCAGATCTGGCGCAGGTGCGGCAAAAGCGAGGAAAGCGGTGGCCGGTACATTCGGCGTTTGGACTGTCAAGAACCGATGTTATTCGCTCGTTTAAGCGAGAAAGAAGCGATCGGTGGCGGTGTTGGGTCTCTCGGCACCTATCAAGGATCTGGCTTTCCAAGTAGAATACAATTCATTGGCGCATGGCCCGGAACCGACAATGTATGAACAGCGCCACCACAGGTTGTACCAAGACAAATTCAAGCGTCCGATAGGCCTGGTCGTCTGAAGAAGAGGATCTGTACAAGACCAGGAGGTGGCCGTGGCTGAATGGGCTCGGGGGGCAGATCATGTGTCCTGCAAATGGGTAAAACAGCAAGGGCCTGCAAAAGGGTTCGACTTCGATGTGAGCAAAGCTGAGCAGATATTCGATTTACTGCTGAAAGAAAAGCAGCTGAAGTTACCCGAAGGCCATAAAATCCCTACGGCTCAAGAGATGAACGGGAGACCATACTGCAAGTGGCATCACTCGTTCACCCACACCACCAATGATTGCAAAGAGCTACGTCGCCAGATCCAAACGGCGATAGAACAGGGCCGTCTGATCCTTGGGCAATTCGCCATGAAAGTAGACACAAACCCGTTTCCCGGCGTCAACATGGTAGAACACAGCCACTCCACGAGGCGTCAGTTAGATTTCTCGTTTGATGTTAATATGGCAGGGCCTGTGTACCACCATGGCACATATAAGGAGGAAGGCGGTCGCTCTCGGGGCAAAGAAAGAGAGGAGGCTGGTCCACGTGACCGGCCCCGTTATGATGACAGGCGGTATTTAACCGAGGAGCAAGTGAGAAGCGTGCGATATCAGAAGCCACACTCCACGCATCTCCTTAACAAGTATGAGCGTCAGTATGACCGACGTCAGCGGCACGACAGAGATGATGGAAAAAATCGTCGGGCTGACGCATACGATGGGAGATACCGCCGGCATGATAGAGATGATGAAGGATATGAGCACCTCGCTAGGGGAAAGCCAAAGGAAAAGGAAGGCGTGGATAAACATTGGGATTGTCCTTTCTTCAAGTATTGCTGGGGATGCGGGAATGAGCCGATTGCCTACAATCGACGACTGCCCGGAATGTGGATAGCAGAAGGATGACACAGGTCCAGTTTCAGTGTTCAAGCGTCTAGGGCCTCTCCCGCCTCAGAACAGACAAGAGGAGTCATCTCGAGCAAAAGGTCTCGAGGAGCCAAAGGGTGAAGAAGAAGAAGACAGATATCACCGGCCAAGGTGGTGTCCCGATGGACTCAGACACACCCAAAAGCGTAGAGTTCAGCGATCACAGAGCTTGGAGGAAGCCAAGCGCAGATACCTCCACACTTTAAGGAAAGCACCCGATCTGCCGTGAAAATTGCAAACCTTGGAAACGGAGGCTCGTCCAGAAAAGGAAAGAGTGGCGCTAAACAGTAAAAGCCGATGCGAAGACATCGGCCGCACAAACATGGTGTTCATACTTCCATCGAGTTTTGCGCCCAAGAACCAAAGAACTACCGGTGGTACGCTTGATCGCGCCCACGGACGTTATCTTTGAAAAGCCACGAGAAGGGCTACAAACATCCGAAAGCCACTGCGAGGTTATATCAATGGGCAGCTTGTCCGAAGATGTTGGACACCGAGCGGCAGTCAATATAATGCCATACTCCATGCTACGGCGTTTGGGACACTCCACTGCAGATCTGATCAAAACCAACGTCACGTTAAGCGACTTCAACGGCCAAACTTCAGAAACGCAAGGCGTTCTGAACGTGGATCTGACCGTGGGCAGAAAAACCATCCCTACGTCATTCTTCATCGTTGACAGCAAAAGCACCTACGCTGTTTTGCTGGGGAGGGATTGGATTCACGCTAACTGCTGCATTCCATCCACGATGCACCAGTGCCTAATACAGTGGGATGGAGATGAAGTGGAGGTCATTCATGCAGATGATTCGATCGAGATCTCCATAGCTGGCATGAGCATCTGGGAGGCAGAAGACCAAGAGCCGATCTCTGGAATCAGTCTAGACGGCTGTGAGCGCATTGAAGCTACAAAAAACGGGGTGAGGCTGGTCTTATCCACTGGCCTGACAGAGTAGCAAAGTCCACGATCGTACGTGGTATGGCCGATCCCTGCGATCGGCCACAAAAAAAAAGCGATAATCTTACGACAAACAGGTCATGCGATGTAGTAGGGAGATTCCTGCCATTGTAGAGCACAAATAAGTTGTAAACCTTCCTTGACTAATGCAATCAAAAGGGGCGATTCCGCAATCGCCCAAATTATCTTTGTTATCCTCACCAACTGTTTGCCCGTGTTTAGCATCGATTTAGCGGTGACGGAAAGCTAGGGTATGGGTTTACCTCCGATGAGCTAGAGGAGATTGACATCGGTCCCGGGATAAGCCGCGACCAACATTTATCGCCAAGTTAGATCCAAATCTGGGTCCGATGATAGCTTTGTTGAAAGAATATCCAGATTGCTTTGCTCGACTATCTGACAGAGATGCCCGGTTAGACAGAGCATCATTGAGCATCGACTCCGCTTAAAAAGGGTTTCGCCATTCCAAAGTGAGCACGCAGATGAAGTCAAATTTTGATAGAAGTCAAGAAAGAGATCGAGAAAATGTTGTGACTAGGTTAATCGGGCCATGCGTGTATCTTTGAGTGGATTTCTAATATCGCACTGTAGAGAAAAGGATGATACCGGCGTGTTGCCATAGATTTTCGGATCTCAATAGAGCCACCCAAAGGATGAGTATCCGATGCCGATAGCGAGACATTAATCAACGCAATTGGTCATAAGGTCTTGAGCTTCATGGATGGCAATGCCGTTACAACCAAATTTTTATGGCTCGGAAGATATACACAAGGCGCATTGAGTCGAGTTCGGTGGGGTTGTTTGAATATGTAGTCATGACGTTTGGATGAAGGATGCCGGCCACATACCAAAGAGCCATGAATTACATTTTCCATGATCGATCGCAAGCTGGTGGAAATTTATATCGATGACGTGGTGGTCAAGTCTCGCTTCATTACAAGGACACTTGGACGATCGCAACGTCTGGACCGAACAAGAAAATTCGGGCTACGGATGAATCCAAAGAAGTGTGCCTTCGGTGTGACGGCCGGTCAGTTCTTGGGTTTCTTGGTCCATGAACGCGGAATTGAGATCGGCCTGAAAAGTCAGGAGGCAGTGTGAACAATGAAGCCACCTACCACGAAGAAAGAACTGCAGTCTCTCATCGGCAAGATCAACTTCGTCAGAAGATTCATCTCCAATCTGTCAGGAAGAATAGAGCCGTTCATGGGACTGGTGAAAATTAAATCTGATGAGGAGTTCCGCTGGGGGACAGAACAACAACGAGCCTTCGACGAGATCAAAGAATATCTAACGAAGCCGCCAGTGTTGGTTCCGCCCCAGCCGGATAGGCCGTTCTACATTTACTTGTCAGTAGCTAACACGTCCATCGCCTCGGTGGTGGTGCAAGTTTATGATGGTCTGGAGCGAGTTGTGTTTTACATCAGCAGAAGGATGCTGGATGCAGAGACAAGGTATCCTGAGATCGATAAGTTGTGACTCGCTGTTTTCACCGCACCAAGCTGCGCCACATCTTGCTCTCGGAGATTATCATTATATGCAAATCAGATGTCATAAAACATATCTCGTCGGCTCCTATGTTGAAAGGCCGACTCGGCAAATGGATGTTTGCATTATCGAATTTTATATCCGGTATCAACCCAGAAGCGTTAAGGGTCGGCGTTGGCGACCTTATTGCTGAAAGAATCAACACGATATAGCAGCTGTCATACGGCGTGGGCTATGTTTTTCGATGGATCGGTTTGTGATGATGGTTGCGGCATCGGCATTCTACTCGTGTCGCCGGGGGCAACATATTCCTTCTCCATCGGCTATCCACCTTGCACCAACAACGCCGAGTATGAGGCGTCACGCAAGGAATGGAGTTGCTCATCGAAGCTAGAGCGGTGGAAATTTTGGAGACTCAAATTGGTGATTTCCCAACTCACGGAGGAATACAAGTGTGGGAGTCGCTCTTCCCATTATGGTTGCAATGCCGGTGATGGCACAGTTCGACATAAACTTTAATGGATCCGCGGTCGCATGAATACCGAGGCGAATGATCTCGCACAAATGGCTTCAGCTACAAGGACGAGAGGGAGCTGATGTTCTATGCAGTTCCTCAGGCGGAGATCGGAGAGCCGATATCTTCAATTACTTGAAAGATTCGGCTCGGGGGGCACCTAAACGGATAAGGTACAAGTGTAGGGGTTCGTAGCATGGAAAACAAAAATTTTCTATCGCATACAAACAAACAAGCCAAGATCTATCTACTAGATTGTAGCAACGAGTCGATAGAGGAACTCACCCTCGAAGATTCCAAAGCGGTTAACGAGAGCAGATTCTCGTGGGTGATGTAGTCGTACACTTCCGATCTCAAGATCGCGTAGACGATCCTTCCGGGCCATGCGTTCCGCAGCGCTTCGCAATCGGTCACATCGATTACTCGACGAAGACCTTCCTCTCCTTGTTCCAGCAGAGCGGAGGTTGTAGCACTCTCCTCACGATTCCAAGAAGACAACGGGCGTGGTACTGGAAGTAGAGGGAAATCATGAGGCTTCGCCTTAAGCCGTGCAGTATGGTGGAGCTTTATGATAGAGGCTATTAGTGGTCTAGTAATTAGACACACCAATTAGAAGGCTCTAAACCAATTAGAAGGCTCTAAACCAAGGCTAAAGCAATTAGAAGCTCTAAACCAAGACGGCTCTAAACCGGAGGTAGAAGATAGGAACTTGTGTGTCTCTAGGAGGAGCCCCGCCTCCTTTTATGGAGGGGGGTCTTGGCCAGGAGGGAGGAGTCCTCCCAACTCGGCCTAGGTTGGCGCCCTGGAGGATTCCAACTCCTCCTCCGGTTGGTTCCAACTCCTCTTGCTTGTTTCCCAGGTTTCTTGTTTTGGCGCTTTGACTTTCAAACTGGACATTTGACTTTTCTGTTTAGGATTCAATTTAATCCTTTATTTGGGACAGCAAGAACACTTAGTACATGATGCAATCATTCCATTAAGTAATGACACATTCATGTACCCTTCCGGAGTCTTGGACAATCCGGAACCTTCTAGAACATTCCCGATGGAAACACGGAATCATTCCCGAACTCCAAACGGGACTTTCCTTATATGAATCTTATTCTTCGGACCATTCGGATCACCTCGTGATATCCGGATCCCATCCGAGACTCGAACAACATTCGGTCTCTTTCTCATAATACCATAACTACTCAAACAACGTCGAATCCTTAAGTGTGTCTCCCTACGGTTCGTGAATTATGCGGACATGATCGAGACACTTCTCAACAATAACCAATAGAGGAATCGAAATTCATATGGCTCTACATATTTCTACGATTACTTTGCGATCGAATGAACCACTTACATATGATACCAATTTCCCTTTGTCTCACGATATGTTATTTATCCGAGGTTATGATCGTCGGTATCTCTGCATACCTAGTTCAACCTCGTTTACTGATAAGTACTCTTTTCTCGTTCCCGTGATATGTGATCCCTTATGACCAAGTCACATGCTTGCAAGCTAATTGGATGACATTCCACCGAGAGGGCCCAGAGTATATCTATCCGTCATGTGGATGGACAAATACCACTCTTGATCCATGTGTCTCAACCAATACTTTCCGAACACTCAATGCCACCTTTATAACCACCCAGTTACGGTGTGGTGTTTGATGTCATCAAAGCATCCATCCGGTAAAGGTGATATGCATGATCTCATGGTCGAAGGAATTAGGTTACTATGTATCAAAAAGCATATAGCAATTGAACTATTGATAATGACTTGATCTTTATGCTACGCTTATTTATAGGAGTATGTCCATCACATCATTCTCCTAATGATATGATCCTGTTGTTAATAACATCTCTATGTTCATGATCAGGAAACCATGATCATATATTAACCAACAAGCTAGTTTAACAAGAGGCTATACTAGGGACTCTTATTTTAGTTTACAAATCACACAAGTATTAATGTTTCCGGTTAATACAATTATAGCATGGTATGTAAACATTTATCATAAGTGTGAAGATATGATAATAACCACTTTATTATTGCCTCTTGGGCATATCTCCAACAGTCTCCCACTTGCACGAGTCAATAATCTAGTTTCAAACCTTGTGTATATAACACCTATGGCTTTCCGATTGTTGTATGTACACGATTGCTAGTGGTCAACGATCTCCGGATCGACACTTCCAGTCCGTGTGTAATTGCATGTCTTTGCGTCTCACGCATCACTCATTATCTAATGAGATGGCTTTGTATAAATTTGGTCTTTCGGTGACCTTTAGCTCTTTGGGGTTAAAACATGTTGATAATATTGTCGCACAATATATCTTCATAGTATTATCCCACGTGAACTACACCTAGTTTGATAACAAACTACTTGACACAAATGCCTCTTTTCTGCTAAAATAGCGTTATATACTTGGCCTTTTTGTAGTATCTCACAATGTCTTAACTTTGGAACTCATCCAAATCCATTATGGAACTCACCTTCCATTATATTGTGCCACCCTTAGTTTAGATTGAGATAAACTTAATTTGTACTTTGTGACAAAACTAGTATCAATGTAGTACTTTTACAATGAACTAACCATCTATTTGTCACTTCTACAAATATTATACTCTTAGTTCTTCCAAAAGATCATAAGAATATCCTTACTATTGTCCAATGATCATCTTACGAATCATTACGTATATGCTCACAACATTTAGAGCATAGGACATATCTAGATTTGTACATATCACAGTATGATATAAATACTCTTTGTGATTTTATACATCAAGTATCAATCTATACTTGATTATTTGTTTCACTTTACCAAATGTCAATACACTTGAATATATCATCAACATTGAATTTATTCAATCCTTTCTGTGCGACAAGAACCTCTCTTGTAGTTTCTATATTGAACTCATTCAATATCTTGTCTATGTACTTCTGGCACAACCATATTAGCGTCTATTGATGCCAAATATTTAGGTTTTGCCTAAGTCTTTCATCGGGATGAAATTCTTAATATGTGTTAATAAAAGATACATCTTTTCTAATCAACAATATGTCCTCCACATAATGTATTAGAAATATGTCTTAGCGCTCCCACTTAATTTCTTGCAAATGCAAGCATCTTCATTGTCTCTAATGAACTTTTAAAACTCCTTTAACAGTTTCATCATAGTGAAGATTCCAACTCCGCTACGTTTACTTCAACCATTGAAGTTTGCATATGTTTTTAGCATCCTTTGAATTAACAAAACCCTATGGACCGTGTTATGCACATGTCCTAGGTAACGATTCTATTAGAAGAACTTGTTTTGTTTATTTAACTACCATATAACAAATTATATGTAGTGGTTGCTACATTAATCCGTCTAGACTAAATATCACTATGACAGATCAAATCTTGTCATAGTCAACCTTTGAACATTGTTGTGAACTCTTTCCCAACATGTCGACTATTTCATAGATGTGAAACATCCATGTCTATTTCTTTATAGATCCAGACACAACTATAAGGTCTTACACCTTTCTCGAGGGTCCTTCAAGTTCAAAACTTGATTTTCTCGTGTATGGAACTATCACGGATTTTATGGCTTCAAGCCATTTTACGGAGTCAGGGCCCATCATCGCTTCTTTGCATGTAGTCGGTTCATTATTCTCAAATAATGATTCAACCCTCAAATCTTGGTATTTGATTGTTTATCCGACCTACTTGTTTCAATAGGAACTTGGATCTCCGTGACCACAACCTTTGAGTCGTGAGCCATGAGCTTTGTTCTGCGCCTCCTAACACTTTTCGGTCTTTGCAACTCGCACATATAGCTAAGGTACTTTTAACCTTATCAAAATTCTATTGTCCTCCTACTTAACTTTTCACGAAAAATTCCTTCTCAAAGAAACTTGGCGTTTTAAGTGACAAACACTTTTGTCTCCGATGTTATGGAGGATTACTTAATGATTATTCAAAATAACATACAAAGACAGTTCATCCGACTTTGGTTGCACACATCTTTCTTATGCATAGCATACCAATGTTTAAGAAAGGACAACTTGGGTTTAATCCCAAACTATAACCTTATATGGTGTCATTTCAGCGGATTATGATGAAGCTCTTTTCGTGGAAAACGGTAATCTCTAAAGCTTTTAATCTTTAAAATATAATGGCAGTTTTATGAATTACACCTTCGATCTTACCATGTCAAACAAGGTTTAATTACATATCTCGAACACTCCATACTCTTATGGTGTTTCGGGAAAATGCAAATCCACGGAACGATTCCTTTAAATCTTAGGTATTATGCTAAACTTGTAACTCAAATATCTTCCTTTATGATCTTTATCATAAACTATTTATATTCTTGTTACAATGATTTTGCACTTCATCTTGAAAGTCCTTGAACTTTTCAAATGTTTCACACTTCATCCTTATTAAGTAAATATTCATATATTCACTCAAATTTTCGGAGAAAGCACATGAAGTTGAAATCCATCGCTCTTGACTATACATAATGGACTTCATACAACAATATGTACAAGTTCCAATAAGCTAGTCTATCGTCCTTTTGGCCTATGAGCGAAGTTTTAATTATCTCTAGGAAAGTTTCACAAGTCATTTGATCAAAATCAAATAGACTCCAAAATTCCATCCATATGGATTTTCTTCATGTTTTCTTTCAATATAATTTAAACGGCGATGTCACTTCCTAAGTAATCTTTCAATCAATTTGTCTTTCGACATCTTTAGCACTAGTTTTATGGATGTGATATCTCCAACGAGATTTGCAAATCATCCATCTTTTATAGATTACGCAATTATTTGAACAACCTTTTGTTCTCATAATACGATAAAACAAATCTTGAAGGCAAGCTTTGATGTTTAACGAGCAACACAATAACCCTTTATTTTGTTCTCGATGAACATCATCACATATTCTTTGCTAGTTACTTAGGCCATGTAGTTCATGAATTACATTGTTTTGTATGACGATTCATACCAACAAATTCAAGATCAAATACTTAAGAACCACATTGTTTAATAAGCAAAGAATATAGCCATAACATGTATATCATCTATATACTTAAATTGAACAATTCTAATCTTTTCTTTTACGCCATATATTTATGAGATTCTCTTCGATTTCCTTTTACATTGAAAGAATCTATCAATATCAATAGTGGAGTCATACATATGACACATAGTCCAAAGCGTGTATAGTTAAATACCAATGTCTTTGGACTTGTACCTTGAAGTAGATCACCATCATCAAATGTTTGGTGTTCTTTCAAATTCCTTTATTTAGTAATCTCTTGGTGTAGTAAACATTTTACCTACATCAAATATTCATCCTTATCATGGAATCGTCCATGATCAAACTACTTTTAGCTTGTAACGGTGAATCGCAAGTATAATGTTGCTCTCCAAAACCTTTTGGAGGATTAGGACAACTAGTGTCTCCAACCTTTTGCAAATTCTCATCAAATATGAGAACATGACTTTTGCCATATTATACTCTATCATGTTGCAATCAAAACTTTGTTTCAGATATCACAATATCTTCCACACATCATGGTTTCTGAAATAACTCTTTCAGATCCTAGATAACCTTGATATTAAGAGAATTCTTTGAATATCAAGAATCATGGAGACAAACATGACACTCATATACTAACATTGGAATTGTTACTCTTGTTTTAATACCAATTATTAAATTTCATGGAGTAAGGAACTTCTGAAAGTTTGCAATAGGACTTTTAAACTTTAGATTAACACTTCAAAACAATACGATACCATCAGAAAGTAACTAACCAGAATTCTATAGCTCTATCATCTCAATTATAACTAAGCGCAAGGTGGTAAACGGATGCCAATGACTACAACAACTATGCAAATTCACTTTGATTTAGTTTATGATAAATTGAGTTCTAATTAATAATTAAATTAATCTAGGTGAACTCCACTCAAAACAATATCCCTCACATTGTTTTAGTGATCACCTAACCAAATCCACCACATCAAAACCGATCATCACGAGAGTTGATATAGCTTCAATGGCGAACAATCGACATGTTCATCATATCTACTATATGACTCATGCTCTACCTTTCGTAATCCGTGTTCCGAGGCCATGTGCATACATGCTAGGCTCGTCAAGATCAAACCTTAGTTTCGCATGAGCAAATCTGGCTTGCTCACGTTGTATACACTTGCGTAATCTAGCACACCCGATCATCACGTGGTGTTTCGAAACAACAAGCTTTAGCAACGGTGCTAACTAAGGGTGAACACTTTAAGACTTGAAATTCATGTGCATGAGGGATCATCTTATAATGCTACCGTCGTCTACTAAGCAATACAAGATGCATAAAGGATTAACATCACATGCAATTCATAATATGTGATATGATATGGCCTTTCTTCTTTGTGCTTCCGATCTCCATCTTCCAAAGACGAACATGATCTCCATCATCACCGCATTGCATCAAGGTCAATGACGCCTCTCCATGGTTGTCGCCCACCTTCAACTATTACAACTACTTTGAATAGACACGCGGGTCTTAACATAAATTAAAGACAACCATATGGCTCCTGCCGGTTGCCAACTTACAATAAGGAACATTGCATACATCATATATAATCACAATCATGGCCATATCACATCACAGCACACCCCTGCAAAACAAATTTAGACGCCTCTACTTTCTTTGCATATTTTACGTGGTTTGGGGCTTTCAATAAGTGTCGTTCTAACTTACGAACAAGAACCACAACATTGATACTAGTATTGTCAATCACCCGTTGTAAATTGGATCTTAACTATGCTAGGATAAACAGGCACCCGCAAAGCCACTTATGCAATACAAGTTGCATGTCAAGCGTGGAGCAAGTCTCATGAACGATGTCATGTAAGGTTAGCCCGGGCCGCTTCATCCCAACATACCGCAAGATACAAAGTACACAAGAAGCAATCGAAAATAAAAGCATCAACGCCCACAATGACCATTGTGTTCTACTCGTGCAACAGATCTACATATAGACACGGCTCTGATACCACTGTAGGGGTTCGTAGCATGGAAAACAAAAATTTTCTATCGCATACAAACAAACAAGCCAAGATCTATCTACTAGATTGTAGCAACGAGTCGATAGAGGAACTCACCCTCGAAGATTCCAAAGCGGTTAACGAGAGCAGATTCTCGTGGGTGATGTAGTCGTACACTTCCGATCTCAAGATCGCGTAGACGATCCTTCCGGTGCTGCATTCCGGCAGCGCTTCCAATCGGTCACACGTTCGGTACTCGACGAAGACCTTCCTCTCCCTTGTTCCAGCAGGCAGCGGAGGTTGTAGCACTCTCCTCGCGATTCCGGCAGCACAACGGCGTGGTACCGGAAGTAGAGGGGAAATCCCGCAGGGCTTCGCCTTAAGCCGGTGCGAGTATGGTGGAGCTTTATGATAGAGGCTATTAGTGGTCTAGTAATTAGACACACCAATTAGAAGGCTCTAAACCAATTAGAAGGCTCTAAACCGCAGGCTAAAGCAATTAGAAGCTCTAAACCAAGACGGCTCTAAACCGGAGGTAGAAGATAGGAACTTGTGTGTCTCTAGGAGGAGCCCTGCCCCTCCTTTTATGGGAGGGGGTCTTGGCGCGCCAGGGGAGGGAGGGAGTCCCTCCCCAACTCGGCCTAGGGCTGGGCCGGCTGAGGAGTCCAACTCCTCCTCCGGGTTGGTTCCAACTCCTCTTGCTTGTTTCCACAGTTTCTTGTTTTGCGTTTGACTTTCAAACTGGACATTTGACTTTTCTGTTTTAGGATTCAATTTAATCCTTTATTTGGGACAGCAAGAACACTTAGTACATGATGCAATCATTCCATTAAGTAATGACACATTCATGTACCCTTTCCCCCCGGAGTGCCGGACAATCCGAACCTTCTAGAACATTCCCGATGGAAACACGGAATCATTCCCGAACTCAAACGGGACTTTCCTTATATGAATCTTATTCTGGACCATTCGGATCACCTCGTGATATCCGGATCCCATCCGAGACTCGAACAACATTCGGTCTCTTTCTCATAATACCATAACTACTCAAACAACGTCGAATCCTTAAGTGTGTCTCCCTACGGTTCGTGAATTATGCGGACATGATCGAGACACTTCTCGAACAATAACCAATAGAGGAATCTGAAATTCATATGGCTCCCACATATTTCTACGATTACTTTGCGATCGAATGAACCACTTACATACGATACCAATTTCCCTTTGTCTCACGATATGTTACTTATCCGAGGTTATGATCGCTGGTATCTCTGCATACCTAGTTCAACCTCGTTCTCGATAAGTACTCTTTTCTCGTTCCCGTGATATGTGATCCCTTGTGACCAAGTCACATGCTTGCAAGATAATTGGATGACATTTCACCGAGAGGGCCCAGAGTATATCTATCCGTCATGTGGATGGACAAATCCCACTCTTGATCCATGTGTCTCAACCAATACTTTCCGAACACTCAATGCCACCTTTATAACCACCCGCCACGGTGGTGTTTGATGTCATCAAAGCATCCATCCGGTAAAGGTGATATGCATGATCTCATGGTCAAAGGAATTAGGTTAGTATGTATCAGAAATCATATAGCAATTGAACTATTGATAATGACTTGATCTTTATGCTACGCTTATTTATAGGAGTATGTCCATCACATCATTCTCCTAATGATATGATCCTTTTGTTAATAACATATCTATGTTCATGATCAGGAAACCATGATCATATATTAACCAACAAGCTAGTTTAACAAGAGGCTATACTAGGGACTCTTATTTTAGTTTACAAATCACACAAGTATTAATGTTTCCGGTTAATACAATTATAGCATGGTATGTAAACATTTATCATAAGTGTGAAGATATGATAATAACCACTTTATTATTGCCTCTTGGGCATATCTCCAACAACAAGGCCATGAAGTATGTGCTTATTGGGGACGACATGTTCTACAGGACTCTGGAAGGGTTACTGCTCAAGTGTCTGGGGCCAACCGTGGCCAATCGGCTCCTACACGAGGTACACGAAGGCGCCTGTGGAACTCACCAATCGGCTCACAAGATGAAATGGTTGTGCCGGCGATCAGGGTTTTATTGGCCCACCATGCTTGAGGACTGTTTTAAGTACTACAAAGGGTGTCAAGCATGTCAGAAATTTGGAAAAATTCAGACGGTACCCGCGTCAGCAATGAACCCCATCATCAAGCCTTGGCCATTCCGAGGTTGGGGCATGGATATGATTGGCAAGATCAATCCTCCATCAAGGAAAGGCCACATGTGGATTTTGGCCATTATGGATTATTTCACTAAATGGGTGGAAGCCGTCCCTATGAAGTCAGTGAACTCGAAGGATGTTATCGATTTTGTGAAAGAACATGTCATTCATAGATTCGGGATTCCCCAAACTATCACGACCGATGGAGGTTCGGTCTTCATTTCTCACGAGTTTAGAAAGTTCTGTGAGGACACGGGAATTAAGCTGATCCGATCATCTCCATACTATGCTCAAGCGAATGGGCAAGCTGAAGCGTCCAACCAGAGCCTTATCAAGCTTATAAAGAGGAAAGTCGATGAGCACCCTAGGCGTTGGCACGAGGTTTTGTCAAAGGCTTTATGGGCTTATCACATGTCATGTCATGGAGCGATAAAAACCTCGCCATACCATCTAGTCTATGGACAAGAAGCCGTATTGCCCTGGGAGATTACGGCTGGATCGAGACGTGTCACTTTTCAGAACGATCTAACAACTGAAGAATATGCGTACGATGAGTGACGGTGTTGAGGATTTAATCGAGCTTAGGTCAGGTCGCTGAGAAAATTAAAGAGAACAAGGCCAAGGTAGCTCGTGCATATAATAAGAAGGTGAGATCAAAGGAGTTCCACGTTGGCGATCGGTATGGGAAAGTATTGCCATTGGGGACTAAGGATGCAAGATATGGTCAATGGTCTCCAAATTGGCACGGGCCATACAGGTCGATCAAGTTTTAAGGGAACGCGTACATGCTTGAGGAGCTGGACGTGAAATTCCGATGGTATCAACGGTCAACATCTCAAGAAATATTTCCCAAGCATGTGGGATGATGGATGTGAATATGGGGGCCGATACATGAAATCGCCAAATAAAAAATATAGCCGATGCACGCCATCGACTCTAGAGGTTCAAACTCAAGGCGGTGTCGGTTTATATGAATAAGCTATCAAGGAATGCCTCAAGGCGTGGAGGGCGTCGGCGGACACGATCCACCTCGGCAATCTAACCGGTCATCTTCATCCTTGCCCATCACTAGCTGCTTGTTCAGGGCACGATTTCCGCCAGATCGCCTTCTTGCTGAGCTTTGAGGCCTTCGCTTGCCTTGGGAGCGGGCGATGAATGCTTCCTTGTCACGAATGAGATGTTTAGTCGCCCGGACCTTCTCTTCAAGATCTCCCAATTCCTTTTTCAAGGGTGCAAGCTCGGCGGTGCTGGCAGAGGTGTCAGTTTTGGCATCCAGAGACGCCTTTTTCTCATTGAGTCACCGACATTTGTGCGCAATATTGGCCTTCGCGGAGTTGGGCGCGGCAGTTAATCCTCTCACGAGCCAACTTCACCCTTGACCCGTAGAAAGACAGTTACAACTGGCCAAAGCTTCACCGCAATGCTACCGGAGTTGGTCCTTGATTTCGCAAGAACACTCTTCCCCTCTTCAGAACCCTCGATCAACTTCTCGATCGGGGAGGACAGCAAGGCTTTGAGACGCTGGAATTGAGGTAGAACAGCCCTTGCTCGTGGTTCATCGTTGGCGACAGAGAGAGTTGGTTCGATGGATTCAGGTCGAACGTCGGCCAGCTGAGATATCACAACCCTGGCAGGCCGAAATGGCGTCAGTATGCGTCCAACATGGAAGGATGAGCCGAACGAAGCGAACGTACCTCTCCTAAGATCAAGGGGATAGCAGATGACGAGACAATCGGCTTGTGTGTTGTTGCTGGGGGCTTGTCCAAAGTGGTAACCGTTTCATCTACACCTTCAGGGATTACTAGATCTAGCCTTGTGAAAGGCATCGGCACTTCCCCGGCTTTCCCACTAGAAGTGCCAGTCGTCTGCATGGAAGGTGCTTAGCCGATGTAAGTAGTGATGAATCGGCAGATAAAAAAACAATTGGTAAGAGCATGGAGGGTGATGACTTTCGAAACCTCCTGGCTCGACGAAGAAGTTTGCAGTCCCTTGCGATCCCTCTTGGGGCTCACAGCTGGCCCCGCCTCGACTGATGCTCGGGGGGCAGTAGGTTCAGGAACCGGCCTTTTCCTGGGAGCCGATGGTGGCAAATCTGGCTGGCTCGGTGTGGTGGTCCTCTCAGAGTCTGTTGGGCCCGATTCTCCTCGATTGGATTGTGTGTCCCCGCTGGAGGTGTCTTCGATGGAAACCTGTAAGAAAAGGAGAGATAGTAAGCACAAGCATGTTTGCAAGGATGAAAGAGATCAACCAAGGCATGGATCAGCTTACATGCGAACTTTCTGGAGAAGGGCTCCGGCGCCTCAAAGTCTTCCAGGCAGCTACCTTCCTCACCGCCGTTCTTGTTTTAGTTGGAACTCGAGAGGCGGCTGACCCAGAAGTTGCTTGGCTCTTGGAAGCCGATTGTGGTGATATCGGCTGGTTCTGCATCACGACCTTTTTCAAAGGTGGCGAGTTTTTGCAGAAAAGGACCACAGGAGTGGAAGAATTCAAGGGGAGCCATCACCGTGTGTAGGTTCAGGACCATCTTGTTGCTGCAAGGAGACAGAGCGGGTTATTAGAAGAATCATTTGTGAGCTGCATCAAGAAAATTTACAAGTAGTGGTACCTGTTCTACGGGGAAATCATATTCAGCATCGAGCTGGTCCAGCAACGGTCCCAGAGCTCTCCTGAAGGCATGAGTCTTCCACATCGACCACCAGTTCTCAAAACCATCGGTTGATGAAGCGAATGTGAGGTTGTTAGGAATTGGGATGGTCAGAGCATCGAAGAAGTAATAACACCTTTGAATGGTGAGAGGATCGGGCAGGTCAGCTCTGCTCTCTATAAGATGGTGGAGAAAGAAATGGGGAGGTACTTGTCCAAGGCCAAATTGCCGAGGCACTACGACCGGCTGGTAGAATTCGTATCCAGGCTTGATTATTCTGTTGGATGTGCTCATGCCAACTGGAAGGAAGCAGGGACGGATCACAGTGGAAAATAGCTGCCGAGTGCTGGTGTCATCGGCAAAGTTGTCTAGCCTGAAGGAGATTGGATTTTCAAAATGTTCCGATTCTTCCATGTAAGGAAAGAAGATAGGATTGTTCAGGCCTTGGAAGAAAATGCTGAACCACTTGGATGCTTCCTGAGGGATCGGTTTACTACCTGGCCGTAGCTGGTGCATCGGATCTGCTTCCCTTTGGCATCTGGAAAGGTGCAACTCGCCAAAAGGGGGAAGTTTGGGACATGGTTTTGAAAATACAGCTGAGACCATAGCTGAATGAACCACCAAGGACCTCCTGTTTTGACGCTATGCCGAGAATAGTTTGATGACATCAACCGGAGGTATCGATAGACTTCTCCAAGGAACAGTTTGCCGATGCTGTTGAGTGCCTCTGGCAAGTTCGTAGGCCAAGGAGAGATAATTCTTGGTTGGAGCAAGGAAGGGCCACGAATATGAAATTTTCCAGCCGAAGTTGAGGAAAGCCGTGTGTTCTTTCTCTGATGTGGCCTTTAGTTTTCATGTGGCTTTGAAGATAGGCACCCGGCAGGCATCTGCTTTGGAAGAAAGATTGTAGGGGACCTTTGTCACCTTAAAAGAGGGCTGGGTGATGTAACGTCGGACTAGTAATCATCACCACGCCTATGAGTTGGTGTCATGGGGCCATGACCGAACATGAAGCGATTGAGCATCGGACCGTAAATAGCCGATGGTTTTAGAAGATTTTCATGTTTCTCAAGGGAGACAATGACAAATACAAGGCATCGGCTATTCCGTGGTTTCCCATTGGGATTGGTAAGTTTTGGCTACCCTCTGTACCAAGAGACCCAATGTTCAGAGGATTAGGCCAGCAAGCAATGGCCCAAGAATTCAAATCTAGGTTTTGGCTCACGAAGGGATTCTGCTTGCCTCGCAAGAGATCGATGGGCAGGACTAGATTCTCAGACGGGGCCAAGACAGAGAATTTGGGAGAGAAGGATGCGGCAGCAGAATGTACGAAACCTAAAAATTTAACGGTGGAATAAAGCATTAATTCGGTGTTTGCTATTAATTCTAGCACCGTGTTCAGATCATGAGGAGCAGCGACTTCGCACCGAAGACCGCTGTGTTGGTATTGGACGATTCCGCCATCTAGTTTGCCAGCGGAGATGGATCTATGCGATTGGGGATCGAGGGTTCTTGTCGCTATAAGCTCGATCTATTCGGTGAGGCAATTGGAGATCTGGGTTAGCCTTTTTGAAGAGGGTCGCAGGCTACCGTTTGAAATTGGAAAGTGGCCGCTCAGATTTATCTAAATATGCGACCAAATTTGACCTTGTCAACGTTTGTGGGGAAAGTCGATGTGTTACCATCGACTCTTTGGGCTTTGACTTGGTTGACCATATGAGCGTAGTATGGTGAAAGCCGGTACATTACTATCGGCTTCTGAAACGTTGACCTATTTTGACTATCGGCAAAATCGAATTGGGAAAGCAATCTTTGTTGATTCAAAAGACGGTTGTTTACAATGAAGCCGATTGCTTAAAAATGGAAATCTACTACTAGTGCTACTACTACTAGTTCCTAATCTAGAAGCCGGTGTCGCCCATCGTCTTCGCCGTCAGATTCATTGTCATCGGCCGCCGGCCGTAGTCTTCGCCACCGCTGAAGTTGTCGGGGCCTCCTCGTCCTCGCTGCCGCCGTCGGTGTCCTCGCTGACCCGCGAAGCGCTTCACCAGCGGGTATTCGTCGGAGGAGGTGTCCTCCTCCGCTTCCTCCTCCTCGTCGGAGGATTCGACGTCCTCGCCCTAGGACACGGCGTCGTTGGCGCTCTCCGCCTCCAGTTCCCCATCGACAAGGAACTGGAGGCCCTCCTCGCCGTCGGTCAGGGACTCGTCGTCCTCTAACCAGGCGGCGAAGTCCCAGTCCCTCTTGTCCCACCATTGTGGGGCGAGAGCCTCGTACGCCGCCACTGGCGGGTGCTCCGGCGTCGGCTCCCGGTCGCTCATTGTGTTGGAGGATTGGAAGGAAAGGCCGGATGATTTGGAGGAAGAAGAGGAGGCCATGGCGGAGGAAGAGGGTTTTTTGGCTAATGGAAGAGGGTTTTTTGGCTAATGGAAGAGGATGGGGATGCAAACTGCTCAGATGAATTTAAATAAGGGGAATAGTGGGAGGTGGTTCAATGCCATAGCGGTTTTCCAGAATGTGGTGCCAAAACTGTCAAATCATGCACTGCGGAGAAGTTGAGAAGACAAGGCGTCATGATGAGGGGGCGGCGTGACGATTCTGCTCTGCAACGCGTAACCCGATGAAAAAAAAACAGAGTGGTTTTGGAATTATTATTGCCAAAACCAGGGGGGCATGTGTTATCGCCACATTTTGGCCAAAGGAGGAGATGGGCCGTAATCAAGATGGGCTTGGAGGATACATATATGCAACGTATTGCTGGATCAGCCTTGTACGTAGTGGTTGCTACATTAATCCGTCTAGACTAAATATCGCTATGAAAGATCAGATCTTGTCATAGTCAACCTTTGAACATTGTTGTGAACTCTTTCCCAACATGTCGAATATTTCATAGATGTGCAACATCCATGTCTATTTATTTATAGATCCAAACACAACTGTAAGGTCTTACACCTTTCTCGAGGGTCCTTCAAGTTCAAAACTTGATTTCTCGTGTATGGAACTATCACGGATTTTATGGCTTCAAGCCATTTGATCGTCGCTCATCATCGCTTCTTTGCATGTAGTCGGATCATTATTCTCAAATAATGATTCAACCCTCAAATCTTGGTATTTGATTGTTTACCCGATCTACTTGTTTCAATAGGAACTTAGATCTCCATGACCACAACCTTTGAAGCACGTGAGCCATGAGCATTGTTTTGCCTCAAACACTTTTCGGCATATAAATGCACATATAGCTAAGGTTTCTTTAACCTTATCAAAGTTCTATTGTCCTCCCACTTAACTTTTCACGAAAAATTCCTTCCCAAAGAAACTTGACGTTCTAAGCGACAAACACTTTTGTCTCTGGTGTTATGGAGGAATACTTAACAGTTATAAAAAGACAGGTTCATCCGACTTTGGTTGCACACATATCGCCACATTTTGGCCAAAGGAGGAGATGGGCCGTAATCAAGATGGGCTTGGAGGATACATATATGCAACGTATTGCTGGATCAGCCTTGTGCGTGGATTTGGGCTAAATTGCCCGTATGTCAGATATTATGGTAGGTTACGCTTCGGTTTAAGTAAGAGGTAGAGTTGTTAGGGTTATTCCAAAGATAGAAAGTCTCCGGACTATAAATATGTACCTAAGGTTATTGAGAAAAGAGGACGATCACGTTCCCAACAAATACAATCTCGGCGCATTGCCACCCCTTGTTTCTAGGGTTTCTTTTCGTAGTGTCATGCCTAGATCGCATCTTCGGTCTAGGCAAGATTCCGCTATGCTATTTATTGTTACTCGTCTTGAAGCCTTGTTGATGGCGAGTAATACTATTATCATATATTTGTTTGGGCTAGCATCGGTACCTTTTGTTATGATTGCTTAGTTATCTTGCCTTTAGTTATCTCATTGCCTTTGCACCTTTTTCGGTGTAAGGGCGGCATCTTCTTGATCTTTATTCAGTTGATTTGATCTGTTATAGTTATGCCTTGTTCTCCAAGGTTTAGTTTGATATCCACATAGTCGGGCCTTGCAAACGGGTTGAACGATCCAAAGAGTGTGTAAGGATATGGTTTGCCAATTCGAGGAGTTGTTCGGGAATTGACTTTACGTCGGTTGTTAGGCCTTCTAGGTTAGTTTTCTATCATCTTTGTATCTACGCTCAATTACGTGTAGGATGTTCCAATTATGTGGTGAAAACGTTAAACCGTCGAGGTCGATTTAACTTGTATTGATGAAGCAAAGCCCCATGTTATCGTAGATCTAATGCAGAACCATGGGATAATCGGCCCAGAGCCGATTCACGTGGAAACACAGAGCCATTGCGGCTCGAATTTTACGATACTTGTTTGCCATGCAGAAACTAATCGAAGCAATCCATCACCTTCTGACGAGGTATAGGTCAGTGGCACGCCTGCATCAGCCAGGACGTGTGCCGGAGTTTTGCGGGCCGTTGCCCGAGGGACCAGGGCCCACCAGCAGTTCTGGGAGCCTCCCGGCTCTTCGTGTTGCTCGTTGCTGCTCGCCGGTGGGTTTTGACAGGCAACACTTTCTTATGCATATCATACCAAATGTTTTAAGAAAGGATTACATGGGTTTTATCCCAAACCATAACCTTATATGGTGTCATTTCAACGGATTATGATGAAGCTCTTTTCAGTGGAAAAACGGTAATCTCTAAAGCTTTTAATCTTTAAAATATAATGGCAGTTTTATGAATTACACCTTCGATCTTACCATGTCAAACAAGGTTTAATTACATATCTCGAACGCTCCATACTCTTATGGTGTTTCGGGAAAATGCAAATCCACGGAACGATTCCTTAAATCTTAGGTATTATGCTAAACTCTGTAACTCAAATATCTTCCTTGATGATCTTTATCATAAATTGTTTATATTCTTGTTACAATGATTTTGCACTTCATCTTGAAAAACCTTGAACTTTTCAAATATTTCACACTTCATCCTTATTAAGTAAATATTCATATATTCACTCAAATTTTCGGAGAAAGCACATGAAGTTGAAATCCATCGCTCTTGACTATACATAATGGACTTCATACAACAATATGTACAAGTTCCAATAAACTAGTCTATCGTTCCCTTTTGGCCTATGAACGAAGTTTTAATTATCTCTAGGAAAGTTTCATAAGCGTCATTTGATCAAAATCAAATAGACTCCAAAATTCCATCCATATGGATTTTCTTCATGGTTTCTTTCCAATATAATTTAAACGGCGATGTCACTTCCTAAGTGATCTTTCAATCAATTTGTCCTTCGACATTTTTAGCACTAGTTTTATGGATGTGATTTCTCCAACGAGATTTGTGAATCATCCATCTTTTATGGATTACGGCAATTATTTGAACAACCCTTTTGTTCTCATAACACTTGATAAAACAAATCTTGAAGGCAAGCTTTGATGTTTTAACGAGCAACACAATAACCCTTTATTTGTTCTCGATGAACATCATCACATATTCTTTTGCTAGTTACTTAGGCCATTGTAGTTCATGAATTGTGTTGTTTCGTATGACGATTCACACCAACAAATTCATTATCAAATACTTGAGAACCACATTGTTTAATAAGCAAAGAATATAGCCATAACATGTATATCATCTATATACTTAAGCTGAACAATTCTAGTCTTTTCCTTTCTGCCATATATTTATGATATTCTCTTCAAGATTTCCTTTTCTGTTTGAAAGAATCTATCAACATCAATAGTGGAGTCATACATATGACATATAATCCAAAGCGTGTATAATTAAATACCAATGTCTTTGGACTTGCACTTTGAAGTAGATCACCTATCATCAAATGTTTGGTGTTCTTTCAAATTCCTTTCTTTAGTAATCTCTTGGTGTAGTAAACATCTTACCTACATCAAATATTCACCCTCATCATGGATTTATCCATGATAAAGCTACTTTTAGCTTGTAACTGAATCGCAAGTATAATGTTGCTCTCCAAAACCTTTTGAGGATTAGGACAACTAGTGTCTCCAACCTTTTGCAAATTCTCATCAAATATGAGAACATGACTTTTGCCATATTATACTCTATCATGTTGTAACCAATACTGCTTCATATATCACAATATCTTCCACACATCATGGTTTCAACAACTCTTTCAGATCCTAGATAACCTTGATATTAAGAGAATCCTTGAATATCAAGAATCATGGAGACAAACATGATACTTATATACTAACACTTGGAATTGTTACTCTTGATTTAATACTAATTATTAAACTTCATGGAGTAGGAACTTCTTGAAAGTTTGCAATAGGACTTTTAAACTTTAGATTAACACTTAAAACAATACGATACCAGTTCGTAAAGTATCTAACCAGAATTCTATAGTTCTATCATCTCAATTATAACTAAGCGCAAGGTGGTAGCGGATGCCAATGACTACAACAACTATGCAAATTCATTTTGATTTAGTTTATGATAAATTGAGTTCTAATTAATAATTAAATTAATCTTGGTGAACTCCCACTCAAAACAATATCCCTCACATTGTTTTAGTGATCACATGAACCAAATCCACCACATCAAAACCGATCATCACGAGTTGATATAGCTTCAATGGCAAACAATCAACATGTTCATCATATCTACTATATGACTCATGCTCTACCTTTCGGTAATCCGTTCCCGAGGCCATGTCTCATACATGCTAGGCTCGTCAAGGTCAAATCTTAGTTTCCGCATGAGCAAATCTGTCTTGCTCACGTTGTATACACTTGTAGAATCTAACACACCCGATCATCACGTGGTGCTTGAAACAACAAGCTTTAGCGGTGCTAACTAAGGGTGAACACTTTATGACTTGAAATTCATGTGCATGAGGGATCATCTTATAATGCTACCGTCGTCTACTAAGCAATACAAGATGCATAAAGGATTAACATCACATGCAATTCATAATATGTGATATGATATGGCCTTTCTTCTTTGTGCTTCCGATCTCCATCTTCTAGCACGAACATGATCTCCATCATCACCGACATTGCATCAAGGTCAATCACGCTTCACCATGGTTGTCGTCCACCGGCTTCAACTATTACAACTACTTTGAATAGACACGCGAGTTTTAACATAAATTAAAGACAACCATATGGCTCCTGCCGGTTGCCAACTTACAATAAGGAACATTGCATACATCAAATATAATCACAATCATGGCCATATCACATCATCGCACCCTCGCAAAACAAAGTTAGACGCCTCTACTTTCTTTGCATATTTTACGTGGTTTGGGGCTTTCAATAAGTGTCGTTCTAACTTACGAACAAGAACCACAACATTGATACTAGCATTGTTGATCACCCGTTGTAAATTGGATCTTAACTATGCTAGGAGAAACAGGCACCATAAAGCCACTTATGCAATACAAGTTGCATGTTAGCGTGGAGCAAGTCTCATGAACGATGTCATGTAAGGTTAGCCCGGCCGCTTCATCCCAACATACCGCAAGATCCAAAGTACACAAAAGCAATCAACAATAAAAGCATCAACGCCCACAATGACCATTGTGTTCTACTTCTGCAACAGATCTATATATAGACACGGCTCGATACCCTTGTGAGGGTTCGTAGCATGGAAAACAAAAAATTCTATCGCATACAAACCAAGCCAAGATCTATCTACTAGATTGTAGCAATGAGTCGATGGAATAACTTACCTCGAAGATTCCAAAGAGTTTAACGAGCGATTCTCGTGGGTGATGTAAATACTTTTTCGATCTCAAGATCGTAGACGATCCTTCCGCTGCGTTAAGGCGCTTCCATGATCGGTCTGCGTTAATTTTCGACGAAGACCTTCCTCTCCTTGTTCGGTGACGTGGAGGTTGTAGCACTCTCCTCGCGATTCCGAAAGACAACGTGGTAGGAAGTAGAGGGAAATCCCAGGCTTCGCCTTTAAGCGGGCAGTATGGTGGAGTATGAGAGAGGGCTATTAGTGGTCCGTAGATTAGACACACCAATTAGAAGGCTCTAAACCGCAGGATAAAGCAATTAGAAGCTCTAAACCAAAACGGCTCTAAACCGAGATTAGAGGATAGGAACTTGTGTGTCTAGAGGAGGAGGCCCCGCCTCCTTTTATAGGTGGAGGGCTGGCCTTGAGGAGGAGGAGTCCTCCCAGCTCGGCCCTAGGGCTGGCCGCCTTGGAGGAGAGTGACTCCTCCTCCAAGTTGGTTTCAACCTCCTCTTTCTTGTTTCCCAGCTTTCTGTTCCACGTTTCTGTTTTCCACAGTTTCCTGTTTTAGTCGTTTGACTTTCAAACTGGCAGTTTGACTTTTCAGTTTTGGAACAGCAAGAACACTTAGTACATGATGCAATCATTCAATGACACATTCATGTACCTTCCCCCCCCCCCCCGGAGTGCCGGATAATCCGGAACCTTCTAGAACATTTCCGATGAAAACACCGGAATCATTCCCGAACTCCGAAATGGGACTTTCCTTATATGAATCTTATTCTCCGGACCATTCCGGATCACCTCGTGATATCCCGGATCCCATACAAGACTTCGAACAACATTCGGTCTCTTTATCATAATACCATAACTACTCAAAACAACGTCGAATCCTTAAGTGTGTCTCCCTACGGTTCGTGAATTATGCGGACATGATCGAGACACTTCTCCGAACAATAACCAATAGAGGAATCTGGAAATTCATATGGCTCCCACATATTTCTACGATTACTTTGCGATCGAATGAACCACTTACATACGATACCAATTTCTCTTTGTCTCGCGATAGTTTACTTATCCGAGGTTATGACCGTCGGTATCTCTGCATACCTAGTTCAACCTCGTTACCGATAAGTACTCTTTTCTCGTTCCCGTGATATGTGATCCCTTGTGAGCCAGTCACATGCTTGCAAGCTAATTGGATGACATTCCACCGAGAGGGCCCAGAGTATATCTATCCGTCATATGGATGGACAAATCCCACTCTTGATCCATGTGTTTCAACCAATACTTTCCGAACACTCAATGCCACCTTTATAGCCACCCGATTCACGGTGTGGTGTTTGATGTCATCAAAGCATCCATCCGGTAAAGGTGATATGCATGATCTCATGGTCGAAGGAATTAGGTTACTATGTATCAGAAAGCATATAGCAATTGAACTATTGGAATGACTTAATCTTTATGCTACGCTTATCTATAGGAGTATGTCCACCATATCATTCTCCTAATGATATGATCCTGTTGTTAATAACATCTCTATGTTCAAGATCAGGAAACCATGATCATATATTAACCAACAAGCTAGTTTAACAAGAGGCTTTACCAGGGACTCTTATTTTAGTTTACAAATCACACAAGTATTAATGTTTCCGGTTAATACAATTATAGCATGGTATGTAAACATTTATCATAAGTGTGAAGATATGATAATAACCACTTTATTATTGCCTCTTGGGCATATCTCCAACACCTCCGCCTCCTCGCTCCAGCGATGCAGCGGAAGCACAACTCTTTCTTGCCGCATAGCCACCGGGAACATGTATCTCGCTAGTCCGAGACCATGGGGGATAAGTTTTAGAGGGGGAGAGAGATCCTTCACGAGGAGGTGTTAGAGACAAGTGAGGAGGGGGCTCCTTTTATAGGAGGGGGGGCACCCAAGGGGGTGGCCGCCAGCCATGGGGGCTGCCCCCTCCCCTCCTTCATTCATGTGGGTGGACACTCCACTCACAAAATGCCCTTTAAAATCCCTCCACTCAAAAGTCCACTCAAATTCCCGTTAAATTTCCACCAAATTTAATGCAAACTCTCATTAAATAAAACTCTTTTATTTTATTCAGAATTTTGTCAATTACTTTAATGACAAACATTCACAAATAACCCCTTGCTAGAATTCTATTTCACATGCATAACCACTTTATGCAATTTCACCCGAAAACCTTTTGATTATCTAGTGAAATAAATTCCTGCGCTTGTTCATTCTTTCGGCATGAAACATTTGCTCCAATTGGATGTCGGTGTCTCTTAAGTGTGTCACCCTACGGTTCGTGAATAACGCGGACATGATCGAGACCCTCTGGATCAATAATCGAAGCGGGATCCGAGACCCATATCGACTCCCACATTCAACGATGACTTTCTTATGATCGTTGGAACCTTTTACGCTAGTATCTTAATCTCTTTGTTTCGATATATTACATGTCCGAGATTCGATCATCGGTATCTCCATACCTAGTTTGATCTCGCATCGACATGCACTCTTTTCTCGTTCCTGTGATATAACATTCTAGTGATCAAATCACTTGCTTGCAAGCTAATCAATGTGATATCACCGAGAGGTCCCAGAGTATATCTATCCGTCATCGGGATGAACAAATTCCACTCTCGATCCATGTAACACCCTCAGAATCGGACCTATGCAAGTTTTAGCGAAACCCGCCAAACCCGCATAGAAACGATTCAAAGGTGCCCACCAGGCACTTGCGTGCGCGTGGAAAACGAAGTAATAACATTACACAACAGTCCTCGATGGGACCCACAGAACAGATATATATATATACAACAGCGACTCAATGAGTCAAGAATACAGATATACGGTACGAAGATCCAAATCACCTTGAAAACGATGGAGCGTCCGACTACGGACAAGATGCAAATTGGGCTAAGAGCCCTGAAGAATAACCAATGGCGTCCATAACCACCGCGTGCCAAGCCGGAAGGTAACCCCGCTAACGTCGATCTCAAAACACCTTAAGTAAAGGGTGACAAAGGGCAAAGGAAAAGAGGAGCGTCAAGATCGAGGCCAAGCACGGCGAGACTAGAATTCGGCGGTCCTCGCCTACATAGGTATGGTGGACTGAGCGGCAGCGCAGCATGCACTAAACAACCTATAGAGACTCGGTACAACTGGCGGCAATCAGAGAGAGATGAGAAAGACCTATCCGAAACCAACCTGATTCTAACACCAAACAAACCCATCCTGGTGTTTCCCCCTCGAGACCAAACGAGGAAGTCAACCGAGGAACTCACACAGTTGGCAGTTTTACTTAATCAGTTATCGTTGCAGCAATTACTAGTCAGGTAAAGATAGTCGTCCTGATAAAATAAGTAGTGGGCACTTTTAGTTAATCATTCCGTTATAGTTGCGACACTTACTAGTCAAATACAATTAGCATGAGATAAACCAAAACCCAGCAGTTGTTGGTACTTTTATTCAGCCATTCCGTTATAGTTGCAATACTTACTAGTCAGATACAATCGTCGCAAACGACAAACCAAACAAGCAATTGTGGGCGGTTTTATGTAGCCATTCCATTATAGTGAAGCTGATTACTAGTCATTATAAAGTCAAGTTTATAGCACTACTTTAGTTATAGTTGTCTATGATCGAGATACTGTGCTCCAAGTCGTCCATAACATGGACACGGCTTTGAGAAAGTTTTACCGGGTGCACCAATAGCAACACACACTCGATCAACCTCGGAAAAACCAAATCAAAACCCGAGGCCTTCACGACAAAGCAATCACGGATTGAAATATTTCAGGCCACCCTTGGAGTACACCATAACAAAGTTAGCCGACTCGAGACGGACCCAAGGTTTGGGTGGACGGCTGTGAACGACTGGGAACCCAAAACTGGGCTTGTCGACACCGCGGAATCGTGTCCCGATCCTAAACAGTACAGTGTGCTCCTCGCACAATCGTAAATACAGTAGTAGCATGGCATAAGTACATGATAGTAAATAAAACCTCAAACTAGTTTGTGGACCCAAGAAATAATAATGAATCAAGCTCTGGCTCAGGGGGTCCCATAATCCTCCCGGATGTGGATAGCGCGATAAATCAAGGAACAGGTATCAAGTACTCGGGGTCCTACGGGACACATGTGGACGGTTAACAACCAAATAACATCTATTGCCCACCTGTGCCTCTGCTTACTTACTTCAATTTTAGTTGTTAAACGGGAATTAAAGTGAACGATAAGTAAAGCCATGATCATCTCCAACATCAAACATGCGGCAGTACACCAACAACTGTGGCACTTGACGACACGCAACAGCACTTGAGCAAGCGACTACGACGCGCAAGTCCAACTATCTACCAAACAACAGGTAATAGGAGGTGTCCAAGGCATTATAAGGCTGCAAGGGATAACACAGGTACGAAAACTAGAGCATCGTAACCAGATAGCAATAGATCAACAGGAGGAATAAATACTATAAAAGTAAGATAGGTAGAAAGGGAGATGCTACTTTGAAAACATTGCGAAGGTTCAACGAAGATCGGTAAGCTCACATCAACTCAACGGCCTTATCCGCGAAGAAGCAAAACACTAGAAGAAACACCGGATGCAATATTTAATACAACGGCAGAAGATCGGCAAGATGCATGTATGATGCATGACATGGCAAGGTGCGATGCGATTAGGTCATATTAAGCGGAACCGGGGTCCCGACAATTAATTAGATGGTTCAAGTTGTTTATCTACCCCGCAAATTAAATGTTGTTTAACAAGGCAGAATTTATCACCGGTTCGCTACACAAATTTAAATGAGGCCAATATAAGACTAGATTTGCCCGCATATGGGCCCCATATTAAATTAGGTGAATCGGCATAAGGCCCCCAAACCACATGAAAATGTGCATGCATGAACAATTAATATGCGACAAGTTGTATTATATTATAAAATAGGGTTTCGGGAAGGAGTTCACACATTAGGGTTCGGCGAACTTGAGGTTTCGGGGTTCGGGGTTGGTCTCAGGGTTCGACGGAAGCGGTCTAGGCAGGAACATTCTCGAACAACGGGGCAGATATTGTCGCATCCGGGTCTTCGGGTCATGTCGACGGTCATGGCGTTCGGGATGAAGTACTTGGCGTCCTCGCGGGAGTACTTGGCGTCCGGCGGTCGATCTTGTCGGTTCCACTCCAACGGCCTTGTTGTTCCGCAGCGTAGATCTTGGGGAGGTTTTCGGGGTTCCACGGGTTCGACGAGATTCGGTCTTGGCATCCATGAAGGAGAACATGAAGTCGATACCGGGTTCGCACTTTGGTTCCGGGATGGCGAACTTGTCGTTTCGAGGGGTTTCTCCGAGTCCGTGGGGCGTCCGAGTGGAAGTACTTGATGCTTCGTGACGGAGTTCCCGGAGTTCGGTACCGACGGTCGTCTTGCCTTGATCTTCGGGCCCCCATCTCGGATTGACGATCTTGGGGTTCGGAGGGAAACGAGTCTTGTCACTGCCTCCATGAAGGAGGGCTTGAGTGGCACCATGTGCGTTCTTCAGGACCATCGGCATCAAACCGGCCTTGCTAACAGGGAGATCTTGTCGATACCCCTTGTTCTTGGTCTCATTGCACATGACAGACTCGATGGCGTCGCTCTGAGGGTCCCTCACGGAAGCTGTTTGATTCCACGAGTGGTTGGTCATGAATGGGGCTGCACGGCGAAGGGGCTGCAGGCGGCGGTGGCGCTGGAGGCAAGCGGCCTGGCGAGTGGGGCTCTGGGCGAGGTCTGTAGCGGCCCGTGGTGGTGCGTCGTGGCGTTGGAGCGCGAGGAGGCGGTGATCGGCCGGAGCTCGGCGAAGGCTGGCCGTGGGAGGAGGCCGGCAGGCGGCAGCGTGACCAGGCGTGATCGCGGCAGGCGTGCCGCTGACGGAGGCAGCCGGTCGGGCTGTGGCGGCGAGGCGACAGCGGTCCCAGTGGTGGTCTAGAGCTGAGGAGACCGGCCTTGGAGGCGGAAGAGGCCTTCGGCAGGGGGCCGGGAGGCAGCGAGGTTGGTGGCGAGCCGACACGCAGGCGAGGAGGCGGCGAGGATGGAGGCGGCTCGGCCGTGGCTGGGCGAGGCCAGGAAGGCGGGAGCGGGAGAGGCCGGAGAGTCGGCCGGGGCGATGAGGGCGAGGAAGCCGTGGCCGGGAGAAGAGAGAGGGAGGGAGAGAAGCCGCGCACTGCCCACGAACGAAGCTGGAGGGAAGCAAGCAGAGAGGAGGGCGTCTTGCGTGGTCGGGGAGGAGGGGCAGGCGGTGAGAGAGATGGTGGGGAGAGAGGAAGGAGGGCGGGAGGCAGGTGGGCCAGGTGGGAGGTGGGCCACGGGGGAGGACCGGGTCCAGGGGGAGGTGGAAGTGGGGCCGGGGTGGGGGAGAGTGGCCAGGTGGCGGTGGGGGGACAGGCAGGTGGGCCTGGGGTGTGTGGGGCCGCGGGTGGGGTCGGGTTGGCAGTGAGGGAGAGAGAGAGAGGGTAGGATGGGCTAGGGTGAGAGAAGGAGAGGGGGTGGGCTGGTGGATTGATGATGTGGCGGGGTGGGTAGGAAATGGGTGAGAGGGTGAGGTGGCGAGCTGTGAGAGGTGGGTAGGTTTGGTTTGGGTAGGAATAGGAATTTGAGGGGGCTGATTTAGATGGACCGTTTTAATACCGGGGTGGCCGACTGGGTCGATTCGGCCCGTTCAACTGCCCCCATAAAAATAATTAAATAATTTTATTTGTTTCAAACCGACTTTTGCAAACCGATAGCAAACAAAACAAAATAATCCGGTGACCCGGGTTTTGTGTTTGAACAAAGACGGGGCGTTTAGAAAACACGAACAGGTTTTTCCGCAATAGTTTTATGCAAGCAAATGCAAGATGATGACGATGCTCAAATGCAATGTGGCATGATGACATGAGCATGCGGTCATGATGATGCAATGCACAAAATCAACGCGATTTTCTAGTAGTGGTTTTGCGGGATGCCACAATTCGACACCACTAACAATGGATCTCGCCCTCGAGATCCGCCTCATGGTACCGGAAGGAAGGTCGGCGAACTGCGTCTTCTCGCTTCGTGTAGATCCTCGCGACACCACTAACAAGGTTCCATTCTCCATCTTGAAATCGGTGACACCACCAACAAAGAGTCGTTGTTCACGTTCGTCAAGAGAGCACTCCGGATAAACAACGGACGAAGTTAAAGGTAAAGCCACCTCTAACTTCCATGGAAGGAGTAAGAGTTGCATCGATCCACTATTCATTATACAAAAGCAAATGATAAGAGTAGTGGTATGGTCGCGACTCCATCCCGCACTCAAAGCATTACTATGTACACGAATAGACAGATTATGCAACCAACCCTTAGAATTTAGACTGAAGATCTCGACAACAAGGTTCGGAAACGAAGGAGTGATGCAGACTCTGCATCGGATCTAGCATAGATGATGTCATTGTGTCGGAAAACACCGGAAGGCACGAGAAGGATCAAAGAGAAGTCCACCAGATAAAAGATTCCTCGGATAGCATGAAGACCAGATGTAGCAACTCCGTTACCAAAGGAAGAAGCGAAACCCTGAAGGTACGACGGAAAACCCAACCACGAGAAGTCCTGGACTCGGAGAGAGAGAAGAGAGCGGATTCAAAACACGCAGAGGTGAGGGGAGAGCAGCAGCGGGGTAAGGAGTAAAATCAGACCTAATCAGAACTATCCAACCGATTTTGCAAAAATAGTTTTGACACGCTTTTGGTAGTTAGCTAGGTTATCCTCATTTGGACTTGTGGGAATATCGCATGCTGAGCTCGATACCACTCAGTAACACCCTCGAATCGGACCTATGCAAGTTTTAGCGAAACCCGCCAAACCCGCATAAAGCGATTCAAAGGTGCCACCAGCACTTGCGTGCGGGTGGAAAGCGAAGTAATAACATTACACAACAGTCCTCGATGGGACCCACAGAGCAGATATATATATACAACAATGACTCAATGAGTCAAGAATACGATATCTGATGCGAAGATCCAAATCACCTTGAAAGCGATGGGCGTCCGACTACGGACAAGATGCAAATTGGGCTAAGAGCCACGAAGAATAACCAATGGCGTCCATAACCCTGCCAGGCCAAGCCGGAAGGGTAACCATATGGCGTCGATCTCAAAACTGCTTAAGTAAAGGGGTGCCGACAAAGGGCAAAGGAAAAAGAGGAGCGTCGATCGAGGCGATGCACGGCGAGGCTAGAATTCGGCGGTCCTCGCCTACATAGGTATGGTGGACTGAGCGGCAGCGCAGCATGCACTAAACAACCTATAGAGACTCGGTACAACTGGAGGCAATCTGAGAGAGATGAGAAAGACCTATCCGAAACCAACCTGATTCTAACACCAAACAAACCCATCCAGGTGTTTCCCCTCGAGACCAAACGAGGAAGTCAACCGAGGAACTCACACAGTTGGCAGTTTTACTTAATCAGTTATCGTTGCAGCAATTACTAGTCAGGTAAAGATAGTCGTCCTGATAAAATAAGCAGTGGGCACTTTTAGTTAATCATTCCGTTATAGTTGCGACACTTACTAGTCAAATACAATTAGCATGAGATAACCCAAAACCCAGCAGTTGTTGGTACTTTTATTCACCATTCCGTTATAGTTGCAATACTTACTAGTCGGATACAATCGTGTAAACGACAAACCAAACAAGCAATTGTGGGCGGTTTTGTAGCCATTCCATTATAGTGAAGCTGATTACTAGTCATTATAAAGTCAAGTTTATAGCACTACTTTAGTTATAGTTGTCTATGATCGAGATCATGGCTCCAAGTCGTCCATAACCGCGGACACGGCTTTCAGAAAGTTTTACCCGGCCGGGGTGCACCAATAGCAACACACACTCGATCAACCTCGGAAAAACCAAATCAAAACCCAACGAGGCCTTCACGACAAAGCAATCACAGGATTCAGAAATATTTCAGGGGGCCACCCCTTGGAGTACACCCGCAACAAAGTTAGCTGACTCCGAGACGGACCCGAGGTTTCGGTGGACGGCTGTGAACGACTGGGAACCCAAAACAAGGCTTGTCGACACCGCGGAATCGTCTCCCGATCCTAAACAGTACAGTGTGTTCCTCGCACAATCGTAAATACAGTAGTAGCATCCCATAAGTACAGGATAGTAAATAAAACCTCAAACTAGTTTGTGGCCCCAAGAAATAAGAATGAATCAAGCTCTGGCTCAGGGGGTCCCATAATCCTCCCGGATGTGGATAGCGCGATAAATCAAGGAACAGGTATCAAGTACTCGGGGTCCTACGGGACACAAGTGGACGGTTAACAACCAAATAACATCTATTGCCCACCTGTGCCTCTGCTTACTTACTTCAATTTTAGTTGTTAAACGGGAATTAAAGTGAACGATAAGTAAATCCATGATCATCTCCAACATCAAACATGCGGCAGTACACCAACAACTGTGGCACTTGACGACACGCAACATCACTTGAGCAAGCGACTACGACGCGCAAGTCCAACTATCTACCAAACAACAGGTAATAGGAGGTGTCCAAGGCATTATAAGGCTGCAAGGGATAACACGGGTACGAAAACTAGAGCATCGCAACACAGATAGCAATAGATCAACAGGAGGGAATAAATACTATAAAAGTAAGATAGGTAGAAAGGGGGAGATGCTCGCCTGAAAACATTGCCGAAGGTTCAACCGAAGATCGGGGCGAAGCTCACATCAACTCAACGGCCTTATTCGCGAAGAAGAAAAACACTAGAAGAAACACCGGATGCAATATTTAATACTACGGCAAAAGATCGGCATGATGCATGTATGATGTATGACATGGCAAAGGTGCGATGCGATTAGGTCATATTAAGCGGAACCGGGGTCCCGACAATTAATTAGATGGTTCAAGTTGTTTATCTACCCCGCAAATTAAATGTTGTTTAACAAGGCAGAATTTATCACCGGTTCGCTACACAAATTTAAATGAGGCCAATATAAGACTAGATTTGCCCGCATATGGGCCCCATATTAAATTAGGTGAATCGGCATAAGGCCCCCAAACCACATGAAAATGTGCATGCATGAACAATTAATATGCGACAAGTTGTATTATATTATAAAATAGGGTTTCGGGAAGGAGTTCACACATTAGGGTTCGGCGAACTTGAGGTTTCGGGGTTCGGGGTTGGTCTCAGGGTTCGACGGAAGCGGTCTAGGCAGGAACATTCTCGAACAACGGGGCAGATATTGTCGCATCCGGGTCTTCGGGTCATGTCGACGGTCATGGCGTTCGGGATGAAGTACTTGGCGTCCTCGCGGGAGTACTTGGCGTCCGGCGGTCGATCTTGTCGGTTCCACTCCAACGGCCTTGTTGTTCCGCAGCGTAGATCTTGGGGAGGTTTTCGGGGTTCCACGGGTTCGACGAGATTCGGTCTTGGCATCCGTGAAGGAGAACATGAAGTCGATACCGTGTTCGCACTTTGGTTCCGGGATGGCGAACTTGTCGTTTCGAGGGGTTTCTCCGAGTCCGTGGGGCGTCCGAGTGGAAGTACTTGATGCTTCGTGACGGAGTTCCCGGAGTTCGGTACCGACGGTCGTCTTGCCTTGATCTTCGGGCCCCCATCTCGGATTGACGATCTTGGGGTTCGGAGGGAAACGAGTCTTGTCACTGCCTCCATGAAGGAGGGCTTGAGTGGCACCATGTGCGTTCTTCAGGACCATCGGCATCAAACCGGCCTTGCTATGAGGAGATCTTGTCGATACCCTTGTTCTTGGTCTCCGGCTGCACATGACAGACTCGATGGCGTCGCTTCTGAGGGTCCCTCACAGGCTGTTTGATTCCACGAGTGGTTGGGTCATGAATGGGGCTGCCTGAGCGAAGGGTTGCGGGCGGTGGGCTGGAGGTCGAGGCGGCCTGGCGGTGGGGCTCTGGGCAGGCCCAGGTACAGCGACAGTGGTGAGGTCGGCGTCGTGGCGTTGGAGGCGGCGGTGCTCGGATGGAGCTCGGGCGGCGAAGGCCTTCAGTAGGAGGCGAGGCGGCAGGCGAGCCTTGATCGGCCAGGCGTCTTGGCGAGGGCCGCGATCGCGGCAGCGGGCGAGCAGCGGGCAGCGGTCCCTGGTGGTAGTCAGTGAGGAGGAGCCGTCCGGCAGGCTGTGGCGAGGCCTTCGGCAGGGGCGAGGCATGAGGCGGCGAGCCTGGCGAGAAGCCAGGCGAGGTCAGGAGGCCAGGCGGAAGGGGAGGCCGTGGGCCGAGGCCGGGCCGTGAGGAACGGCCCGGCCACGCCTGAGCTAGAGGGGAAGCAAGCGAGAGGAGCATCGCATGCGTGGTCGAGGAGGGAGGAGCAGCGGTGAGAGAGATGGTGGGAGGAGAGAGGTGGGAGGCCAGAGGGGTGGGGAGGGCCAGGTGGCGGTGGGGACAGGCGAGGTGGGCACAGGGTGTGTGGGGCAGGGTGGGGTCGGGTTGGCAGTGAGAGAGAGAGAGGGTAGGATGGGCTAGGGTGAGAGAAGGAGAGGGGGTGGGCTGGTGGATTGATGATGTGGCGGGGTGGGTAGGAAATGGGTGAGAGGGTGAGGTGGCGAGCTGTGAGAGGTGGGTAGGTTTGGTTTGGGTAGGAATAGGAATTTGAGGGGGCTGATTTAGATGGACCGTTTTAATACCGGGGTGGTCGACTGGGTCGATTCGGCCCGTTCGACTGCCCCCACAAAAATAATTAAATAATTTTATTTGTTTCAAACCGACTTTTGCAAACCGATAGCAAACAAAACAAAATAATCCGGTGACCCGGGTTTTGTGTTTGAACAAAGACGGGGCGTTTAAAAAACAGGAACAGGTTTTTCCGCAAATAGTTTTATGCAAGCAAATGCAAGATGATGACGATGCTCAAATGCAATGTGGCATGATGACATGAGCATGCGGTCATGATGATGCAATGCACAAAATCAACGATTTTCTAGTAGTGGTTTCGGGATGCCATCCATGAGCCTCAACATAACACTTTATTAGTTACGAATCCATCTTTATAATTACCTGTTACGGTGACGTTTGATGTTATCAAGAAACTCTTGGTGTTAGTGATTGACATGATATCATGGTCTAAGGATTAGGATCACTTAAGTTGTTATAGCAATATAAACTCAATGACTTTGATCGTAATGCTATACTTCGGATGAATGTTCATCACACCATTACACTAATGTTGTGATCCCGTTATTAACAACATCCAATGTCCATGATTCAGAAACCTTGATCATCTTGTTAATCAACGAGCTAGTTTATGAGAGAGGCATAACTAGGAACTTTCTGTTTGTTTATTAAACACACATGTATTAACGTTTCCGTATTAATACAATTATAGCATGCAAAATAAACATCTATCATATACTTGGAATACACATAATAAACACTTTATTATTGCCTCTCAGGGCATATTTGTTGGAGATATGCCCAAGAGGCAATAATAAAGTGGTTATTATCATATCTTCACACTTATGATATATGTTTACATACCATGCTATAATTGTATTAACCGGAAACATTAATACTTGTGTGATTTGTAAACTAAAATAAGGGTCCCTAGTAAAGCCTCTTGTTAAACTAGCTTGTTGGTTAATATATGATCATGGTTTCCTGATCATGAACATAGAGATGTTATTAACAACAGGATCATATCATTAGGAGAATGATGTGATGGACATACTCCTATAGATAAGCGTAGCATAAAGATCAAGTCATTTCAATAGTTCAATTGCTATATGCTTTCTGATACATAGTTACCTAATTCCTTCGACCATGAGATCATGCATATCACCTTTTCCGGATGGATGCTTTGATGTCATCAAACACCACACCGTAATGTGGTGGCTATAAAGGTGGCATTGAGTGTTGAAAGTATTGGTTGAAACACATGGATCAAGAGGATTTGTCCATCCATATGACGGATAGATATACTCTGGGCCCTCTCGGTGAAATGTCATCCAATTAGCTTGCAAGCATGTGACTGGCTCACAAGGGATCACATATCAGGGAACGAAAGAGTACTTATCGATGCGAGGTTGAAATAGGTATGCGGAGATACAAGCGATCATAACCTCGGATAAGTAAACTATCGTGAGACAAAGGGAAATTGGTATCGTATGTAAGTGGTTCATTCGATCGCATAAGTAATCGTAGAAATATGTGGGAGCCATATGAATTTCAGATTCCTCTATTGGTTATTGATCGAAGTGTCTCGATCATGTCCGCATAATTCACGAACCGTAGGGAGACACACTTAAGGATTCGACGTTGTTTGAGTAGTTATGGTATTATGAGAAAGAGAACGAATGTTGTTCGGAGTCTCGGATGGGATCCGGGATATCACGAGGTGATCCGGAATGGTCCGGAGAATAAGATTCATATAAGGAAAGTCCCGTTTCGGAGTTCGGGAATGATTCCGGTGTTTTCATCGGGAATGTTCTAGAAGGTTTCGGAATGTCCGACACTCCGGGGGGAAGGGGTACATGAATGTGTCATTAAATATTGGAATGATTGCATCATGTACTAAGTGTTCTCGCTGTTCCAAATAAAGGATTAAATTGAATCCTAAAACTGAAAAGTCAAATGGCCAGTTTGAAAGTCAAACGGCTAAAACAGGAAACTGAGGGAAACAAGCAAGAGGAGGTTGAAACCGACTTTGGGGAGGAGTCCCTCTCTCAAGCTTGGCCAGCATACCAAAGGCCGACTTGGGGAGGGACTCCCTCCCCTTGGCCTCCCCTCCCACCTATAAAAGGAGGGGCAGGGCCTCCTCCTCTAGACACACAAGTTCCTATCCTCTAATCTAAATCCTAGCCCTAGACTCCGGTTTAGTTTAGAGCTTCTAATTGCACTAGCCTTCGGATTAGAGCCTTCTAATTGGTGTGTCTAAACCCTAGACCACTAATAGCTCTCTCTCATACTCCACCATACTCGCTCCGGCTTAAGGCGAAGCCCTGCGATATCCCTCTACTTGTACCACGCGTTGTCTTTCCGGAATCGCGAGGAGAGTGCTACAACCTCTGCACTGCTTTGGAACAAGGGAGAGGAAGGTCTTCGTCGAGTACGAACGTGTGACCGATTGCGCTGCCGTAACGTGGCGCGGAAGGATCGTCACGCGATCTTGAGATCGGAAGAGTACGACTACATCACCCACGAGAATCTGCTCTCGTTAAACGCTTTGGAATCTTCGAGGGTAAGTTATTCCATCGACTCGTTGCTACAATCTAGTAGATAGATCTTGGCTTGTTTGTTTGTATGCGATAGAAAATTTTGTTTTCCATGCTACGAACCCCTCTGATGGTATCGAGCCGTGTCTATGTAGATCTGTTGCCAGTAGAACACAATGGTCATTGTGGGCGTTGATGCTTTTATTGTCGATTGCTTCTTGTGTACTTTGCATCTTGCGGTATGTTGGGATGAAGCGGCCCGGACTAACCTTACATGACATCGTTCATGAGACTTGCTCCACGCTTGACATGCAACTTGTATTGCATAAGTGGCTTTGCGGGTGCCTGTTTCTCCTAGCATAGTTAAGATCCAATTTACAACGGGTGATCAACAATGCTAGTATCAATGTTGTGGTTCTTGTTCGTAAGTTAGAACGACACTTATTAAAAGCCCCAAACCACGTAAAATATGCAAAGAAAGTAGAGGCGTCTAACTTTGTTTTGCAGGGGTGTGCAGTGATGTGATATGGCCATGATTGTGATTATATTTGATGTATGCAATGTTCCTTATTGTAAGTTGGCAATGGCGGGAGCCATATGGTTGTCTTTAATTTATGTTAAGACCCGTGTCTATTCAAAGTAGTTGTAATAGTTGAAGCGGTGGACGACAACCATGGAGCAGCGTCATTGACCTTGATGCAATGCCGGTAATGATGGAGATCATGTTCGTTCTTGAAGATGGAGATCGGAAGCACAAAGAAGAAAGGCCATATCATATCACATATTATGAATTGCATGTGATGTTAATCCTTTATGCATCTTGTATTGCTTAGTAGACGACGGTAGCATTATAAGATGATCCCTCATGCACATGAATTTCAAGTCACAAAGTGTTCACCCTTAGTTAGCACCGTTGCTAAAGCTTGTTGTTTCGAAGCACCACGTGATGATCGGGTGTGTTAGATTCTACAAGTGTATACAACGTGAGCAAGCCAGATTTTCTCATGCGGAAACTAAGGTTTGATCTTGGCGAGCCTAGCATGTACAGACATGGCCTCAGGAACACGGATTACCGAAAGGTAGAGCATGAGTCATATAGTAGATATGATGAACATGTTGATTGCTCGCCATTGAAGCTATATCAACTCTCGTGATGATCGGTTTTGATGTGGTGGATTTGGTTCGTGTGATCACTAAAACAATGTGAGGGATATTGTTTTGAGTGGGAGTTCACCTAGATTAATTTAATTATTAATTAGAACTCAATTTATCATAAACTAAATCAAAGTGAATTTGCATAGTTGTTGTAGTCATTGGCATCCGTTTACCACCTTGGCGCTTTAGTTATAATTAAGATAATAGAACTATAGAATTCGGTTAGTTACTTTCTGTTGGTATCGTATTGTTTTGAAGTGTTAATCTAAAGTTTAAAAGTCCTATTGCAAACTTTCAGTAAGTTCCGGTTACTCCATGAAGTTTAATAGTTGGTATTAAATCAAGAGTAACAATTCCAATGTTAGTATATAAGTATCATGTTTGTCTCCATGATTCTTGATATTCAAAGGATTGTTTTAATATCAAGGTTATCTAGGATCTGAAAGAGTTATTTCAGAAACCATGATGTGTGGAAGATATTGTGATATCTGAAACGAAGTATTGGTTACAACATGATAGAGTATAATATGGCAAAAGTCATGTTCTCATATTTGATGAGAATTTGCAAAAGGTTGGAGACACTAGTTGTCCTAAACCTCCAAAAGTTTTTGGGAGAGCAACATTATACTCACGATTCACCGTTACAAGCTAAAAGTAGCTTGATCATGGATAATTCCATGATAAGGGTGAATATTTGATGTAGGTAAAATGTTTACTACACCAAGAGATTACTAAAGAAAGAAATTTGAAAGAACACCAAACATTTGATAATGGTGATCTACTTCAAAGTGCAAGTCCAAAGACATTGGTATTTAACTATACACGCTTTGGACTATGTGTCATATGTATGACTCCACTATTGATGTTGATAGATTCTTTCAAACAGAAAAAGGAAATACTGAAAGAGAATCTCATAAATATATGGCAGAAAAGAAAAGACTAGAATTGTTCAGTTTAAGTATATAGATGATATACATGTTATGGCTATATTCTTTGCTTATTAAACAATGTGGTTCTCAAGTATTTGATACTGAATTTGTTGGTGTGAATCGTCATACGAAACAACACAATTCATGAACTACAATGGCCTAAGTAACTAGCAAAAGAATATGTGATGATGTTCATCGAGAACAAATAAAGGGTTATTGTGTTGCTCGTTAAACATCAAAGCTTGCCTTCAAGATTTGTTTTATCAGGTATTATGAGAACAAAAGGGTTGTTCAAATAAATTGTCGTAATCCATAAAAGATGGATGATTCACAAATCTCGTTGGAAAAATCACATCCATAAAACTAGTGCTAAAAATGTCGAAAGACAAATTGATTGAAAGATCACTTAGGAAGTGACATCGCCGTTTAAATTATAATGGAAAGAAAACATGAAGAAACTCCATGTGGATGGAATTTTGGAGTCTTCTGATTTTTGATCAAATGACGCTTGTGAAACTTTCCCAGAGATAATTGAAACTTCGTTCATAGGCCAAAAGGGAACGAAAGACTAGCTTATTGGAATTTGTACATATTGTTGTACGAAGTCCATTATGTGTAGTCAAGAGCGATGTATTTTAACTTCATTTACTTTTCCGAAATTTTGAGTGAATATATGAATATTTACTTAATAAGGATGAAGTATGAAACATTTGAAAAGTTCAAAGACTTTCAAGATGAAGTGCAAAATCATTGTAACAAGAATATAAACAGTTTATGATAAAGATCATAAAGGAAGATATTTGAGTTACAGAGTTTAGCATAATATCTAAGATTTAAGGAATCGTTCCGTGGATTTGCATTTCCCGGAACACCATAAGGGTATGGAGCGTTCAAGGTATGTAATTAAACCTTGTTTGACATGGTAAGATCAAAGGTATAATTCATAAAACTACCATTATATTTTAAAGATTAAAAGCTTTAGAGATTACCGTTTTTCCAATGAAAAGAGCTCCATCATAATCCGTTGAAATGACACCATATGTTATGGTTTGGGATAAAACCCAAGTAGTCCCTTCTTAAACTTTGGTATGCTGTGCATAAGAAAGATGTTTGCAACCAAAGTCGGATGAACCTGTCTTTGTATGTTATTTCGAATAACTGTTCCTCCATAACACCGGAGACAAAAGTGTTTGTCGCTTAGAACGTCAAGTTTCTTTGATAAGGAATTTTTCGTGAAAAGATAAGTGGGAGGACAATAGAACTTTGATAAGGTTAAAAGAACCTTAGCTATATGTGCAAAGTTAACTTGCTAGAAAAGTGTTCCGAGGGCAGCAACAATGCTCATGGCTCACGTGCCTCAAATGTTGTGGTCACGGAGATCCAAGTTCCTATTGAAACAAGTAGGTCGGATGAACAATCGAATACCAAGATTTGAGAGTTAAATCATTATTTGACAATAATGATCCGACTACATGCAAAGAAGCGATGATGAGCCGACTCGTCAAATGGCTTGAAGCCATAAAATCCGTGATAGTTCCATACGAGAAATCAAGTTTTGAACTTAAAGGACCCTCGAGAAAGGTGTAAGACCTTACAGTTGTGTTTGGATCTATAAAGAAATAGACATGGATGTTTCACATCTATGAAATAGTCGACATGTTGGGAAGGAGTTCGCAAAATGTTCAAAGGTTGACTATGACAAGATTTGATCTTTCATAGTGATATTTAGTCTAGACGGATTAATGTAGCAACCACTACATATAATTTTGTTATATGGTAGTTGAATAAACAAAACAAGTTCTTCTAATAGAATTGTTACCTCGGACATGTGCATAACACGGTCCAGAGGGTTTTGTAAATTCAGAGGATGCTAAAAGCATATGCAAACTTCAATGGTTGAAGTGAGCATCGCGGAGTTGGAATCTTCACTATGATGAAATTGTTAAAAGAGTTTTAATTCATCAGAGACAATGAAGATGCTTGTGTTTGCAAGAAATTAAGTGGGAGCGCTAAGACATGTTTCTAATACATTATGTGGAAGACATATTGTTGATTGGAAATGATGTATCTTTTATTAACACATATTAAGAATTTCATCCCGATGAAAGACTTAGGCAAAACCCAAATATTTAGCATCAATAGACGCTAATATGGTTGTGCCAGAAGTACATAGACAAGATATTGAATGAGTTCAATATAGAAACTACAAGAGAGGTTCTTGTCACACAAAAAGGATTGAATGAGTTCAATATTGATGATATATTCAAGTGTATTGACATTTGGTAAGTGAAACAAAGATTCAAGTATAGATTGATACTTGATGTATGAAATCACAAAGAATATTTATATCAATCATACTGTGATATGTACAAATCCAGATATGTCCTATGCTCTAAATGTTATGAGCATATACCAGAATAATACATAAGATGATCATTGGACAATAGTAAGGATATTCTTATGATCTTTTGGAAGAACTAAGAGTATAATATTTGTAGAAGTGACAAATAGATGGTTAGTTCATTGTAAAAGTGCTACATTGATACTAGTTTTGTCACAAAGTACAAATTAAGTTTATCTCAATCTAAACTAAGGGTGGCACAATATAATGGAAAGTGAGTTCCATAATGGATTTGGATGAGTTCCAAAGTTAAGACATTGTGACAGATACTACAATAAAAGGCTAAGTATATGACTGCTATTTTAGCAGCAAAAGAGGGCATTTGTGTCAAGTAGTTTGTTATCAAACTAGGTGTAGTTCACAGTGGGATAGTACTATTAAGATATATTGTACGACAATATTATCAACATGTTTTAACCCCAAAGAACTAAAGGTCACACCAAAGGACCAAATTAGTACGAAGCCATCTCATTAGAGAATGAGTGATGCGAGAGGCATAAAGACATGCAATTACACACGGACTGGAAGTGTCGGATCCGGAGATCGATTGACCACTAGCAATCGTGTACATACAACTTAGGAAAGCCATAGGTGTTGAATACACAAAGGTTTGAAACTAGATTATTGACTCTAGTGCAAGTGGGAGACTGTTGGAGATATGCCCAAGAGGCAATAATAAAGTGGTTATTATAATATCTTCACACTTATGATAAATGTTTACATACCATGCTATAATTGTATTAACCGGAAACATTAATACTTGTGTGATTTGTAAACTAAAATAAGAGTCCCTAGTAAAGCCTCTTGTTAAACTAGCTTGTTGGTTAATATATGATCATGGTTTCCTGATCATGAACATAGAGATGTTATTAACAACAGCATCATATCATTAGGAGAATGATGTGATGGACATACTCCTATAGATAAGCGTAGCATAAAGATCAAGTCATTTCAATAGTTCAATTGCTATATGCTTTCTGATACATAGTAACCTAATTCCTTCGACCATGAGATCATGCATATCACCTTTTCCGGATGGATGCTTTGATGTCATCAAACACCACACCGTAATGGGTGGCTATAAAGGTGGCATTGAGTGTTGAGAAAGTATTGGTTGAAACACATGGATCAAGAGTGGGATTTGTCCATCCATATGACGGATAGATATACTGGGCCCTCTCGGTGAAATGTCATCCAATTAGCTTGCAAGCATGTGGTAGCTCACAGGGATCACATATCACGGAGCGAGAAAAGAGTACTTCGAACGAGGTTGAACTAGGTATGCAGAGATCTGACGATCATAACCTCGGATAAGTAAACTATCGTGAGACAAAGGGAAATTGGTATCGTATGTAAGTGGTTCATTCGATCAGAGTAATCATAGAAATATGTGGGAGCCATGAATTTCTAGATTCCTCTATTGGTTATTGATCGGAGAAGTGTCTCGATCATGTCCGCATAATTCACGAACCGTGAGACACACTTAAGGATTCGACGTTGTTTGAGTAGTTATGGTATTATGAGAAAGACGAATGTTGTTGAGTCTCGGATGGGATCAGGATATCACGAGGTGATCCGGAATGGTCCGGAGAATAAGATTCATATAAGGAAAGTCCGTTTGGAGTTCGGGAATGATTAGGTGTTTTCATCGGGAATGTTCTAGAAGGTTCCGGAATGTCCGGCACTCCGGGGGGGAAGGGGTACATGAATGTGTCATTAAATATTGGAATGATTGCATCATGTACTAAGTGTTCTCGCTGTTCCAAATAAAGGATTAAATTGAATCCTAAAACTGAAAAGTCAAATGGCCAGTTTGAAAGTCAAACGGCTAAAACAGGAAACTGAGGGAAACAAGCAAGAGGAGGTTGAAACCGACTTGGGGGAGGAGTCCCTCCTCTCCAAGCTGGCGCGCCACCCAAGGCCGACTTGAGGACTCCTCCCTTGGCCGCCTCCCACCTATAAAAGGAGGGCAGGCCTCCTCCTCTAGACACACAAGTTCCTATCCTCTAATCTAAATCCTAGCCCTAGACTCGGTTTAGAGCCGCTTTGGTTTAGAGCTTCTAATTGCACTAGCCTTCAGATTAGAGCCTTCTAATTGGTGTGTCTAAACCCTAGACCACTAATAGCTCTCTCATACTCCACCATACTCGCTTAAGGTGAAGCCTGCGGGATCTCCCTCTACTTCCCCTGCCCGTTGTCTTTTAGGAATCGCGAGGAGTGCTACAACCTCCATTTTCTTTGGAACAAGGGAGAGGAAGGTCTTCGTCGAGTACCGAACGTGTGACCGACTACGGGAGCGCTGCCAGAACGTGGCGCCGGAAGGATCGTCTACGCGATCTTGAGATCGGAAAGAGTACGACTACATCACCCACGAGAATCTGCTCTCGTTAAACGCTTTGGAATCTTCGAGGGTAAGTTATTCCATCGACTCATTGCTACAATCTATTAGATAGATCTTGGCTTGTTTGTTTGTATGCGATAGAAAATTTTGTTTTCCATGCTACGAACCCCTACAATATTCCCTTCAGTCTCCCACTTGCACTAGAGACAATAATCTAGTTACATAGTGATAAATCTAACACCAAGTGAGTTCTGGTGTTGATCATGTTTTGCTCTAGGGAGAGTTTTAGTCAACGGATCTGCTACATTGAGATCCGTATGTACTTTACAAATCTTTATATCTCCATCCTTGACATGCTCGCGGATGGAGCGAAACCGGCGCTTAATATGCTTGGAATGCTTGTGAGACCTTGGCTCTTTGGCATTGGCAATGGCACCATTGTTGTCACAATAGATCACCATTGGGTCCAACGCGTTTGCCACCACTCCTAGTTCGGATATGAACTCCTTCATCCAAACTGCTTCCTGAGCCGCTTCTGAAGAAGGAACATATTCGGCCTCCGTTGTTGATCCCGCTACCACAGGTTGTTTGAATCTCCTCCAACTAACCGCTCCGCCATTCATGAGAAATACGTATCCGGATTGAGACTTAGAGTCATCCGGATCGGTGTCAAAGCTAGCGTCGACATAACACTTAGCGACGAGCTCTTCTTCACCTCCGTATACAAGAAACATATCCTTAGTTCTTCGTAAGTACTTAAGGATATTCTTGACCGCTATCCATGTTCGAACACGGATCCGATTGGTACCTACTAGTCAAACTAATAGCATGTGCCACATCCGGTCTTGTACATAGCATGGCGTACATTATAGAGCCTATGGATGAAGCATAGGGGACTTTGTCCATTATCTCTCTTTCTTCCGCCGAAGCCGGAATTTGAGTCTTACTCAATGTCTTGCCTTGCAACATAGGTAAGAACCCCTTCTTACTTCCGTCCATTTTAAACTTCTTTAAAATCTTATCAAGGTATGTACTTTGTGATAGCCCTATTAGGCGCCTAGATCTTTCTCTATAGATCTTTATGCCTAATATGTATGACGCTTCACCTAGGTCCTTCATTGAAAATTTGTTGTTTAGATAACTTTTAACACTATTTAAAAGATCTATATAATTTCCGATCAATAATATGTCATCCACATATAATATCAGAAATGCCACATTGCTCCCACTCACTTTCTTGTAAATACAAGCTTCTCCATAAGTTTGGACAAATCCAAACTCTTTGATCACCTCATCAAAGCGGAGATTCCAACTTCGTGATGCTTGCTTCAATCCATAGATGGATCGCTGAAGCTTGCACACCTTGTTAGCATCCTTAGGATCGACAAAACCCTTTGGTTGTATCATATACAACTCTTCTTCAATATTACCATTGAGAAACGCGGTTTTGACATCCATTTGCCATATCTCATAATCGAAATATGCAGCAATTGCTAACATAATCCTAACTGACTTTAGCATCGCTATGGGAGAGAAAGTCTCATCGTAGTCAACTCCTTGAGTTTGTCGAAACCCCTTTGCGACAAGTCGAGCTTTATAGACGGTCACATTACCATCAGCATCAGTTTTCCTTTTGAAAATCCATTTGTTCTCCACGGCCTTTCGGTCGTGAGGTAATTCCACCAAGTTCCAAACTTGATTTTCATACATGGATTCCATCTCGGATTTCATGGCTTCTAACCATTTGTTGGAATCCGGGCTCATCATCGCTTCTTCATACGTCGCAGGGTCATCATTTTCATCAACCATGAAATTCATGATAGGATTTCCGTGGCTCGGAGGCTGCAGCGTCTGTTTGACTGCGAGGTTCTAGGTACTCTCTTTGGAGTTTCATGATCATTATCATTAGTTCCCTCTTCAACAGTGGAGCTAACTCGGAACAACTTCCAGCTGCGCTACTCGCCATACTTTGAAGAGAAGGTTCCACAACCTCTTGAGTTCTACCTTCCGACTCACACCTTTCATGAAACTCTTTCTCTAGAAAGGATCCATTCTTGGCAACAAAAACCTTGCCCTCGGATCTGTGATAGAAGGAATACCCAATAGTTTCTTTAGGGTATCCTATGAAGACGCATTTTTCCGCTTTGGGTTCGAGTTTATCCGGTTGAAGTTTCTTCACATAAACATCGCATCCCCAAACTTTAGAAAATGACCTTAGGTTTGTTTCCAAACCACAATTCATACGGTGTCTTTTCAACGGATTTAGATGGTGCCCGATTTAAAGTGAATGCAGCAGTTTCTAGTGCATAACCGCAAAAAGATAACGGCAAGTCCGTCAGAGACATCATAGATCGAACCATATCTAATAAAGTACGATTACGACGTTCCGACACACCATTTATTTGTGGTGTTCGGCAGGTGTGAGTTGTGAAACAATTCCACACTCTTTCATGTGAGTGCTAAACTCGTAACTTAGATACTCACCTCCACGGTCGGACCGTAGAAATTTGATCTTTCTATTACGATGATTTTCCACTTCATTCTAAAATTCCTTGAACTTTTCAAAGGTTTCAGACTTGTGTTTCATCAAGTAGATATAACCGTATCTACTCAAATCATCCGTGAAAGTAACAAAATAACGATATCCACCTCGCGCCGACACACTCATTGGACCACATACATCAGAATGTATGATTTCCAATAAATCATCGCGTTCCATTGAACCGAAAACGGCGTTCTAGTCATCTTGCCCATAAGGCATGGCTCACATGTATCAAATGATTCATAATCAAGTGATTCCAAAAGTCCATCCGAATGGAGCTTCTTCATGCGTTTAACGCCAATATGACCTAGGCAAAGTGCCACATATATGGATATATCATCATTAAGTTTAATCCTTTTAGCATCAACATTATGAATATGTGTAACATTATCATCGAGATCTAATAGAAATAAACCATTCATCATCGGTGCATGACCATAAAAGATTTCATTCATATAAATGGAACAACCATTGTTCTCGGTTTAAATGAATAACCACTTGCATCAAACACGATCCAGATACAATGTTCATGCTCGGTCGAGCACCAGATAACATTTATTCACGTTTATAACTAATCCCGGCGGCAAGTGGAGAGGCAGCGTTCGACGGCGATCACATCAACGCTTGATCCATTGCCGACACGCATCTTGACCTCACCCTTGCTAGCGGTCGCTTGTTCCGACCCACGATTCGAGTTACAAATATTAGCAACTGAACGGTATCAAATACCGGTGCTACTCTGAGCACTAGTCAAGTACACATCAATAACATGTATATCATATATACCTTTGTTTGCCTTGCGGCCTTCTTATGCGCCAGATACTTGGGGCGATTCGCTTCGATGGCTAGTCCCCTTAAAATAGTAGCACTTGAATCGGACTTAGGTCCAACTCGGGGTTTCTTTTCAGTGCAACCGGCTTGCCGCCCTTACTTCCCTTCCGTTTTCCCTTCTTGTCTTTCTTGAAACCAGTGTTCCTATTGATCATCAACACTTGATGTTCCTTTTTGATCTCCACTTCTGCAGTTTTAAGCATTGACAGAAGCTCGGGGAGAGACTTCTTCATGCCTTGCATATTATAGTTCATCACGAAGCTCTTATAGCTAGGTGGCAGAGACTGCAGAACACGATGGATGCCTAAGTCAATGGGAATCGATATTCCCAAGGACACAAGCTTATTGGCGTAACCCGACATCTTGAGTACATGCTCACTAACGGAGATGTGCTCTTCCATCATGCAGCTAAAGAACTTTTCTGAAGCGTTGTAGCTCTCTACAGCAGCATGTGTGTCGAAAATCATTTTTAACTCACCCATTGTATCAAATGCATTGTCGTTTTCGAAACGCTTTCGAAGTTCCGGCTCTATCCCATACAATATGCCACAATGAACTAAGTTGTGGTCCTCCTGACGAGTCATATAGACATTCTTCTCCTTGTCAGGGGCATCATCTAAAGGTGGGGGGCCTAACGGCGCTTCTAGCACATATTGCTTTTGTGCAGCAGATAGGAGAATCCTCAAATTCATGGCCCATTCGGTAAAGTTGCTACCGTTCGTTGCTAGTTTCTCTTTCTCCATGAACACATTGAAATTAAAAGCAGGTGGTGCCATCTACAACAGAATTTGTAAAGTTTAGACTAAGTGTATGATAGATTGAGTTCAACTAATCTATATTACGAATGAACTCCCACTCAAAAACGACATCCCTCGTGCCTTTTTGGTGATTACATGAACCAAATCCACTACACCAAGTCCGATCATCACGTGAGTCGGTATAGATTCAAAGGCGAGCATCAAATGGGCATCATATCAACTATATGACTCATGATTTAACCTTTTGGTCCGTGTTCCGAGACCATGTCTGTACATGCTAGGCTCGCCAAGTTAGAACCTTAGTATTCGCGTGTGTAACTGTTTTACACCCGAAATATGGTCGTGGATCCAAGAACACCCGATCATCACGTGATGTCTTGGAGCGACGAAAACATAATCGGTGCATACTAAAGGAAGAACACATTCTTATCTTGATATTTAAATGAGGGATTATTTTATTATGCTAACAAAACGCTAAACAAGCAATATAAGATGTTATCAAACATCATATGTTTATTAGTGAAATTATATGGTTCCCGTAGATGATCTCTATCATGTGCATCGTGGTATGATCACTATCATACCTATATGTGTAAATCCAAGGTCTATGGATTTTACACGCTATGTGTGTTGTAAGAGTATCATCTCATACTTCTACTTACAACACTACCATATCATAACACTAGCCCAGCAACAATCTAAACTAGAAGCCTCTAATTTATCCATTGCAAGTTTTACGTGGCTTAGGGCTTTCGAGATAGAACCGTTCTTACCTACGAACATGAACCTAGCGAGGATAATCAAATTGTTGACAACTCTTTTGCAAAATAGATATTGACTATAGTAGGAGAGACACCCGCTAGCCACTTATGCAAACTAGTTGCATGTCAAGCGTGGAACAGGTCTCATGTGCGAGGACATGTAAAGTTTGTCGGCGCTTCATCCCACTATGCCACCAATATCCAAAATTACAACAAAGGAGCAACAACATGATCATCATCGCCCACATACTCATATGTGTACTACCCGTGTAAAGTATCTACGCATAGATCCGGCTCTGATACCACTATAGGGTTCACAGCATAGAAAACAAAAAAATTCCTACGATGTGAACTATATACCAAGATCTATCTACTAGATACAAACAACGGGCGGATGTATATCCGTAGAGAACATACCCTTGAAAACCGACAAAGCTTAACGAGTTCAACTCGTGGTTGATGTAGACGATCCCTTGCCGATCTCAAGATCGAGAGGAAGTCCTAGCGCCGCAAATCAGCAGCGCATCCGTTCTCGCACACACGTTCGAGGCACCGAGCAACCTCCGCCTCCTCGCTCCAGCGATGCAGCGGAAGCACAACTCTTTCTTGCCGAATAGCCACCGGGAACATGTATCTCGCGAGTCCGAGACCATGGGGGATAAATTTTAGAGGGGGAGAGAGATCCTTCACGAGGAGGTGTCAGAGACAAGTGAGGAGGGGGGGCTCCTTTTATAGGAGGAGGGGGCACCCAAGGGGGTGGCCGCCGGCCATGGGGGCTGCCCCCTCCCCTCCTTCATTCATGTGGGTGGACACTCCACTCACAAAATGCCCTTTAAAATCCCTCCACTCAAAAGTCCACTCAAATTCCCATTAAATTTCCACCAAATTTAATGCAAACTCTCATTAAATAAAACTCTTTTATTTTATTCAGAATTTTGTCAATTACTTTAATGACAAACATTCACAAATAACCCCTTGCTAGAATTCTATTTCACATGCATAACCACTTTATGCAATTTCACCCGAAAACCTGTTTCGATATCTAGTGAAATAAATTCCTCGCTTATTCATTCTTTCGGCATGAAACATTTGCTCCAATTGGATGTAGGTGTCTCTTAAGTGTGTCACCCTACGGTTCGTGAATAATGCGGACATGATCGAGACCCTCTCGGATCAATAATCGAAGCGGGATCCGAGACCCATCGACTCCCACACATTCAACGATGACTTTCTTGTGATCGTCGGAACCTTTTACGCTAGTATCTTAATCCCTTTGTTTCACGATATATTACATGTCCGAGATTCGATCATCGGTATCTCCATACCTAGTTTGATCTCGTTACCGACATGCACTCTTTTCTCGTTCCTGTGATATAACATTCTAGTGATCAAATCACTTGCTTGCAATCTAATCAATGTGATATCACCGAGAGGGCCCAGAGTATATCTATCCGTCATCGGGATGAACAAATTCCACTCTCGATCCATGAGCCTCAACATAACACTTTATTAGTTCTGAATCCATCTTTATAATCACCCTGTTACGGTGTGACGTTTGATGTTATCAAGAAACTCTTCCGGTGTTAGTGATTGACATGATCTCATGGTCTAAGGATTAGGATCACTTTGTAAGTTGTTATAGCAATATAAACTCAATGACTTTGATCGTAATGCTATACTTCGGATGAATGTTCATCACACCATTACACTAATGTTGTGATCCCGTTATTAACAACATCCAATATCCATGATCAGGAAACCTTGATCATCTTGTTAATCAACGAGCTAGTTTATGAGAGAGGCATAACTAGGAACTTTCTATTTGTTTATTAAACTTACATGTATTAACGTTTCCGTATTAATACAATTATAGCACGCAAAATAAACATCTATCATATACTTGGAATACACATAATAAACACTTTATTATTGCCTCTCAGGGCATATTCCCTTCACTTAAATGGACAATGTCCCAACAGGGGGATCTCAAACCTTTTCGTCCACTCTATATGAAAAAGACAAATTCCTGCCGAATCGGTAGGAAGTGGGTCAGATATGAACTACACGTACATGATCGGATGAGCATGATTTTTTACAAAAATCATTTTTAGGTTCACAATATGCTATTTCATCATAGATCCAATGAAAGTATAGAGAGGCTCAGCTCCGAGCTAAGAATCTTCATACCCGTCGTTCGACAAAGTTTGCCGACAGTTTAAAAGAGTCATAAAAATTTTAAAAACGATCGAAACAATGTGAAGCCTTCGTGTGGTGTTATATTATGTGACATGGTTGCAAGGAAAAATATCGAACTTGTTATATTGAATATTTCTCAAAAAACCTTCACAAAATGACATATCTCGAGGTTTCCTGGCTTTCGGGTCAAATGATCAATATTATGGCTAGAATCAAGGCATAGTTTATGATAATCTGCCTATATTGTGCATGCATATGTATCATGGAATGACTAACAATGTTGTAGGAGGAAGTTTTCCTTTTCCTCGCACAAAAAAATCATTTTCTATTTTTCGAGCGAAAAAACGGGGGATTTTATGAAGCAACCACCAAATGGATAATTCAAAATGCTACCACCCTATTTTACAAAAATACTAGACGACCTTAAATGGACAATGTCCCAATGGGGGGATCTCAAACCTTTTCGTCCACTCCAGGTGAAAGAGACAAATTCCTACCGAATCGGTAGAAAGTGGGTCAGATATGAACTACAGGTACATGATCAGATGGGCATGATTTTTTACAAAAATCATTTTTAGGTTCACAATATGCTATTTCATCAGAGATCCAATAAAAGTATAGAGAGGATCAGCTCCGATCTAAGAATCTTCATACCCGTCGTTCGACAAAGTTTGTCGATAGTTTAAAAGAGTCATAAAAAATTCAAAAATGATCGAAACAATTTGAAACCTTCACGTGGTCTCATATTATGTGACATGGTTGCAAGGAAAAATATCAAACTTGTTATATTGAATATGTCTCAAAAAACCTTCACAAAATGACCTATCTCATTCGAGGTTTCCTCTCTTTCGGGTCAAATGACCAATATTATGGCTAGAATCAAAGCATAATTTGTGATAATGTGTTCATATTGTCCATGCATGTGCATCATGGAATGACGGACAATGTTGCAGGAGGAAGTTTTCCTTTTCGTCGCACCAAAAAGCCATTTTCCATTTTCCAAGCACAAAAAACGAGAGGTTTTATGAAGCAACCACCAAATGGATAATTCAAAATGATATCACCCCATTTTCATAAGATTATATGGATTTCATATTTGGATTCCTCACATTTTTCTGATCTATTTAGACATTTTATTTGTCGAATTCCGATTTACAGATTTAAATATATGAATTATTTCATATTAAATAGAAAAAGGAAATAAAATAAAATCATTTTATTTTTTATCTGGATTAAAGATTATTATTACTTTTCATCATTGTTTATTTAAATAATTGTTTGGAATCTAAAACTGAGATGTGTGACATCATGGTCCAAGAATTAATAGGATTGATATGAAAGTATTATCAACAAGGTATGATTTTTTTCTCGGAAGCTTATTCGAAAGAAACGAAGAAGTTAAGCGTGCTAGAGATAGAGTAGTGTTAGGATGGGTGACCACAGGAAAAGTTTGATTATGAGTGCAATTTCTCGGAAACTCATTCGAAAGTACTTTTTTCACGAGACACATGGCAAAGACAGCTTTTTTGCCGTATACTTTTTGAGGAGACACACGACAAAGACAGCTTCTTTGCCGTGTAATTTTCGAGAAGACACACGGTAAATAATAGACACCGTCATCTCCGCACGAACCGTCATCTTACTTTACTTTGTTGTGTCTACGCGTAAGACACACGACAAAACCTTTGCCGTGTCTTATTTAGAAAACACACGGCAAAGGACTTTTACCGTGGCGAACGTTCCCGTATGTCATTTGCTGTGTGTATACATATGGCAAAGCCTTTGCCTTGTTCCGAAAGGGCTTTGCCGTGTCTTTTGCCCACGTGGCAAAGAGCCTGTATACCGTAGTGATTTCCTCCGTTTTAAAATATAAGATGTTTTAGGCTTATAAACAAAATGTATCTAGACTTCTTTAAGTATCTAGATTTACTCTAAAAACTGAGTAAACCTACATATTAAAAAAATTAGATACATTTGCTTCACAAAATTAAAAGTTATATTTTAAAATCAGAGAGAGTATAACGGAATAATATTAGGCGGCCACCGAAAAAACAAAATACGCGTGTGCCAAGCGTATCCACCTACCCGCGAAACACGACCCTGCTTTTCTCTCGGCCGTCTCCTTTTGCCGGCCCCCTCGCGCGCTCTGAGTTTGGTATGTTGCGTGACTAACTTCAACCCATCCTTTTCCTCCTTTTCCTCGGGGCCACACTTGCTAATGCTGCCTCCCAACATATTCAACACCCGGCCGGATCCTCCCACCACTCCTACACGCCTCACACTCAAGGACTCCCTATAGCTAGGCTAAGGCTAGCTACATATGGCTAAAAACACGGAAGTTAATTCATGTTTTTACACTTTACTTGAGTTGACCTAGCTCCTCCCCCTACGACTTCATTACCCTCTCCCACTTTTTTGTAATCGTTTTTGAGTTAAACTAAACAAACTAGGGAGTTATTTATCTCATAATAATGTATCAATAACATCAATGAAGTAGTAGATCATATGATGAAGTCCACAAGTTGTTCGACTCGCTTAGATTGAAAACAACACTAGATTGTCAGACGAAATGGACTAGGAATTAATTAATGTACTCGAAATATAGCTTCTTTCGTGAAGCTTTATAGTAAGATAATGCATAGTAAAAGGGCAGCTTCACGTACGTGTTTATGATAACCTTGAGACGGTTTATGCACATCCTAGAATAAGCAAAACGTGGTAAGGTGAGCTTTTTTCAATAAGAGGGAGAGCTTGAAAGTCCAATCAAGGCGATACACGCAAAAGAGTTTGCAGTTATAGGTGAACTACGCATGTGATTCTTGTAGCAATTAGAGATGTTTTGCCTTACGTAATACTAGCAAAGAGTGGATGCACCACAAGTTACTTGACTTTTAAGCCTCAACCAAAATTAATGGTGTACTCGAGAGCACGTTCCCCAATTAATTGGGCTAAAACCTGTCAATACCGATATCAACTAATTTGAAGAAACTACATGTGTCAATGTTTGAGGTAGTCCTATGTAGTTCTAAATTTTCAAATTAAAAATGGTTAGTTTCACCTCCTTCGTAACAACCTCGAGGCCAAGGCCTAAGAGGTTAGACACCCTCTGCTTGTTTAGTTGTCTCTTCCAAGGAGTTGAGAAACCACATCAACATGTCATCATGCTAATGCTAGTACTGAATTTAACAACCACTCCCTTTGCAGTGTACCCTCATCGATCGTCCTTATACTCCTGCCCCCTATATCACCACCACCCTTCTCCCCTCCACGCCGTTTGCTCACACCCCCATCTCTCTTTCTCGTTCTTTCTCCATAGCTACACTCCACAACACGTCAACCACACAAGCCTATCAACTCCCATCTCCATTGTTTCCGGTAAACTCTCTCAGGGGGGTGCCCCTTCTGCTCCTATTCTCTCCATGGCCAGCTACTTCCAAACGAGAAGCAGCCGGAGGCCATGTCTGCATCCATGGTGGTTCTTGCTGGCGCTTCTGTTGCTGGTCTCGAGCTGCCATGCTTCGAGAGCAGGCATGCAGCCGTTCCAGGGAAAGCCGTTGGGCAGAGGCATCCCCAACCATTTCCTCGGCTTCCTGCCGAGGGGCCCCGTGCCGCCTTCGGGGCCGTCGCGGCAGCACAACTCCATTGGAACCGAGGACAAGGAGAGCCCGTGATCGTCGTCGAGGGGAGGAATGTAGAGTAAGAAGAAAGAGATCTAGGTTGGTGGCGTAGCGTAGATACCATATGATTATTGATCATTGCTAAGCTAGCATGTAGTAGTAGTAGCAGGATGGATGGATGGATGGATGGATGTTGTACATGTTCCTTTTTTTTTTTGCATTGGCGGGGTCATCACTCCTGGCTGTGTTTCTTTCATTAATTGCTTCTTCCTTTTGGAAATACTACTAGCGGTACCCCCTCTACAGGAGTTCTTTAGTCTTTGCCCTCGATCTTGTTTGCCTGCCTGCCTGTTGTTGATGTTCCTCTTCTGCGCCGAGCTAAGCTAGCTGTTGATGCTTTCAATCTTTTCCCTTTTGCTTTCCTGAAAGCAGGAGTATAACCAACTAGCTAGTACCACGCCATTAAATACATGTTGTGGTACAGGGTTACAACTTTCCATCATGATCATCAACTCCATGCAAGCATGCTTGTGATTGCCTATCTGCATGCGAGGTGCTAGTCTTGTTCAGACTTTCAGATGGAGCAGATGGGAGAAAGGGATTGATAACTGAAAGAAGCTGCTGCATGCTATGGATCGACTTCGGAGCAGCTGGCTGATCATGCATGGGCTTGGTTGCAGCAGAGATAAAGCTGACAAAATGTGAGGGAGTTTGGCAAGAGAACACATTGGATTGCTCATGAGTCATGACCTCCCTCTAATTTATTTTTCCATTCTCTGAAATTCATCTTTTTACTACCATTATGTTAGTCCACTACTACTACTATTTTCTGACATCTAGTAGTACCATTTCTAGTAGGAGTATTACGTGCAGCTAGCAAAGACCATTACAATGTTGTGTAGAATATACAAATGATTTTGCGCAGGAAACTGTGATTGGAAGTCTTTGATTCATCATATGTCTTGAATGGCGTGTTGACGGATTGATCAGAGCTGCAACACCCCACTATTTTCCTCCTCGTTGTCAGTGTCTCTCGCTTTCTCTGGTTGGCCATTAACGGGAAATCGTAGGAGTAATTTGCAGGAAGCTGTTGCTTCACTAGACAGTCAGGATTGAAAGGCGACCTTCTTTAGACCTGAGATCGAACTAGATAAACTATGGTGCTGCCCCTGCGCGTGCATGAAAGAAATCAGGATGGTTTTGCTTGTCAAGTTGAGCGAGAAAGGACTCAAGAGTTAGTTGGCGAGAGACGTGACGAAGAGGGGATCGATATGTGACGGTCGTTCTCAAATAGTGGAAGCGTGTTTTTTTCCTTGTTGAGAGACGACTTGCTGCCAACTGCAAAAAGATTTCTCGCAGAGTTTGGTCACCAGGAAAAGGTTGGATAGGTAGGCCAGGCATCGGCGATCCAGGCCGACACGCCCGCCCGGTTGACTTCATGGCCTGCCTTGCTCGAATTTCAACCGCACGCCAAGAATTTTCGTGGTCTCGAACAGTTCAATACTACTTCGGCCTGCCATGCTCAAAAACCTCCTTTATATCGGGAAAATAATTCTCGATGCGGATCAAGTTACTCCCTCCGTTCCAAATTAGGCTGCATATATATAAGTTTTTATCAGAGTGACTCTGTACAATATTTGACTAAGTGGTTTGATACAACTATAAACTTATACGATGCCAAATTAATATTGTTAGAATTGTTTTAAAATATATTTTCATAATATAAATATATATCACATATATTTATATTATTGTGTATATTTATAGTCAAATTTCATAAAGTTTGACTTGCACGCAAAATTATGCGCAACATAATATGGGATAGAGGGAGTAGAGAACAATGAGGTCCTGATACATTAGAATTGCATCGTGATTCATGCCTGAGGGAGTTGAACATCGGTGGAAATTGAGTTTTTTCTTTGGTGGCACACAGACTCACAACAAGAGTAGCACCACCAATGGTAACAATACCTCGGTACCGAAAAAGCTTCTCCAAAAATGGCGCCTCTAGTAAGGAAAGTGTGCACAAACACCTTCGTCGTTCGTCCTAACCAACAAGGTCAGAACCTAGGTTTTCATCTTGGAGATGATCCAATATATATGCCTTCACCAAGGGAATGACTAAGGAGCCACCATTGCCAGATACCACCAATGAAGGTCAGACCTAGAGTTTTCACCCTGGAACCGAGACACAGAGCTCAAGCACTGCCAATAACGCTACCAAGGAAATCACCTTCATTTGTCGAGAACACTATTGCAAAATGCCAATCGCCAGACACACATACTTCAGCCAAACCACTGCAAATACTCCCAAGGTTTCGCATCAAGCATTTTCTCGTCCTTGTCCATTCCGAGAACATTGGGACAGCCGCACACACACATGGTTTAGACATGAATTCCACATGAAAAGACCTTGCAGATGCAAATAAGTTTCCCTATTGATGGTGCTTCACTCCCAGAGCCTTCAAATCACTTCGATCCGCCCTTGTGGTGGCCGCGCTGCAGCACTCGAGGCTTGGGGCCATCATGGTACAGTGGATCTCGAAGGCAAGAAGCCAGGAACACCGGCATGACGGCCATAGGAGGCGAATTCACATAATTAAGTTAAGCCTAATAAACCAAAAAAGGAAAAAGGGAACATGTGTATTTTTTTCTCATACTGGCCTTAAGGCGTTGGAGATTGGAGGTGTGGCGGACCACGGCCCTCATCGGCGGGTGGGGGGGGGTCCTGTTATTTGTTTAGCTTGTTTTCCGGCGTATTCTTGAGGATGATGATGACGTAGCGGCTAGATCCTGAAGTAAGATTAAGATCCTCCCTGACCTATCCTCGCACTAGTGGTGTGCCCGGCTTATCTCTTGGGATCCAATCGGTTTTCGTTTATGTTTGTGTGGTTTCATGACAGTCTTCTACGATCTACGACCAACATTGTCGATGGTTGTGGCTCTTGTGTGCCGATCCTTTGGGGGCCTTAGAAGGATAACTGTAACAAGTTCATGACGTAGAGTTGCAGGAGCCCCGTCGGCACAACCCTCCTGGTGGTCGGGGGCGGTAGTTGGTCTTCGCCTCCCTTTAGCACCACTCCTTTAGAATCGGTAGTTGTGTCGATTGTTTTCTAAAGTCTTTACCGCATAAAACCCGTTATTCTTTATATGCGTGGTGGTAGGGAAGCAGGACCAAAACCGAGTCGTTTGTTTGCACCTCCGATAGTTGTGATGTACGCGCGAGAGAGAGAGAGAGAGATCTGGTGGGCCACACCCCTGTTTTCTCCCTCGATTTGTTAGCCGAGATCAAATTCCAACCAATGGAGGGACGAGGACGGCCGCGCGCCCTCGACTCATTTTAGTGTTTGTATTTTTTTATTAGGTGGATCAAAGACTCTTTGTATTTTTATTACTTTTGACATCCTTTGTATTGTTATTAATGATTATTAATAGATTGGTGAATTTTTTTTATTAAAAAAAAAGCTTTAGGCTAGGAAGATTAGCTTGCAGGATGGAACTCGTCGTGGAAGTAAACGGTGCACACGTACGTTTGGAAGGAAGTCGATCGGCGGCGATCGACAGAGATGACCGGGAAAAGGCTGACAGACACACAGGCCTTGCTTCGCACGCATGCATGGTAGTGTCGTCGTCATCAACAGGGCGCACGTACTGTACTTGCATGTACCATGCGACTTAAATCGATGTACGGACCTAGTACGCGCTGCTGTCGTGTCCGGTCGCCGCTGCAGGAACAGCTAGCGCGCACGTACAGCCAGCCAGTTCAATCGCGATTGGTCTCTCTCGATCCGATCGGTAAGGAAGGAGGGTGGATCGAGCTAGCGAGGCCGTTGAGTTTAGGCAGCTGGCGTTGGCGCGCGCGCGCACGCACGCAACGTCGCGACGTGCGCGCGCGCTCTTGTTCCGAGCCGTCCGTCCGAGTGTGTCTGTCGCGGCGGCAGCGGCAGGCAGGTACCGCTGTCGTCGATCCAACGTTGAGCACCGACGACGAGTTGTAGATCAGATGTGCCCAGCGCGTGGTGAACGCTGTCGATCTTCGGCGAGCTGTGGTTCCACGCTTCTGTTCGACGATTTACAAAGGTCAAATATGTACGTGTCTCACGGCTCGGCTCCGAGGTCGGACGGAGCGTTTCTATCTTCATGTGTTAGTCCATTTTAACTCTCGCTTTTGCTTATATATACGGGATTTTTAGTCTTAGAACGGTCGGTAGACGTTAATTTTTGGCGGACGTTCCGACAACTGGTGCATGCGTATGTTACAATTCAAAACGGTTGATATCAACATTTAATATAAAAGACTGGATATTTAAAAAGCTTTGTAGCTCGAACCGTTTATCCGATTAAAAATCCGTTTTTATCATTGAGGTAGTCACAACGAGATCTTTGAAACTACTCCGTAGATCCCATGTTGATATGTTTCAGAGAAAAAATTAGACCAAAAGGTTCCCACCCTAACACGTGTGTTATCCATGTCATAATATATAAGTTATCCATCCTCCATTTCAAGGCTTAAGGCCTATATTTTTTTTGAAAAGTCAAACCAACTGAACTTTGACCAAACTTTTAGAAAAAACTATCAATAAACATGATATTTTGTAAACATCATAAGAAAATATATTTCATTATCTATCTAATGATATTGATTATGTATTTTGCATATTAATATTTTTTAGTAAAAACTTGGTCAAACTTGACATATTTTGACTTTTCAAAAAAAATATAGGCCTTAAGCCTTGGGATGGAGGTAGTATAAGTTATCCAGCATATAAACGGGTTGAGTAGAGACGTTTTAACATGTCTCATGTGGATAACTTTTTTTTTTGCCTCATAAAATCTTGATTGCCACACGTATTTTAACCATGATAGTGGTGACGGGTGATAAAAAGTTATGTTTGATGTTTGATGCGGTAGTCTTTCAAGGTTGAGTAGCTCCTACGCTGCGAGAGCGACGATGGACGACGAAACCGAACAGTTAGAATAACTTTTATATTCTTCTAAGTATATTTTTTATTGTGGATAACGTATATGTTATTGACTGGATAACTTACGTGTTATGATCTGGATAACTTATGTGTTAGGGGTGGATAACATTTAGTTTCGAATTTTTTTTCATCGAAACGTACCAATATGGGATCTAGTTTCGAAGCTTTCGTCGAGACTAGCCCAACGGTGAAAACGGATCCTAAATCTGATTAATGGTTTGAACTACAAAATCTTTTGATTTTTTAAATCTCACATTTAATTATGCTGACATCACCAATTTTATTGTATTTGCATGTCACGGAACGTCCACTAGAATTTACAAATCCTAGAACGGTTGCTGAATAGCAAAATTTTATATAAATGCGTCCGCGGGAGAAGAAAAGTTCGGGTGTATACAACAACGTTGCCGGCGTCGCATGGATATGGGGACGCGGCACCACCAAAGCCCGGCAAACCATACTGTCCATGGCATCATTTTCCCTCTTTTTTATCTAACTTCACCCACATGCATTAAAACATGACCCAAAATCAGACCTCGTTAGGCTGTTATTAAAACCTCGTTCTACTTTGTATCAGTAGTCAACACAGCATACACATCTGTACTACCTCCGTTTGGGATTATAAGTCCCGCGCGGATAACTAGGTTACTAATTTAAACAACAAAATATACATATTATAGTATAAAAATTATATTATTAGATACCTTAGAGATTATATTTTCTAATGGTATAATTTTTATAATATATAAGTTATATTTTGTTGGTCAAATTAACAATCTAGGTATGCATGTAGGACCTATAATCCCGAACAGAGGGAGTACTATCTCCGTTTTAGGGCTTAAGGTGCACACGTTTTCCAAAGCAAAGTTTGACCGAAAGAATTGAACAACAAAATCTTGATTATATTGTATATAATTAGTACCGTTGGATTCGTATTGAAAAATACTTTCCAGTGGTACCAGTTTTATACCAAAATTCTTTACGTATTTAGAGTAATTCTTGGTCAAAGAAAAAATACGCAAAACGAGAAAGCCTTAAGCTCTGAAACGGAGGGAGTACTACTTTCTCGTGCCTGCCTTTCTCATCTCAGCGGTCGGTACAGCTCGTTTCGCAGCCATGATCAGTCGTCAGTTTCCAGACGATCGATTCGGCCGGCCAGCAGGCTCTGCCGAAATCCAAGCACAATCAGCATGCATGCACTGAGATTTTCCACCCCTCCTCCCTTTCCCCTCTGCTACAGTTCCTGAGAGGCTCGAGAGCTTTCCTCTTCCTTCCGGGCCGAACCCGAGCCCTCTCTGGCGGCGCTGCCGGCCGGAGATGGCGGAGGGGAGGTGCCGGCGTAGTTCATAGGAGTAGATTAGGGTCTTGCCCTGCTTGGGCGGTTTGGAGCAGAGCTTGGCGTCGATGCGGCCTCACCCAAGCACTAGGGTTCCTCTGCCTTTTGCTGCTGCTTCTCTGGTTGGAACTCGCGACAAGGGAGGAGAACACTGTCTCCATTAATAAGGTAGTGGTCGTGGACCGTCGGGTGGTGTGGGGTGGCTCTGAGGCGTTGGTGCGGGCTTGCTTCTCCTGGCCGGCCGTGGAGGTGAGGAGGAGAAGGAGTGGCGCGCAGGTTGCCCTACGCGGCTCAGATGGAGGATGGGCTCGCTGCGGTGGAAGTCGGTGGGTGACCCCTCTGATGGCCTTCCTTGTGGCCGTGGTGGCAGACAGGAAGGGAAGAAGAGGATGGTGGCCGGTCGGTTTCCTCTCCGGCGAGACGTTGGCGTGCAGCAGCGGTGCACGCTGGAAGCTGATCTTGGAGCTCCCAAGCGGCGGCAGCTTATTGCCGGCGCTATCCTTGGCGTATGGAGCCGCTCCTGGCACGGGCGTGGAAGCCAGTGCATCTTCTTCCTCCAGATGTGGAGGATCTTCATTGACCGAGAGATGGGATCCATCGCCGGCGACGCCCCAAGTGGCAAGTTCCCCGGTGGCGGCGCAGGTGCCCAGTCTCGTCGGTCCTATGGCTGCGGCGGAGGCGACCCGGGACCTGATTGCTTTTTAATATTTTGTTCTAGGGTCCTTTTAGCAAAAGTTGAGGCTTATTTTTTTATTTCCTGGTTTGATAAGGGCCTCAGTGTAACCTTGTACTGCCGCTTTTTATAATATTTGCTTTCAGGGCCTTCGGGCCTCATCCGTTCAAAAAAAAATCAACATGCATGCATGCATGACAAAAAGGAAAGCTAGCTAGCTAGCTCGGGAGTGAAATGCAACAACAGTCCTTGAACTTACTCGCTACGTCTAGAATAGTCCTGAAACTCAGAAACTGCTCTAATACAGTCCCCAAACTTGCTCTGAATGTCCACATATGGTCCTAAATACGAAGGCCCACGTATAACGCTGACATGGCAACGAATTTGGGCCCACTAAGGCCATTTGCTCCCTCAATCTATCTTCCTCGCGCCACCCCTCTCCGGCCTCCGCCGCCGCCCTCCCGATGCCACTCCCCGACCCTTCTGCTCCCAACCACGCCGGCCAACTCGCCCCAAGAACCTTCCACGCCCTCCTCGATGTCCCGCTAGTCTCATAGGCCCGGACGCAGCGAGACTCGCCCATAGCCGTTCTCTCCGCCTTCTTTCTGGAATGAGCGTAGCTCGTCGGCGACGACCTTCGAGTTCTGTGAGTCTTGTTCTACAGAAGTGGCGCGTTTTTCATGGACCAGATATGGAATGACACGATGCCGCTATATCCAAAAATTTCAGTTGTTCTGGGCAATCTCCTGTGTTCCCCTTCTTTCCTCTATGGACACATGCCATCGGTGATGAGGAGCTACGTCCCCGGTGACCTGGACCGGGAGCTCGACCGGGAAGGATCCCTGCTCAATTGCAGATCTTGGGACATCTTGGTGAATACGTTCGATGCGATGGAGGGTGATTCCTTGGAGCACCCGAAACGGCGCTGCGGCCACGGCCGCGTGTGGGCGTTAGGCCATGTTGCCGATTCCGGCTGCTACTTAGGGGAAAGCCCGACGGCGGGAGCAGAGGAGTTGTTCTCTTGGATCGACTGTTGCCCCGCGTGTTCTGTTCAGTATGTCTGCTTCACGATTATGTACAAGCCGCTGCCAGCTCAAGTGGCAGCGCTGGGCAGTGGGCACAATGTTGGAGTCGAGCGGCGTGCGATTCATCTGGGTGGTGGCCGCCGACGTCATCGTGTTGCTGGAGGGGCTGGAGGAGTGGCCGGGCAAAGGACCCGTCGACGTGCGGTTCATCTAGGCGGTGGCCGCCGACGGCGCCGCGATGTGCGCATCGGAATGCGAGGCCGCGAGAGCGTCGTGAAGCGGTGCTAGCACGCTCGCACGGGCGTTGGATGCTGTGAGCAGAGAAAAGTTGGCTGGGTCGAGGGCCAAGGCTATCAGGCTCGCGCAGCTGCCGTGGAAGCGGTAGAGTAAGGCGGCACCTAATTTTGTCTGGAATCTGGAACCGTCGCGATGGCATAGGATTAATTGCTCCGATATATCATTTTTTTACTTCCCTGTGCTATTTTGAATTGTGAATGGGTCTTGCCACGTCAGCGTTGTACGACTATACGAGCAGGTTTTTGTACTTAGGACCGTATATGGCCATCGGGAGGAACTTTCTGGACTGAATTATAGCAGTTTGAGAGTTCCAGGACTGTTATAAACCTAACCGGTAACTTCCAGGACCGTGGATGCATTTCACTCCTAGCTCGGCCATGATCATCGTTGCTTAAAGCAAAAGCTCCCAGGCGGCGGACACGATGATCGATCGGTTCTCTTCTCACGCTACAGAAACACGGACACCAATCATATACCAGTACTAGTATGTTGCCCCTTGTGAAATTTCGGCGCGGTACCTGTTAGAGAAATAAAGCTCCGGTCTGATTGATTAGTTTCCACTTTCTTCCAGCCTGCAGAATCATGGAACCGCCTGCACTCCTGTCTTGCAGGCCGACGACAGATCATTCGGGCATGTATAATTGAGCGGGGAATTGTGCCTGTGACTGCGAAAACGTACGCTGCGAATCGAGTCATGTTTAGACTTCTTCTTTTTGTCCGCCAAGAGAGTCAGGTTCAGACTTAATTGATGCGTAAATCATCTAAAAAGCCTGTTGCTGTTACCGACGCAGAACTCGAGTGCAGAGGGAAGAATGAAGCGTCGAATTTTCTGGGCTGCACCTGTGAAGTGCTGTCGAGCCACAGGCCCACTGCACTCTGGCTGGGCTGGATCAAAGGGCAAATCCCCATCTGTGCAGGCATCACTAGTATGGCCTCGATTTCTTAGCTTAGCAACTGTGTGGGTGGGGCTAACGCGGGCTTTTTCTCTCCAGCGCAATGTTTTTGTTTTCATACTAACTCCTACGGTGAACTTCTCATGCATTATGGGCTGTTGTTTTTTATCAGGCTCGTGATGCATGGACCCTGATTTCTCTATCTCTCTACTACCTAAAAAGAATCTTGTGTTCCGTTGTCTCCCAATACGTCATCTGCCTTCGTCGAACGGTTCCATCGTCAATACCACCATCACCACGCACATTCTGCAATCCCGTGAATCCCGCTCCGCTTAATCAGAGGCAACGCATCCCCGCTCTGTCCGCCCCTCCCTTCGCCTCCAAACCAAAATTCTCAATCCCTCCGGCTCCCAACCCCCCGCCTACATCCCCTGGACAGGGAACCGGAGTTGCCCTGCCAACTCGTCCACCGGCAGCTCCCTCCCACCAGTAGAGCCCTCCGATTCCCTGCTTCGAGATCACCTAGCAGTGCCCTGGCATGCATCGAGTTCAGCGGAGAAGCTTTCCTACTCCCGCTTTGATTTCCAGCGGTGACACCCTCCCCTCCCGCCTCACGCGTCTCCTCCATCCCTTGGATCGAATTCAATGGCGGCGCCTTCTCACTCCTGCCTCGATCTCCACGCGCCCAACCCTCCTGCCTCGCGCCTTCCATGGCACGCCACAACCATGGATTGCCTCTTGGTCAAGGAGGAAGCATGGTCTTAGACACCGCGTCAGGTGTGTAGGCTCCGATCCACCACCATCTCCTAGGACTGGACATCTCCGTGTGGTTGTCTCAACTTCCACTGGAGAAGGACCTCCGCCACACCGACAGGTGAGGAGTGTCGCCGCCGCTGATGCTCGGTAGCCGCGTCAAAGATGGATTTGGCTCTCCTTGATCAGTAGTAGGTTTGATTATTGCGACTGGTCTGTTTGCTAATATGCTAAAACTACATACGTATTCTGGGCCTGTTGATTTTAGTTCTTGCTCCTTCATTCTGTTATTCTCACTGTAATCAATTTTCAGAGATTTGAGAACTATATATACTCCTCTTTTTTCTGCAACTAAAGACTGGCAGATAATGATGTAGTACAAAATATCAGTTTGATATGTTCTGTTGGAGCTTTCAACGGATGTTCAGATGCACAGTTTGCAATATGTACATATTCTTCAAGGTAATTGACACTCTGTTTGGTATTATCATCTCAATTTTTTAGACTTGACAAGGATGAGAGTACTGCAAATGAACCGTTGCACCATTGAAAAAGCTGATATAAACTTGTATATGTTAGTATTGCCGCCAATGTCACTCAATGATGTTTAAAGTTTTCCATGTATATTGTAAATTATTAAACCATATAGTGTTGCATATGCATGTTTACATAATGTGCCAAGGTCCAAAGATAACTAATTTTTTAGTTTTTCAGCCTAACATGGTTAATTCTTTTATTTGTATATGCTCGATGATGTTACATATATGTTGTTTTTCGGGATGTTTATACATGCACTGAATGCAAATATACGACAGGCTTCATCAGACTGGACATTTCATCTAGAGTATCCACGTGGTGAGTGCCTCTATTATATATTCGGTGCCTCCTTTATTGCTTTATCAGAACTCTTCCTTACAAATTATTACAGCTCATGGTTAGCACAAAATTGCCATATGGATCAGGCAGCTCATATAGCAGGCATGGAGGGAGTTTCTTACTCGATCATTTTTTCCTTATGGGGGAGAGGCTCAATGAAGTGTGCACAAACAGTTTAATTCCTCACCATCGCTTAAGCACAAGACTATGATGTTTTAGTTTTAAAATTATTTGATCTCTTTTTTCACATAGATGAGCACTAGAGCAATCTATCAGCTCCACCATTATTGCAGACACCAGACATTGGAGCTCGAGGGAATCGAAGGTCCGGTTATTTATATTGATGCTTTATTGTTTGCCTATTTGTGATTGAGGAGGTCCAGATCATGGTACTTGATTAACCTTTGCTTACATTGTCATTATGTAGTAGTACCTAACCTTGCAGTACCTTATACAACTATTGCATTAAGATGTTTGTTTTCTATGGAAATTGATGCCCTAATCTTGTTTGTGGAACATTTGATAGTGTCAAATAATTTATTAACGCACACATACATTTAGCTAATTCAAGTAGCCAATTTTTTTTTGTTATTAACCGTTTGGATTGCATGTTTTGAACTGAAATACTATGATGATCTATAAAACCACTCAGATATGCTATCACTACTGGTTTGACCATGTACTACTCTTGGTTGGTTCACTTAATTGTAGGTGAACAAGGAGGTACAAGACATTATTCATCTTTGTTAATTATCATAAGTTGATTTGGAAAATCACATGGCCAACTTAAAGTTAAATGGTAAAGAACTCACGATGATCTGAAGAGACTAGGCTAATCTGATCCTTGACAAAAAAAATCATAGTTCTAAAAAGTAAGGTAAGCAATCGTCTATTTCTTAAACATGGATTTGTTTTACAATTTGGGTACTGATACAGTACCATGAAAAACCATATTTCAACATGAAGAGAGTATTTTTTACTGTACAAGACATTATATATTTTTTAGTTTTATAGTTTGAGAGCTGATACGATACCATGTTTTCAATTATACTTCAGGATGTCAATTTTCTTCTTTTCCTTTTTAGTTCATATATAGATTCGTAATAGAAGCCTTATGTATTAAAAAAATGAATGATATGCTATCTTAGTTCTTAAAAATGAAAAAAATGCTTTTACTAAATTCGTTTTATAAAATATAGGGAAAGATGTTGTGTTCTTAATCTGGATACTGTTTTTGATTTACTTTTGAAGTTGTGTCTTAGGTCACATTTGGCTTAAGCGTATAGTTATCAAAGGTTTTCCTTTTTAAAAAAAAGTTATCAAATGTTTCAAGTTGTTGTGTAAATATGCAACCCATAAATCATCTTACCAGAAACTTAAACTATGGAGCCTTTTGCATATAATATATTGCAAAGAGTTAACTGACTGAGTTTTACACAATCTGCAACTTCAGACTTCCTTTTATTAATAGCAAAGTGCCGATTTTATTTCTAATTATGAAAATAAACGTGGACCTCCTATTCCATGGTCAACACGCATATGTGAACTATGTCTTTTTTTGTGCGAAGACATTGTATTGTTGTCGTCACCTAATGTTGGGAGATGAATGTTGTTGTTTCTGCATGTCTCCAACATGTGAGGAAATTCACGACGTCCGTAGCTATGATGGATAATTTTGCTTTGTTTGGAGAACCTGACAACACTTAAAAATATTAGAGGGACATAACAACATCATACTAATGTAGCAAATTGCTTTCCACGAAAAAACTCAAGGGGGGAGGACTAGCATACTAACATCATAGCTTTCTGAATCCTCGCGAAAGTTTGATTTTATTGGTTAATTGCATAATTTCCTTTCACATGTGTAGCTGTTCAGGAGTAGCAGCGAGATGGACATCATTAAGTGCTGGTGTTAGCTTCAGAAGGTAATTCCCTATCATTAGATCATTATACATATTCTACTGGTTTTATAGTAAATATACCTATTCTACATATATTTTTTATAATGCCATAGCCAACAGTAGAGGCTTCACTCCTTTGTTTGTATATTCTATTCTATATGGAAAGGTAATGAAGATGGAAGCTATGCTTGCAAAAACACATTGAAGATCAAGATGTAGGGGTTAGTTTGCATGGACATTTCATCTGATGAATGAGTTCATTTGATTTTTGCAATCAACCTTTCTCTACATGGCCCTCCCCTTTGTGTATAGACCAATAGCGTTGACAACGACCAGTCAGGCTGCAATAAAAAGTAGCAGATTGAGAATGCTTGTAGCGCTAATTATTCAGTGCTTATACATTATATATTAGAACATTTGACATGTTTAATTACAAATGTTCTAATATATAATAACGGGCCTCTTTTTCTTGACATCACATTTGAGTGCATCTGGTTTGTGATGTACTATTTAGCTGGAAATCTTAATTTATGTATTAACAAACAATAACATTCTTGTAACTAATTCTATAAACTTTGATTCAAGAGAGCACCCAATTGTTGCATTTCAAATTATCCTTTTTCCACACTCAAATACTTTGCATTCAGCTTCTGTACTGATCTATAGATTGGCTAAGGATAGAAGCCCCTCTGTATATTTAGTAATTAGGCTATTTGTTTTCAGCTTTGTGCAAGTAATTAACATCCCGATGTACTTGACTCGGAACCCTTCCTGAGCTTGCTTTCAGCTTTTGTTCTTGTAGATGATTTGAGACTAAGAATGTGCTAATCAGCATGAAAGCCGGAGGTGCGGTTTGGGTTCGAGCGCTTTCTCAGGTTTTCTTGTTTTAGCCACTGGTAACTTCTATTACTCCTTTCTTTTGCAGGCAAAACGAGTACTCTAATTCCCCCTGGAGTAAGATAGCTTGGGCCCTTACCAGAGGGAGGTAAGGCCTAGCTAGCTGTTGAACTTATTTGAATATTATCATGTCCCTTACACACATTTTCTTTGGAAGAAACCGATTAATCATTCTATTTGTTATCTCCGACGATTTTTGGTTGTTCTTACGCTTGGATTTCTTTGCGACAAGAGTTTGGTCCACGTCGGAGCCTGTTGTGGCATGCAAAGCAGCCACTGGTGTTTGAGGTTTAGCTGCTCAAAGGTCCTATGATCATCCTATGGCGTTCAATGCAGATAGAATATTTTCTATATCTGGTTCACATTCCTTTTCTCTATATAGTTGGTTCAAATTCCTTTGAACATAAATATTTTAGTTCTTCTGAAAATTCATTTAGAAAGTTAAATGAAAAGTAGTGGATAAGGAGAGGCTGTGTGGTCTTCTTAAGAACAACATTAGCATCTACGTTTTGCAGATAGTAGTAGTGACTCATCTTTTGCTTGATGAATGAAAGACATACCTTACCTTGTAGTTTGTATATTGAAATATGTTGTATCTGTTTCTTTCACTCCTTTGAATATGACGTGATTTAGAGAGTAGTACTTTCTTTGAGTATGACGTGATTTAGAGAATAGTACTCCCTCCGTTCCAAATTAGACGTCTTAGATTTGTCAAAATTTGAATGAAAGATTCATTCAAATTTTGACAAATCCAAGACATCTATTTTGGGACGGAGGGAGTACTTTCTTGTGCCATTTTCACAGTTCAAGGAGACACATTTTCATTAGCGATGTTTATTTGTTAAACATATACCCTCCCTTCGGACATGAATGGAAGGCTCATTGTATGGGTACATCTTACCTGTTTAGTTTTTGTGTTAAAATATCAATAAAAATTATTGTCAGTGCATAAAAAGCGAGACACTAGATTTCTATCTTGCAGGTTGGCGTCCCATGTTCTGTTGCGCTTTTCAATAGAAAAATCACTACAAGGAGATACATGACAGGTTGCCGGAAATTGTCAATGTAGTTTTGTACATGCTATTTATATAATGTTTTCTTAATAATTATTGTCAGTATATAAAAAATAGGCACTATTATATTTTTCTCGCTGGTTCCCAGTCCTTGTTCTGTTGCACTTTCGATGGAAAATCGTTAGATTATGCTCTATAGAAGGAGCTATAGAAGGAGACTGCGGTGAAAAATGTAAGGACAGAAATAACATATGTTAGTCCTTGGTAGGTTTTTAAGAGGAATAAAAAATTCCAACATATAGGATGATGTACTCAAAACAATGCTTGTAACACCCAAAAACAAAAAACCATATTTCTTCATGTTTTGTTTTCCCGTGGCAACGCACGGGCATTTCAACTAGTCTTTTTCAAAATGCGGACAAGACTCCGGCCATGCATATGGCATTTATTAACTTACCAAATATATTATAAAAGTATCTTATAAGTCAGAAAGAGTCGAAACATACACCGGCCATTTAAAAACAAAGATTAAAAACAATCTACGCATCAACATAATATTTTATTATCAAAACGTCAGCCACACCAGCTGAATAAATGTCTTGCTACCGATTCCAAGCGGCATCACCCAATATCCATGGCCGACGTGCGGTCCTCTGGCTAAAGGAAAACCCACGTACGTATATAGTGTGTAGCTAATTGAATAATCTGCATAAAAAGCATTTGGTGACCCGTTAAAAACCATATCATTCCGAATATTTCAGATCATCACCCACTCGTATTTGAACTTTCTCATTTTTATCAACCCTATTTAATACCAAATAGATTTTTAATATTTTTGGATGAAGCGATATTGAAAGCCACGTGAACAATACGCCATACTAAGCACGCAAAACGACAATGTATGAAAAGATTCTTAATATATTGTCGGTTTCTTTGAAAATTTGTCCGAGAAGACTTGGGCCATGCTTGGTAAGCACAAGATCTTGGCGATTTTTTAGAAACTGAGGCAAACGAGCAGGGGCGACGCCACTTCTGATTGATATTTTATCAATGTTGTGCATAATAAGTGTTGGAAATATAAGCAATAATCCATATGATTTAATCCGAATAATAAACTGATAAATCATGATCATACAAACGATACTAAAATCAAATATGCAGATCAACAAAGTAGATGAACAGATTACATCTATACAAGATAAACCTATCACATCTACGCCAAACGCTAGAACTAGAAACTCTAGCAGAATCCGAAAGAGAGAGATTAGAAACACATGCGATGCAGTTGCGGCAGTAGCCACGGCGGAGCTGTCGCCCATGTTGAGGTTGCCGAAGAGGTCGTTGACGTCCGGGAAGAAGTCGTCGTTCGGAAACTCGTCGTCAGACGACGTTGTGGTTGCCAGTAGTCGCTTTGAGCGCTTCTCCAAAACCTCGACGCCTCACCCGCATGAGTTTACGAGGCGGGTTCCGGAGGCTCATCGTCCGATCTGCGGTGCACACCGCAAGACGGGATGGGGAAGACGAAAGCGTCGACGTAAGGCTCTGGAGGTAGGCGCATGTGTGGATTGATCTGACCCCGATTAGGTTTAGCGCAGACGCTTCTATAGTGCAGGCCAGGGAAATCGTGGGACACAGCCCATGTCCGAGTTGGTAACGGTCCACGTCCATAAAAACCGGAAAAGACTGTAATTAACGCGTCCGTTAATGACTCATAATTAATTTTCCTAACCGGCAAAATAAAGCTTGGCGAGATTCCCGCAACCCGCGGCGGCGCGCGCGCGTCGTGTGACGAGGCGGACGGCGTCGGAGGAGGAGTGCGCGAGGGCTTCTCTCCTTGTCACACTTAGTGAGTGGTGCAACACTCTACTATATAAGGTGGTCCAACTCTCCTTCCACTAGCAATGTGGGACTAAACTTTAGCAACACTAGCACAGTCATATGGTGCCATATACAAGTGGGCAAAGAGAATTTCAGAATCTGTTTAATGGGCCAAGAGCCTAAAATTCATCAAATTCCAACAATAAGATGTTGATTGAGAAGATCTTTCTTCGACGTGCCTCTAATTCGGTCTTCAAATTCCTGGCATTCTTTACATGTGGTGCTCGCTTTCTAGTCAGTTGGACGTGTAAACTGGACAGTCTACTCCGAGGCGGCGCGTCGGAGCCTCATCTAGCCGATGAGCACCTTGCTCTCTTTTTTTTAGAGAGAACGCACCTTGCGCTCTTGGGAGCGCACTTGATGCTCCTTCATTTGGGTATGTTTGTGTTGTTGCTCCAGCGGCAGGTTATTTTCTTCTTTGTTTTACCTTTTCAACTTTTTATGAATGGTTGATTTATTTATAAAGCGGGACAAAATCTTGTTTTGAGAAAGAGTTGCAACTGAGGTTTTCACTTGCAAATAGGGTTGATTGAGATTTTTTCAATTACAGATGGGTTGCAACTAAGATTGCTGGCTAATTCGGATAAGCTATAACAAGTACGCAAATAGGCACATCCATGCGATCGACATAAATGATAAAACCAACCCTCTAGTATTATTATTTTAGAAGGAAATCCTTCTTATTCCAAACGGTTACACACACTTGCAAACACGAAGTGTTTCTTGGCGTACTCTCGCTACTGTCTTTCATGACTGGCACATGTACATCAAACCACAACAACACAAATATAGAACGCACATTACAAGGTACGAACAAGACCACAAGACTTGACATCAAATATAAATACCTTGGACAAGTAGCACCTACGATTGCAGGCGATGAATCGAATGTTGTGGACGCTCCATCATATGGGTCATTTGTTTTGTCCAAACAAACAACTCAAATGGACAATTCATTGGCCGTGGTGGAGAACACCTCCGTCTTCCCGAGCGTGTTGGCCTCCATCTTGCAGCACTTGCACGGCGGGCTCACCACGGGAGCCGCGCCTGGCGCGCGCGCACGTCCATTCTGGAGCCCGAACGCCCGCGCGTCGTCCACCTTGCGAGCCACGATGACGGAGTTCACCACCTCGTCGTCGGGGTGGTACACGGCGAGCACTTCGAACCCGCCCCGCGCGACGTCCTCAGGGTCGACGATAGGGTACAGGAAGCCGCGGGCGCCGTGGGCGCTCCGCACGACGAGGGCGGCTCCGTCCGTCATGTGCCTCCCCAGGTGCGCGATCACGTCCGCCTTCTCCTCGGCCGCCATGCCGACGAGCGCGGCCAGGAAGACGACGTCGTAGGCGCGGAGCTCGTGCGTTAGGTCAGCGACATCGGAGGTATGGAACGACATGCGCGCGCCCACGTCCTTGTCGGCGCGGACCAGCTTCCTGGCCCGTTGGTTGGCGTCGTCGCACAGGTCGTAGTTGTCGAAGAGCGTGTCCGGCAGGTGGCGTGCGGCGAGGACGAGCGAGGTGAATGGCAGCGGGCCAGACCCGACGAAGGCGACACGGGAGGGGGCGGCGCAGCCGGGCACGTAGCGCGCGAGGAGCTGGTACTCGAGCCTGCTAAGGTTGATGTAGTTGTTGTAGTAGGGGAAGCGGTGGAGGTGGTCGAGCGGGTTGTCGAAGGCGGCGAGCATGTCGGCGTAGTGCGCCTCGAGCTTCCCCTCGGCGGCGGAGCAGAGGCGGATGAGCGCCTCGCGCATCTGCTGGGCCTCCGGGCCGAGCTTGGTCACGTCGACAGGGCTCGGCGGGACGCAGGCGGTGACAAGGTCGGTGAAGAGGGCGTCCACCTCGGGGGACGGGCTGAGCGAGGGCAGCTTGGCGATGGCGGCCTGGAGGCCGGTGATCTTGGTAACCAGAGCGGCAACCTCCTTGTTTTGGGCCTCCATGCTAACTTCTTGCTGAGTGCTTGCTACTGAACTACTGAACTCTCTGTAGCACAAGTGCACAAGAAAGTAGCAGTTGGGACTTGGGAGCTGGAGCTGCTTGATGAAGTATGGGGACGGCTACAAGGGGTTTATGTAGCAGTGGCAGGAGCGAAGATGTTGGAAAACCCGAATGCATGCAAGCTTCACGCAACATACCCAATGAGGCTGGTTTCATGCCTCTGCACGCTATAGTTCGTACTTTAATCAAGGCATGTTGACGTCCCCATGTTGAAGTGTGCAGCATTTTCTATGCTTTCTCGGCCCAGCATGATTGGCACCGCTAGCTGAGATCCGTGAGAGAATTCGATTCTTTTGACGCTTCCAACGACAGCAGATTTTCAACGGAGTGGGCAAATAAAATGCATACATTAGCCAAAACAGATTTTCCACGCAGGCAAATCCGTCTTATATTCCATATAAATGCATAGACGTCATTGTATAACATGTAATCATACAAAACTTAGCACAAAATCATGACCATGTTTAAGACAAATATAGTAAGTGCAGCTTGAATAGGGAAGCACATCAACATGTAACAATTTCTATTTTTTGCACAGGACACATATCCAGAACTGATACTTTGTTATACTCCCCTCCGACCTAAATTAGCTGACTTAATTTTGACAAATTTTTTGCATGGTTTTATTTTGACAAATTTACGTCAACTAATTTGGATCGGACGGAGTTGCATGAAGTTTACGTTCGATTTTTTTTTTTTGAACTTCTTTAAACGCTCATGGAGCGCTAGTAGTTAATGCCTTGTTAGTTCCACAGAAAATGATGTTCCAAGAGAACTGACTAATAAATTGCTAAATCTAGTTGCTGATCATACATAAGCTAATACACCGTGGTGAATTGGTAAACCTAATTCACGTTACTACTCCAGGCATCTCATCCTAAAGCAATTGCAAAAGAACGATGTACGTAGTACTGATTACTTCCTGGAAGGGCTGTAGATCTTGCCACTAATTCACAGGCTACCCTAAAATACCCTGGATCACCCAAATAACTAGCGCTAAGCTGCTACGGATCTGTGTTTTATTTGGTTGCCATTTCCCCTTCGCATGATAGAAAACTGTCCATGGCTGCGAAATGCGGCCATGTCTTCTTGCTTTCCTCGTCCTTCTTGCTCTCCTGCCAAACGAAGAAAAACTTAAATACCTACTTTTTTTACTACGACGCGCATAAATTAGGAAACTTCAAGTAACAGTAGTAAGGCTTGTCACATGAGCTTCCAGTTTAATGCCCACGTCTCATGGTTTGATGTACCTACCTCGTACTTCTGAACCAGCGATGTCCACAGAGACTTGCACTGTGCCGGTGTGCGAGTTATCCCCTGCTTCAACATGCTACCAGATATCTCTTCCCATAGGACCATTCTTCCTTTCACAGATTGGAATTTTTCATTCATTTCACCGCGCAGCTGGATTAAGCTCTTAATTTCCTCGGGCTTCCACTTGTTCTTTCTTGGAGATTTAGCTGGAGCAGGAGCCAACGTGCTGGAATCCTTATCAACTATGCCGATCTTGCCGAGCCTTGGTTTGTTCCCTTGAGCTGAAGCATTGACAATTCTTGCAATTTTTACAGCTGTAGGGGATTTGAACGACTCCCAAAAATGATCCAGTGCTTTAGGCTTATGCAAATCTGAAGAGAAGAATGATTCACCATTGGAGCTTGTGGTTGCATCATCAGGTGTTGTTCTCGTGACCTCAGGAATGCTCTCTGGGTAACAAATTAATGGGGCAGCGTCAGTGCATCAAAATGCATGGAATCAATCCATAAACCACATGACATACTGAGAACTGAAGGAACAAATAGTGTCTAAAGTTTCAGGGATAAACATTTTCAAAAAGTAACATTTAAGATACTTATTGCTAACCATACCTTCAGCCTCATGCTCTGGGCTCTCTGGTTGTGTTCTATCACCGTCTTCAAGAGTGCTACCTGGACTACTGTTCATATGCCTATTAGCTGAGTAAGGCCCAGACTTCCCGGATGATTGATTTGTTACCTCTTCTGTGAAACCTACTGTAGTGTTCTCCGAAGCCACTACAATGACGTCAGGCCTCTTTCCACTGTACTTCCTTACCATTTTCCTCAAGATTTCAGATACCATCCGCTCCATGTGACTAAGTGGGCAATTCAAAGGACAGCTTGATAATGCAGCATGCGCAGCCTTGTAAAGTCCATCGAGTAGTCTCCCATTATCAAGCCATAGACATCGTGTTGTTATTTTAAATTTCCCTTTCAAGCCTGACTGTGGTGAAGCAAGTTCTTTCTGAGGTCGGAAGATCTCCATGCTGCGAGGAAAAAATAATGCGTTTAGCAGTTTAGGCATAATAACAATAAACACACATACTGTTTCATTATCTCCACAATGGCGTTGTCTCGGAAAAATGAAAAGGTTCCCTGGTTGTACCAAAAAGGAACTTCTGCTGAAGAGAAAAACCATAGCATGCACCAAAACAGTGTTAGAAATTACCTGACAAAAATAATGCCATCAGACGCAATCCTTAATCTCTCATCAATGCAAAGATCAGTGGACGTTCCAAAAGCTTTATCACCATCACTATACATTAGCTACAATATCAAGTGCATCATGTTAAACTTCACAGCTGTTAGAGACAAGAAAGATGCAGTAGGAAATAAATGACTCACCTTAAAGTCCTGCTTCCCTAATGAAACAAACCCATTGGACAAAACCTTTCTGTTTCTTAGATGAGACACACCAAGCATCTCTCCATTTTTAATTACCTGTAAAAAGTAAGCAATCTAAGATATCCTACCAAATGCTAACCAATGCACACAGGAATAAAATGATGACTACATGATGGCAATGGTAACAAAAAAAATAGCATCCTGACCAGAGAGTGGGAATATTTTCAAATCTATTAAGCAGAAACAAGTTCCTTTGTGGATAATTTTAGTGCTAGCCTGGAAAAATGAGTGCACTACATCTCTAAGCTAGAAAGAATAAGAAAAAGACAGGTCTGATTAGTGTATGTTCATTGAATACTAAAGACTTTTTTTTGGTTCGTAAAATTAACTTCTGATTATAATGGGGTTCTTAGAAAGAGTTAAGACTACAAAAATACTGCAGACTCAGAACTTTGAAGTGTTGTCTCCCTTAGCATATACACCCATAGCACTAAGATACCTTTTAGTCCTAAACCATGGAAAATAGATTCCTTACAGTAGTGTGCCTTATGCCAGTTGACCTTCCAAGCAATTCATGTTCTTTGAGAAACAAGAGTTCTCCATGAACAGGCAAGAAATGTTGCGGTTTAACAATCTGTAGGACTTCCTCCTGGAAATAATAAATTGAAGCCATGTCATCTCATCTTATCTCAAGTATAAATTTCACAATTCAGAACATTCAACAGGGGGACCGAGGCCTAATTCTATTGGAACATACTCCCTACATTCTACAATGCACGACATTTTGATATGGAAACGATCTCCACAGTGCACCTTTGACCGTTGTTTTTATGCGTAGATGTTAATGAAAATTATGAAAACAATATTGAACTTTTTTTATGAAAGATAGGGAAGTTTGAGAAAATAGAGTTGATTTTTTTTTGTTAATTTGGTGTCAAAGGTAGAGAAGTTTTTTTTGCGGGTAAAGATAGAGAAGTTTGACTGCATAATTGAAAGAAAGTCATGCATTTTGGAACGGAGGTGCCAATAAAATAAGTTGTTGGGACACAGAATCATATCGAAGAACAGAAATCAACATAGGAGAAGGAAAAAATACCAGTTCATCGTGATACGCATGCCCAGAGGTGTGGAGTCCAGCATCTTTACCCATAATGATTTTGGGGCCTAGGTCGGTAAGACGATTCATCATCTTCATTACCCGAGACTCGTTTCCAGGAATAACCTGGAAAGAGTTACATAGATGATGTTATTTGTCAATGCTGAATTGCTAATGCTCAAAGGAGAAAACCAGTTGATCTGCAGTCATAAAAACTAAAACAAAGGGTTCACCAAATGATTTGCACCAACGCATTTGGCACCATTCAACTGATAGTTGTTAAAAGCAATTGATGTTATATATTAAGTTTCCGCACATGGCAGATAGTAAGCATAGTTTGACTGTCTGAGTTTGGACTTTGGCTATTAATTTGTTGTGATTTTCCTGCTCCACGATCATATGAAGTGCTTCAGAATACAAACCCGATGATATCAAGTTTGTGTAACATAACCATACTACTGGATTAATTAATCAATGGTTAAAGCTTGAGCTTGAACAGCCAAACTACGTCCTGCATCTCCAGACAGAATGTACCAATTTTCTTCAGAAAATAAGAAACTCTTGTTCAAAATAGCTGAGCGCATCAAGAATGTCCACCGATGTACCATAGGTTGAACAAGTGTGGATAGCTAACACATATGACTGTCCCGTCTAACTAATCTCAAAGGTTCTTGAAACAACTCAACAGGAACAATCTATAGTAGGGAGATAATTCTACATGAGCAATACCTTAGCTGAATACAGAAGGACATCCTCTTTGGATAATTTAAGAGTGTGACTCCCCCCAAAAGAAGCAAGATTCAGAGCCGCACGTGGCTCTGCCTGGAAAAATTTGATGCAAAGATGCAGGAATTATAAGAAGGTGCATGAGCAACTGATACTGAAGATCACTTAGACTGTAAGTCTTACTTGTGAACCTGTAGTAACAACTAAAAGATTTTTAGGGTCATATGCATCCATGTCCTCTGCCTTAACCTGCAGAACAATTCTGAAATCAGGAAGACTATTGTGTGGCATCATCCTACATGATATCAAATTATCAACAGTTTGTACAAAATGTGCAACACCATATAGTAAATCCATGCATTTACATACTAAAGGGCACCATCATGACGAAGAAAAATAACTCGACCATAAAGCTAGTGCATTGTGCATAATCATTAAGATGGCTAAGCAACATTATGAGCATTGTCTAGGAGTAAGCATCAAATTTGTTATCTAGCTTTGACTTCAGCTATCTAAGCATAGGCACTACTTTTCAAGACTAGCACCATGCCGTTTGGTTCACTTTCACGTGTATCTCACCTCGTAAGTTGTTGCTAGCTTCTCCACTGGTTCCAGTTTGTATCAAACTTAGCAAAAACAGTACACATGACAGTTTTGTAGAAGGATTTTCATTCTAGAAAAGTAAATGTATGTACACATTTGACAAACAGCTTATTTATAATAACTCATTTTGATTTTATGGAAAGAGTATTGCTAGGTTTACCATAACAACTATTCTTATGTGATAACACTTCTATACCATTACATATATGTATAGGTACAAAATAGGAAAGTCAAAAATTGATGATCCACATGCACTTCAATGATATCAAATATTTCAAAATAGAGGTTGTATAATACATGAAAAACTATTGTGTCAAAAGCTTATTTTAAACAAGGATGAAAATATAGTACATTTTCTCCAAAAGAGGAATATAGTGAATATAAACTTATTTTCTCACTAGAGCAGAAGTATTCACAGGCACTGATGCATACTACTTATTTTATCTTATATGTGTTGTCGGTTTGTCGCATAGGAAAGAAACAAGATGTTGTCTGCTACTACAAGGAATGGCAGTACGAAGGCTAGAGATGATCACTGTTCATGCCTTCATGACTGACACGTCTCCAACAGTGTGACACAGATCTCATGAAATGTGATGCTGGATGAACGCTCCGTATAGAGAGTGCATGTGCACCGGAGCTCAGAAAGGCCACTCTTACTGTCTATTTAAGTCCACAAAATAAAAGTTCTATCAGAGGGAACCTGTAGACTCTTTTAGGTTCACTTTACAAGTAGATACTGTTTGCTAGTTTACCAGGACTCGAAAAAAATGGTGCATATACTTTTTTTGCCACAATGACGAAGGAGCTGCTAACTGGAATTGACGGAAACATACTACAACGGTCAAGACAAACAGGAAGGTGTTCACATGGGATTGGGAAGAACACAATCAAGCATCAAGCTACTTTAGGAGCTGTCGAGACTGTTGCAACTACTCCATCCATTCCAAAATATAAGATGTTTTAGCCTTTTTCTGAAAAACATGTATCTAGACGCCTTTTAGTGTGTAGGTTCACTCATTTTGCTCCGAACCTACACACCAAAAGGTGTCTAGATACATGCGTTTCAGAAAAAAAAAAGGCTAAAACATCTTATAATTTGAAATGGAGGGAGTAGTATCCAAGCCCCCTAGGTATACTCACAGGAGCGCCATATATATTTTCTTTGTAATGTAGAATCACATTGAAGGTAAATTAGATAGCTCAATGCGGTTTGTTCTGACAACAAGAACATCAATTGGACATATCACCAGGACAGCAAAATGAGACAGTTCTGAAAAAAAAATAACATTCCTACCAATTGTTGTAGCAAATGAATATGTAAGTATTCTAGCAAGTTGCTGCATACCAAGGTTGAAGGATCTAGTGGTGCCTTTCCATCCCTGAAAGCAGCCTCAAGGTATGTCCTGAGTGACATTCCCACAAATACCTGTTCCAGTTTATCAAAACAGCAAAGTAGTAAGAAATACAAAAAAGATCCCAATTGAACGAGGAGTGGCATAGTTTGTTGAACCAAGACTCAAAGATTACCAGCCTTCGACCAGTTAAGTCTGCAGCAGCTTTGATGCTCCCGATGCGATGTATATTTGAAGCAAATTGTGTTGTAATTACTCTTCCTTTTGCTTCTGAAATATGACGCAGCAACGAACTAGCAACAACAGATTCACTGGTGGATCTTCCAGGGGATAGAATATTTGTTGAGTCACTCATCATCTTGAGAATTGAATAAAAAAGAAGTAACATACAGTTAGGCTCATATCAATGAAGAGCTTCTAATGCTAGTATATGTACAATCTGGGTCAACGCTTATTTTAGTTTGTTTCTTATATTTACAGTTATTTTTCGGGAAAACATATTTACAGTTATTTTGCAGGGATAGTATATGTTTTAGCTGCATTGATGTCTCTGTACCATATGTTATAGGTAAAATTTATTTCAACAACCCAAAGGATTGAAAAGAAACTAGAACATATACTCCCTCCGTCCTGAAATAAGTGACTTGGTTTTGCCTAGATTTGCATGTATGTGTCTAGATACATGCAAATCTAGACAAATCCAAGTCACTTATTTCAGGACGGCTAGATACATGCGAATCTAGACAAATCCAAGTCACTTATTTCAGGACGGAGGGGTGTGCCTAGATACATGCGAATCTAGACAAATCCAAGTCACTTATTTCAGGCCGGAGGGAGTACTATTTAATATTATGGATAAACTTACCAGAGTAACACCTTCTTTAGAGAGCTCCTCCAATGCTTGTCGGTCAAATATTTTCCCATCCACTGGTGATTCATCAATCTTCAAGTGAAAATAGGTTAACCAAAACAGCCCAATTGAATAACATCGAGTGTACAATCATTGCTGATCTAACTTACTTTCCAGTCACCGGTATGGAAAATTGTGCCATCACCGCAGCGAAGCACTAACCCACAGCAGTCAGGAATTGAGTGAGTTACGCGGATAGGTTCCACTTCAAATGGTCCAGCCTGAAATCTACTTCTAACTCTAAAACTCTTTAGCCTGGATGAAAGGAAAATCCCAAACTCCTTCAAACGCTTTTTTATGAGCTGCCAAAATATGAATAAAGTCATGTCATAACTATTGAATATTTGACAGCAAATATACAAAGTATCATGGAACATGCAAATGGTGATAAAAAAATTGAGTGTTACCTCCATAGTAAAAGATGATGCGTAAATGGGTGTGGTCGAATCCAGTGCTGGGATAACCTATCACCAGCAAAGATGGAGGGAAAGATGAGTATATGATAGTTCCAACTTCCAATGATGGATTGCAACAGGAAGCTGAGAAAAAAATCAGATATATGATACCCAGAACAACATACATATGAGGAGCTAACCAGATGACAAATGTTGGTATAATGATAATCGTGTATAATATAGGTGTTCTGTTTGGACAAGCATTGCCCAAAGTAACTCAAAGAAAGACTAAGGTATTCACAAAATAAAACTATATGAATTCTGGTCCAATTTAAAAAATTAAAGCTGAGATGAAACAAAGTTGAGCTATGCCTTAATTGCCGGAACCATTATTTTTCCACTTACTGGTTCCAGAAGGATATATCAAGTGTACTTCCTCCAAATTAGAAGATATGGCTTACCAAATAGTGACGCCGCATGTTTTCCTCATAAGAATACTTTACCATGTGCCATTTGGTTGGGAGTTCATTTCTTGGATTTAATTGGCACTGGACCTAATTCTGATGGATGCTATTAGGCAAAGGGAGATTCTGCCGGAGGGAATGTTGAGTGTGTCAAACCATGGGTTAGCACATATGAATCAGCTGATAACTATTGTCCTAGTTCTACGATGGTCAATGTGTACAAGGGAGAGGGTGCTGTACAACTAAAGTAGCTATGTTTGAAGTTTGAGCATCACTTAAGTAGATCAAATCATGAGCCAAAAAGTACATGCTACGCACTAAAACAACCAGACTGTACACAAATGGTTCTAACTTATCAACAGCACATATGAGTTCCATTGTGCTATCTGGAAGGAGTTGTGCCTCAAAAGGTGGTACAGGTCTATTAATTAGCATATCACCCAACTAGGCGAGCAACAGAAAGCCAAGAAGCGAGCATGATGAATGGCGTGTCAGAGTAACAGAAGAATTATTTACCCAAGGCAACGCACCGATGTGATCCTCGTGGCCATGTGTTATAATAACTGCTTCGATTTTGTGGCTCCATTTCTTGATGAATGTTGTGTCAGGGATAATCTTTTGCACACCAAACTCGTCATAGCTGATACAATTTCAAACAAAACTCACTTCGGTTAAAATTCAGCATGTGTGTGAACAGGAAAAAAATGATAATGAGAGTTTTACTCCTGGCCTCTGCACTAATTAAGGATGCACAGACAGTGAACAGGAAAATAGTACATGAACATTACACTAATCTACATGGAGAATGCACAGAAAAGATTAAGTCCTTAACTCCTTATGTAGAAGTGTGATTTAAAGAGAAGTAGTTCATTATCGATGTCCTCACTTGAACATCTAATTTCCTAGAAAGGTGGTACTCAGAAAATGCATAAAATGAAGGCATAGGCAAAAAGGCAGGCGAATGAAAGACATACTCTGGGAACATAACCCCTGCATCAATCAGGATATAACGGTCATAGTTCCCGACGAGCATGCAATTCATTCCGATTTCCCCAAGGCCGCCGATTGGGAGGACCCGGAGAGGCGGACCATCCAGCCCTTCGTAGAACTGCTCCAGCTTTCGCTTGACTGAGTCCTCCATGCTCTTAGTGGCACCCTCGTTTCTCCTAAACCTTCTACGGGGTATTCTAGATTCATGAGAGCCTGCACACATAAGAAGGAAACGCACATTGGTAGGCCAATCTGGGGTGCGGGGAAGAGCAAACTTCGTCGAGAGAGGGGTGGGGGATTCAGAAACTTGAGACGGTTTACCTCTTCCGGATGGAGGAGCAGCTGCGACCGCGCAGCATGAGATGGAAGTGGACGCGGAGGCGGAGGTGGAGGCGGGGGCAGAACGTCGTCGAGCTAGGCCGCAGGGGGATAGAGACGAGAGGGAGGCGAGCGCGACCATGGCAGCGGCGGCGGCGCAAAGGAGAGCAGAGGCCGCGAGCGAGCGGAAGGAAGGAACAACCAAAGGGATAACGGAGAAGCCACTGGTGGGCTTTGTATTTTCTGACGAGAAGAGGATTTTTACTGTATTTTTTTTTAGTTTCGTAGTAGAGTGGCAAACTGCCAGGGTAAAATATCTCATTCCCTTCAAAAAAAAAATATCCCATGCCCTTTTTGTACGAACTCATTTTAGGCGAGTGTACAGTGATATTGAGACTTGTCACGAAAATGTGTCCATTTCCGATATTCCACAACTTCCTTCGTACTCCATCTGTTTTAAAATATATGCTTTAGATTTGTAAAAATAATATATCTAAACTTATTTTAGTGTGTAGATTCATTTCGAACCTTAGTAAACCTCGTACTAAAAAAGGTCTAAATACATTTGCTTCACAGAGCTAAAACATCTTATATTTTGAAACAAAGGGAGTAATACGTAAGGTATATCTAAGATATAATTGGGGGAGCTCACGGAGTTGCCACAAAATGCATTTGCTGTCGGATCATCTCCACGCAGCGGATCTCGGTCGTCTGTTCGCCATTGTATTTTAGTAGTGCTTCAAACAGCGATTTTCGACGAAGCTACACGCCCAACGCTTTGCTCGTTGTCGGTGGGCCTGGCTGCGCTCGGCCCCACTCGTAGTGGCTCACTAATTTCTTTGGTGGGGTGAACGCTGGTGGATGTGTTTAGGACAAATTGTAGACAAACCCTACACTGCCTTCCTTAATCCCGCAACATCCGATGTCCTTCGCCCATTCGTCTCCTCTCTCTATCTTTCATCAACTTCTTCGTCCTCCTCGTTTGCCTCCCACATGAGCTCCTTGCTTGCCTCGCACGGTCGGTCTCCTCGGCGCTCCCCCTCCTACTCACCTTTGTCCTCCTCTCGCTCTTCCTTCTCGCGTTCGAAACCAATATCTCGGCTCCACCCTAAAAGATGGTTCTCTGAAACATATCCCGGTTCATGCCGAAAGACAGTTCTTCGAAAACTAAATATCGGCTCCACCCTCAAAGAAGGATCTCTAGAACGTATATCTCGCCTCCATGTCCAAAGACGGTTCTCTAGAAATCATATCTCGCATCGCGTCCATGACCATCAAGTGATCAACATGAGATCAACAACTTTGCTTGGCCTCACAAGCTTCAAGAAGAATGCATCCAAATGGAATGATCAAACTATTGAGATGTTTGAACACTTAAAAAATACATCGCCAAAACATCAGTTCCTGCACTTCAATATTAGTTTGTCATAGAGACCGACAATTGGAAAGGTAGACCTACAGCGGGTGCATCTATCTTTTCCCCTCTCTTGCTAGCCCTCTGATTTGATTGTCGTCTTGTTGTTCACGGCTCCTCTCCCCTTGTCAACACCCGGATTTTTCAATCCTAGATGCCTGTTATGCCATACATCGTAATTCCAGGATTACCATTTTTGCGAGACATAACAGAATTGGATACCATAGTACTTCATCCATTACAACGATACATAAGTTCTTACACAAATAGGGATCTCATGATCCAGTTCTTAATACAACATCAAGCAGTGGAATACGTAGTAATAACGGTAGCGTAGGCGAAGCTCCACCTTCGGGGTCACAAGCAATGCTGACGATGGGAGATGATCCTAGTTGTCGTAACCTTCCTGGGGTCCATCTTCCAGGTACTCCTCTTCATAGTCTGGCCATGGGAATAGCCAGGGACAAAGCCATGAGTACTCTTTAAGTACTCGCAAACTAATACTGACAGGTAAAGGGTTTTTGGATAATCGGACACTAGGCTCTAGGGTTGTTTTGCAAAAAGCCAGGTTTATATTTACTAAGTTCCAGAGCTAGTCACAATTTTATTACTCCTAAGTGGGATCTTGTAATTTAGGTCACAACTCTGTTGTGTTCAAGTCACAGTCTCAATTCATTTCACAAATCATTTTAAAAGTCTGACGGGGGAACAATATGGACACTCCAACTGTCCATAACCGCGGACGCGACTATTCGAATAGTTTGACACTCTGCAGAGATTGTACACTTTCACCACAACATTCGATACATCCGTCAGGAACAAATCCTGAATTCACCATACTCAGTATGCGGATAATCAATCCTAACCTTTCGATTACACGCCCTAGTATAAGCACCTCTCCTGTGAGTATGGCCTCCCAACCATGACCACTGTCATCTTGGGTACTGCACAGGTGGACAATCTTCACAAGGTAGCCTCAGCTCAGACCTTGGCTGTGAGGGAACTAATACTAAGGAATATAAGTTTCCAGTCAAGCCCTACCCAATATTCGGGTATTGTGGTTGTACGATAAAATTGGAATGGTATCGCATCCAGACAACCATCAGTTTTATAAAGGCATAAGGCTCATGCCTCAACATTTTCATCACCAAAATCATTAGTGTTTGGAAACACATGTCCAAAACATTTCAATAGAATGATCCATCATTCCAAGGTTTTCATAACCATTTTTCTACCAAGTATTCCCATCTAAAATTGATCAAGTTTTATGATTAGCACTAGCATCTACGGTTGGAGGTGGTACTAATGAGGGTGGTAACTAGTGGAGTTTCACTAAGTCCAACATTATCTTAGACTGAGATCAAGGTTTCTAACTTAGGCCAAATTTTATGCTCTTTAGGCAAGCTTGAGCACAACTGTCTAATATCTACCAAACGATTAGGTGGACTCTAAGTAAGCTTTGATAAAGAAATAAAGTAAAAGTCTTGCCATAAAACTAGGATTGGTTTAGCAGTTAGGTATGATCACATATGCTTAAGGCATATAGTATTCATATCACAAGTATGGGTTTGTGGCAACAATAGGGTATCTTGCAAGTGTTAGCTTGCACATTCACTAGTAGTATTAGGCTTGCATCAATATCAGTATAAGCTTGCCTTGTGCAGAGCAGTGGTGAAGTTCTCCTCGGCTTCCTCTTCGTAGTATCCTTGGTCGGTACTAGCGTCTATGAATAAATACGAGGTACACAATCACCAAACAATACTTAACTACTTGCAATCATCACACACAAGGGTCCTATAGATGATCTAGCATCATCTCTAACATTACAAGGTTAGGGATTGGTTTAAATCTTTTTATTTTAGAAAAGTAATTTCTACTCATTGAAAAACTACTTAAGATTTAATATTCTCCAAACTAAACATGGGATCATGTTGACACATGTCATCACCACATATTGTAGTCCATGGGAATGTGATTTAAAGTGGTGTCACAATTTAATAAGGTTTTACCCTTTTATTTTAATTAATTAAAGTGGCTAGAAATGCTTATGAAGCATTCTTTTATTACTTGAACATTATTTCTGCAAGTAAACCTATATATTTTTATATATTCTGAAAGGTATGGTTAAATGTGATTTTTGAGAGTTGGAAACAACTCAAAAGCTTTTATGGTTTAAATTTGAAAAATGTTTGAATGCAGAAAAGCTTCTGCCTTGTTATTTTTGCTATGGGTGATCTACAGATCCAAATGACTTGAATCCAACGGGCTTGGATTAAGCATTTATAGACCTTTCCAACAAAATTGGTTTCATCCAATTTGGTGCACTGAATCGATCTGGGTTGATTTTTGAAGTTGGGTACAGAAGTGTGTTTGAAATAAAAAAGAAAAGGTTTAATTTGAATTCTTGGGCTGGGAAATTTAACGGGCGACTGCTGATGCTCCGTGGGCTGCGTAAGTGGGTGTCCCACTCGTCGCTGACACGGGCGCGAAGCGGTATGAGGCAACGTGGGTCATCCGATCTAGTTCTAATCCAACGGCTGAGGGTCATCATCGACGCGAGACAGCTCCGGCGAGAACGAAACCTAGCGCCAGTGGTGCTGGGGCTCACCGGTATGGGCGAGGTCGGCGGGTGAATGACGAAGTCGACGACGTTCCTCCCCGGTACCGGTGGCTTCTCTGGCGGCTCAATCGGCTCCTTCTTCTCCAGGCGGACTCGGTGAAATTCCGAGGTGGTGCTCGCCTTGCTCGAGAATGGTGTGGCACGGTCGGTGAGAGAGGAGTGAGATGGTGTGAAGAAATCGTGCGGGTGGCCTCTATTTATAGTCGGCGAGGGACCGTCGGTAAGAGTGAGCTCGTCGGCGACATTACAGCGACTAATGGCATGGGCAAGGGTAGGGGCGGTGTTGTGTCTCTGGCGATGCTCAACGACATGATCGCGAGGCATGGGGCGGTGTGGTTTATGCAGAACAGGCGGCGCTCTGGCGGGTAGGCGGCATCTTCGACGGTGGTTGTATGGCAGGCGGCAAACGGGTGTCTGGCGGTCTCTAGGTCGGTGGTGATCGGGTGTCTTGTGAGGGAGGCGATGCAGGGACGCTGGTCGCGGTGGCGCTCTGGCGCACGCTCGGCATGGTTCGGGCGTGTCTCGTGCGTGGTCTGTGGCTTAACGCAACGCAGGCGATGGCGGTGGGCGGTGGGCTGCCTCCCGACATGCCGTTAGGCTTGCTCCTGCTCTAGCTTGCATCCACAATGGGGTGACATGGGGGTGCTCGGCTGTTCACCATTAATGGCAATGGCAAGCTCACAGGGGTGCTAGTGTTGGGCTAATCTTTCTAGATGATCTACTGGATTGTGTGTGAGCTAACTAGGGAACAAGTTAGGCTCAAAACACTGCACACTATAGTGTTTGTGGTTTGGTTTGATTTGTGTCTGCAACCTGTTTGATGAAATGGCCGCATGAACTCAAGTTTTGAATTTTGAAATGAATTTTGGTGAGTTTGCTAGATTGGTTCTGGTGAGTCTGCAGATGCTTGGGTTTTGAAAGTTGAGCTTGTTTGAGTGGGTTTTGAAAAAGTGGGATCTTCCCATATGAAGAAGATTCAATTTTGAATTGTCATTTAAACTATGCATTTGAAAGTTTCTGGATGATCACAAAGTGGGCCTTGATACTCTGTGAGTACATTCAAGGGTGCAAAGATCCAGAAAAGTTTCTGTTAGGTTTTGAAAGCTTGAGACAGCCAAAGTAGGCGTGTGAGTTAAACTGGCCAAAATGACCATTCACTTAATATATTTGTTTTGATTTACTTGTCTTTAGGAAAAGTGTGGGGAATGTTTTAGATGATGTTATTTTCACCTAAGAAACATTTTACAAGCAATGGTTCACACAAACAAGGTGGTTTTTAAAGAAATTCAAAATCCATGCATACACATATACATGCATTCATGAATTCATTTAGAAAAGTTTTTGTTAACCCTAAACTTGATGATTAGTGTTTTGATGATCTAAGTTTGATATTTTTGGGATGTTACACCCCTCCTCTCCGGCAGCCTCGACGGTCGGAGGAGGCAGAGGGAGGAGGCAGTTGTGTGAAAATAGTTGTAGGTAGTCTAGTAGTAGGTTGTGTCGGATGTGTGCCGTGTCATGATGGCAGGAACTCGTGGGGTCTTGTGAGACAGATCTAGCGCTTGACGGTGGTGCTGGTACTCGTCGTGGTGCTCCTACGGGAGGAGCCAGATACAGTGAGGCGAGATACCTCAGTCTACTCTGTCAATAAGGCTCTTGGTTGTATTGTTCTTCAGAAGTTGCATATGCTGCCTCTGGATTGGGCTGTCTTGAGGTGTTCACGAATCTTGTGAACCTTCTCTTCTGCTTCTCGTAGGACGTCGGGTCCGAAAATCTGACTCTCTCCTACTTCCGACCAGTTCAAAGGGGTGCGGCACTTTCTTCCGTACATAAATTCAAATGGGGCCATTTGCAAACTGGCTTGGTAACTATTGTTGTATGAAAATTCTGCAAACGGCAGACAGTCTTCCCATTTGGATCCATATTCTAACACACATGCTCTAAGCATATCTTCGAGTATTTGGTTTACTCGCTCCGTTTGTCCATCGGTCTGAGGGTGATACGCGGTACTGAAATCTAGGCGGTTCCTAAACCTTCTTGGACTTTCTTCCAGAATCTTGAGGTAAACTGAGTTCCTCGATCCGAGACTATGTTCTTGGGGACTCCATGCAAACTAACGATTCTAGCGATGTATAACTCTGATAGGTGGTTTTGATGGGCAAGAAATGGGCGACTTTGGATAATCTGTCCACTATGACCCAAATAGAGTCATTTCCCCTACTAGAAGTAGGTAGTCGAGTGATAAAGTCTATTCCTACAGAATCCCATTTCCATTCCGGAATCTGCAAGGGTTGCGACAATCCAGCGGGTCTTTGATGTCCTGCCTTGACTCGCTGACATATATCACACTTGGCGATATAGCTTCCGATTTCTTTCTTCATCTTATGCCACCAAATTTGCTCTTTCAAATCTTGATACATTTTAGCTCCTCCGGGATGGATAGAATAAAGAGTATCATGAGCCTCCTTCAAGATAACTTATTTCAACTCAGAATCTGCTGGTACACAAAGGCGTCCTTTGTACCACAAAACTCCTTCTTCGTCCTCGGTGAATCCGGGTACTTTGCCGGTACCGATACGACGCTTGATTCCGTTGATACTGGCATTTTCCTTCTGCGCCTCTTTAATCTGACTGATCAAAGTGGGCTGAAGTTCGATGCTAGCCAAAAATCCTTCACTTACTAATTCCATTCAAAAATCTTCCATCTCTTTGTGCAAACTTGGTTGCTCCTTTAAAATCATGGAGTTCAAGTGGCACGACAATCTGCTAAGGGCATCGGCTACCACATTGGCTTTTCCAGGGTGATAGTGAATGTCCAGGTCGTAATCCTTGATTAGCTCAATCCATCTTCTCTGCCTCATATTCAGCTCCTTCTGAGTGAATATATACTTTAGGCTCTTGTGATACGAATAAATCTCACAACGGTTTCCCATCAGGTAATGTCTCCATGTCTTTAGGGCTAGAACTACGGCTGCGAGTTTAAGGTCATGGGTTGGGTAATTTTGTTCATGTTGCTTCAATTGTCACAATAGATAATATATAACTTTGCCTTCTTGCATTAGCACACATCCGAGACCAATCTTGGATGCGTCACAATACACATCGAAGGGCTTCGTAATATCCGGCATGATCAAGATTGGGGCTGAAATCAATCTCCGCTTGAGTTCTTGAAAACTCGCTTCGCACTTGTCTGTCCATTCAAACTTCTTGTCTTTCTTCAGTAATTGGGTCATGGGTCGGGCTATACTCGAGAATCCTTCTACGAATTTGCGGTAATATCCCGCCAATCCGAGAAAAGCACGAACTTGGGTTTGAGTGGTTGGGGGTTGCCAATCTTCTACATCTTTCACTTTGGCAGGGTCCACGGCAATTCCTCCGGTTGATACAATGTGACCGAGGAATCCTACTTCCTGTAACCAGAATTCACATTTGCTAAATTTTGCATACAACTGATGCTCTCTAAGGGTTCCGAGAATGGTCCTTAGGTGTAGCTCATGTTCTTCTTCCGATTTGGAATAAATCAGAATGTCATCGATGAAAACAACGACAAACTTATCTAGGAAGTCCATAAAAATCTTATTCATGAGATTCATGAAATAAGTGGGGGCATTGGTTAATCCAAAAGACATAACTGTATACTCATACAATCCATATCGGGTGGTGAAAGCAGTCTTTGGGATATCCTCTGCACGAATTTTGAGTTGATGATAGCCAGTTCTAAGATCAATCTTAGAAAACACCTGGGCACCGGTCAACTGATCAAACAAATCTTCTATCTTAGGCAAGGGGTACTTGTTCTTGATGGTGACATCATTCAACTTCCGATAATCCGTACACAAACGGTTACCTCCATCCTTCTTGTCCACAAACAAGAGGTGATCTCCATGGGGACGCACTTGGTTGAATCAATCCGATTTCCAACATGGAATCCGATTGCTTCTTGATTCTTCTAGTTCGACGGGTTCATACTATAGGGTCTCCGGGCTATGGGTCCTGCTAGGATTAGTTCGATGATAAACTCGATATCCCGATCTGGGGGCATACCGGGCAAAACATCTGGGAATACATCGGGGTATTCGCAGACTATCTGAACTTGGTTAATGGTAGGTTGGGCTAGACTCTTGTTACACTTGAATTGGAGAGGTAAGGTTTCAGATATATGCTCGACTGATATTCCGGTGGTACTGATCATGGTAATGGCTTTCTTGGCACAGTCAATCAATCCTTTATGCTTGGACATCCAATCCATTCCTAGTACTACTTCCAAACCTTTAGTTCCGAGTACTATTAGGTTAGCATAAAAATCTATGCCATGGATTCGGATAGGGACGGCTTTGCAAATTTTCCTAGCCTTGGTGGTTGATCCGGGAATTTGCACAATCATCACATGATTCAATTTGGTTGGTTGAATTTTACTAGTGCAGGCAAATTCTTCGGTGACAAATGAATGCGATGCACCAGAATCAAACAACACTCTTGCAAGTACTGAATTAACAGAAAACATACCCAGCACGACGTCTGGCGCTTCCTGAGCTTCTTCAGCATGCATGAGAAAAAGACGGCCATTGCGGTTGAGTGAATTCCCTGGGGCAAATCTTCTCCCTGGCTGGACATGACGCTACTGCTGAGCTGGAACATTGGTGTTGGGGGTTGTGGCATTCTTCTTGTTGGGGCACTCATTGGAATAGTGGCCTTTATTTCCTGATCATTTAGCTAAAAAAATGTCATAACAAGTCACTTGTGACTTGTCCTTGGTCATGACAGTGCACACAACATTGCTTCTAGTCCTTGGGCGGTGTTGGGGTTGGTAGTATTGTTGGTGTTGAATTTGGGTGGGCACGGTGAAATTGCTAGAGTTGCCGGTTGTTGTGATTTCCTCCGGTCTAGGGTTTCCATGGTTGGGATAGGCCTGACGGGTCTTAGGGGTCTGTTTGTTCTTGGGGCAAATCTCGGAGATGGGTTGGGGCGATACTTTGGGGTCCGATGGGTTCTCGGTTGATGCATCATGCGACGCTATGGTTCTCATTGGCTTGGTTGATCTTTCCTTCCATTTGGATAGCAGAGTCTACAAGGTCTTCAATATCAACAAAGGGGATATTGACTAACACCGTCTGCATCTCGTCATGCAGACCATTCAGGAATCTTTCTTTCTTCTTGGCTTCGGTGTTCATCTCGTCCGGCATACCTAGCTAATGACAAAAATTTGTCACGGTATTCCACTACTCATCCTTCCTTGCTTCAACTCTCCGAACTCGCCTCTCATTCTCTTGATTAAACCCGTGGCACATGGGTTCTGCTAAACTTAACCTTGAATTCCTCCTGTGTCATCATCGGCCTCCGATCATTGCATCGAACACTGCTCCACCATGCCCGGCATCTCCGGCTAGATAATGGGTGGCGAACAAGACTTTCTCGTTGGCTTCCACTCGCTACTTCTAAGTTATTTTCCATGGTTTGTAGCCAATCATCGGCATCTAGGGTTCTTCTAACTTGGTGATAACGGTGGGTTGGTATTCGGAAATTCTTGAGCTTAGATCCGTGGTTGTCCCGATTTCCATGGCCTTGGTTGTTATGGGCTAGCTGGGCTATCTCTGCAGAGTGGCTAGGTTGGCTTGACGCCCGCTTCTTTCAGCATGGTCGAAGTCAACATTTGCAGGATCTGCAACATCGGGTCCGGGGCTGAACCACTTCCTCCACGTGGCATCTGAAGATTGAGGTAGATCGAGAAAAGAGGGAAATTGCTAAGGTTTTGGGTTTTTGAAAAGTTTTTTTTTGTGGAGTTTGACTCAAGTTTTCTAGAAACTGGCTTTTTCATTCATTCACTCATAGCACACAGTACAACACACACCACAACAAGGAAAAACAGATGGTTTTAAGAACCATTCTGGAATCTACGATACAGTGGGACCGACTACTACTCACTACGCTAGTGCTCAGTGCTACTACTCCTTGGAGTCTGTGGCTTCATCATCTTCAGGATCATCGATGAAGGTGAAATCATCCTCATCGGTGAAGAAGTCCATGGCCTGATCCTCCAGAAAATCATCGTCATCGCTGAGATAGGAGTAAGGGTCTCCACGAAGATCTTCTCCGGCATTCTCCTTTTCCTCCAACTACATGTCCCTCTCGTGGATGGTCTCTTCCAGAGATGATATGCGATGGCGAAGACGGGCAATAATGCGCTCCTTCTTGTCGAGCTGACGGCGGCGAGACTTGCGATCCTTTGCGAGCATGGCGATGGTCTGATCCTTCGTCTTGATGATGGCAGACTTGTGATTGCAATAGTCATGGCAGTTGTCCAACTCCTGCTGACGGTCATACATCATGAAGCTGAGGTGGTCCAATTGAGTCTTCAGCTCGGGGTGGTATGGGGCTTCCAGTGGTTGTCCATTTGCATCACGTCTTGGGAAAAACTCAAAGCGAGTACCCTTGATCTGATTGATGCTCTGCCCACACAGACGGAAAGAGCTTCTGCATTGCTCGGCAAGTCCATCGAGCCGCTTGTTTTCCTCAAGGTAAAGTGAATTCCTCCATTGTGGGAGGTTCAATCTTTCCTGAGACTTGCAACAATTAGCCACCGCAGATCTTCTCCTCCTTGATCATTGAGCTGAGCTCCGAAGAACTTCTAAAAGTGACGCCCGGAAGTTTCGAAGTTGATCCATCCTCTCAAAGATAAGGTCTCCCCATTTCGAGTTGATAAAACTTGTCAGATTTTCACGTCCATCTATAAAAATAGAGGATGAGTAGATTAGCAGTGATCAAGTGTGTCAAAATTTTATCTATTTTTGCAAGAGTTTTTGAGGAACATGAGGTTTTATGAAAGAATTAAAGAGATAAGAATGAGAATAGGTTTTGTAAATATTTGTTTTCTTTGGTTTTGAAACTAAGTTTTTGGTTCAACGTCCAACCTAACTAGGGTCTCCTATGGTCGATGGCTCGATACCAACTTGTCAACACCCGGATTTTTCAATCCTAGATGCATGTTATGCCATACATCGCAATCCTGTGGATTACCATTTTGCGAGACATAATAATTGGATACCATAGTACTTCATCCATTACAACGATACATAAGTTCTTACACAAATAGGGATCTCATGATCCAGTTCTTAATACAACATCAAGCAGTGGAATACGTAGTAATAACGGTAGCGTAGGCGAAGCTCCATCTTCGGGGTCATAGGCAATGCTGACGATGGGAGACGATCCTAGTTGTCGTAACCTTCCTGGGGTCCATCTTCCAGGTACTCCTCTTCATAGTCCGCCATGGGAATAGCCAGGACAAAGCCATGAGTACTCTTTAAGTACTGCAAACTAATACCAAGTAAAGGGTTTTTGATAATCGGACACTAGGCTCTAGGGTTGTTTTGCAAAAAGCCAGGTTTATCTTTACTAAGTCCCAGAGCTAGTCACAATTTTATTACTCCTAAGTGGGATCTTGTAATTTAGGTCACAACTCTGTTGTGTTCAAGTCACAGTCTCAATTTATTTCACAAGTCATTTTAAAAGTCTCACGGGGGAACAGTATGGCCACTCCAACTGTCCATAATCATGACGCGCTATTCAATAGTTTGACACTCTGCAGATTGTACACTTTCACCACAATATTCGATACATCCGTCAGAACAAATCATGAATTCACCATACTCGATGCGGATAATCAATCCTAACCTTTCGATTACACGCCCTAGTATAAGCACCTCTCCTGTGAGTTTGGCCTCCCAACCATGACCACTGTCATCTTGGGTACTGCACAGGTGGACAATCTTCACAAGGTAGCCTGAGCTCAGACCTTGGCCATGAGGGAACTAATACTAAGGAATATAAGTTTCCAGTCAAGCCCTACCCAATATTCGGTATTGTGGTTGTACGAAAAAATTGGAATGGTATCGCATCCAGACAACCATCAGTTTTATAAAGGGCTAAGGCTCATGCCTCAACATTTTAATCACCAAAATCATTAAGTGTTTGGAAACACATGTCCAAAACATTTCAATAGAATGATCCATCATTCCAAGGTTTTCATAACCATTTTTCCACCAAGTATTCCCATCTAAAATTGATCAAGTTTTATGCTTAGCACTAGCATCTACGGTTGGAGGTGGTACTAATGAGGGTGGTAACTAGTGGAGTTTCACTAAGTCCAACATTATCTTAGACTGAGATCAAGGTTTCTAACTTAGGCCAAATTTTATGCTCTTTAGGCAAACTTGAGCACAACTGTCTAATATCTACCAAACTCTTAGGTGGACTCTAAGTAAGCTTTGATAAAGAAATAAAGTAAAAAGCTTGCCATAAAACTAGGATTGGTTTAGCAGTTAGGTATGATCACATATGCTTAAGGCATATAGTATTCATACCACAAGTATGGGTTTATGGCAACAATAGGGTATCTTGCAAGTGTTAGCTTTCACATTCACTATTAGTATTAGGCTTGCATCAATATCAGTATAAGCTTGCCTTGTGCAGAGCAGTGGTTGAAGTTCTCCTCGGCTTCCTCTTCGTAGTATCCTTGGTCGGTACTAGCGTCTATGAATAAATACGAGGTACACAATCACCAAACAATACTTAACTACTTGCAATCATCACACACAAGGGTCCTATAGATGATCTAGCATCATCTCTAACATTACAAGGTTAGGGATTGGTTTAAATCTTTTTATTTTAGAAAAGTAATTTCTACTCATTGAAAAACTACTTAAGATTTAATATTCTCCAAACTAAACATGGGATCATGTTGACACATGTCATCACCACATATTGTAGTCCATGGGAATATGATTTAAAGTGGTGTCACAATTTAATAAGGTTTTACCCTTTTATTTTAATTAATTAAAGTGGCTAGAAATGCTTATGAAGCATTCTTTTATTACTTGAACATTATTTATGCAAGTAAACCTATATATTTTTATATATTCTGAAAGGTATGGTTAAATGTGATTTTTGAGAGTTGGAAACAACTCAAAAGCTTTTATGGTTTAAATTTGAAAAATGTTTGAATGCAGAAAAGCTTCTGCCTTGTTATTTTTGCTATGGGTGATCTACAGATCCAAATGACTTGAATCCAACGGGCTTGGATTAAGCATTTACAGAACTTTCCAACAAAATTGGTTTCATCCAATTTGCTGCACTGAATCGATCTGGGTTGATTTTTGAAGTTGGGTACAGAAGTGTGTTTGAAATAAAAAAGAAAAGGTTTAATTTGAATTGTTGGGCTACGCGGGAAATTCTAATGGGCCGGCCTGCTAAGCGCAGTGCTCCCGCGGGCTGCGTAAGTGGGTGTCCCCACTCGTCAGTGACACGGGGCTGGGCGAAGAGGTATGGGGCAACGTGGGTCATCCGATCTAGTTCTAATCCAACGGCTGAGGGTCATCGTCGACGCGAGACAGCTCCGGCGAGAACGAAACCTAGCGCGGCCAGTGGGGGTGCTGGGGGCTCACCGGGGTACAGGCGAGGGTCGGCGAACGATTTAAGTCGACGACGGCGTTCCTCCTGGTACCGGTGGCTTCTCCTGGGGCGGCTCCAATCGCTGGCTCCCTTCTTCTCCAGAGGCGGCGGACTCCGGTGAAATTCCGGCGAGGTGGTGCTCGCCTTGCTCTGAGAATGGTGTGGCACGGTCAGTGGGGAGAGGGGAATGATGATGGTGTGAAGAAATCGTGCGGGGGTGGCCTCTATTTATAGTCGAGCGAGGGGACCGTCGGGGCGCAAGGTGAGCTCGTCGGGGGCGACGTTACAGGAAGTTAATGGCATGGGCAAGGGTACGGGACGGTGCTGTGTCTCCTGGCGATGCTCAACGACATGATCGCGAGGCATAGGGCGGTGTGATTTGGTCTGGAACGGGCAGCACTCTGTGCGGCAGAGGCGGCATCTTCGACGGCGGGCGGTGGCTGTATGGCACGGGGCGGCAAACGGGGGTGTCTGGCGGTCTCCTGGGTCGGTGGTGATCGGGTGCGCTGTGAGGGCGCGGCGCGCGGGGACGCTGGTCGCGGGTGGCGCTCGGCGCACGCCAAGCATGGTTCAGGCGTGTCTCGTGCGCGGTCTGTGGCTTGGCAACGCTACCGAGACAGATAGTGGCGGTGGTCGCCTCCTGCATATGCCGGCTAGGCTTGCCGCTTCCTAGCTTGCTGCCCACAATGGGGTGACATGGGGGTGCTCGCTATTCACCATTAATGGCAATGGCAAGCTCACGTGGGTGCTAGTGTTGGGCTAATCTTTCTAGATGATCTCTTGGATTGTGTGTGAGCTAACTAGGGAACAAGTTAGGCTCAAACACCGCACACTATAGTGTTTGTGGTTTGGTTTGATTTGTGTACGCAACCTGTTTGATGAAATGGCCGCATGAACTCAAGTTTTGAATTTTGAAATGAATTTTGGTGAGTTTGCTAGATTGGTTACGTGAGTCTGCAGATGCTTGGGTTTTGAAAGTTGAGCTTGTTTGAGTGGGTTTTGAAAAAGTGGGATCTTCCCATATGTAGAAGATTCAATTTTGAATTGTCATTTAAACTATGCATTTGAAAGTTTCTGGATGATCACAAAGTGGGCCTTGATACTCTGTTGTGAGTACATTCAAGGGGTGCAAAGATCCAGAAAAGTTTCTGTTAGGTTTTGAAAGTTTGAGACAGCCAAAGTAGGCATGTGAGTTAAATTGGCCAAAATGACCATTCACTTAATATATTTGTTTTGATTTACTTGTCTTTAGGAAAAGTGTGGGGAATGTTTTAGATGATGTTATTTTCACCTAAGAAACATTTTACAAGCAATGGTTCACACAAACAAGGTGGTTTTTAAAGAAATTCAAAATCCATGCATACACATATACATGCATTCATGAATTCATTTAGAAAAGTTTTTGTTAACCCTAAACTTGATGATTAGTGTTTTGATGATCTAAGTTTGATATTTTTGGGATGTTACACCCCTCCTCTCCGGCAGCCTCGACGGCCGGAGGAGGCAGAGGGAGGAGGCAGTTGTGTGAAAATAGTTGTAGGTAGTCTAGTAGTAGGTTGTGTCGGATGTGTGTCGTGTCATGGTGTCATGATGGCAGGAACTCATGGGGTCTTGTGAGACAGATCTAGCGCTTGACGGTGGTGCTGGTACTCGTCGTGGTGCTCCTACGGGAGGAGCCAGATACAGTGAGGCGAGATACCTCAGTCTACTCTGTCAATAAGGCTCTTGGTTGTATTGTTCTTCAGAAGTTGCATATGCTGCCTCTGGATTGGGCTGTCTTGAGGTGTTCACGAATCTTGTGAACCTTCTCTTCGCTTCGGTCCAAAAATCTAACTCTCTCCTACCCAGTTCAAAGGGCACTTTCTTCCATAAATTCAAATGGGGCCATTTGCAAACCGGCTTGGTAACTATTGTTGTATGAAAATTCTGCAACTTCCCATTTGGATCCATATTCTAACACACATGCTCTAAGCATATCTTGAGTATTTGGTTTACTCACCGCTTGTCCATCGATCCGAGGGTGATACGCTTGAAATCTAGGCGGGTTCCTAAACCTTCTTGGACTTTCTTCCAGAATCTCGAGGTAAACTGAGTTCCTCGATCCGAGACTATGTTCTTGGGGACTCCATGCAAACTAACGATTCTAGCGATGTATAACTCCGCTAGCTTCGAACTCTGATAGGTGGTTTTGACGGGCAAGAAATGGGCGACTTTGGACAATCTGTCCACTATGACCCAAATAGAGTCATTTCCCCTACTAGAAGTAGGTAGTCCAGTGATAAAGTCCATTCCTACTGAATCCCATTTCCATTCCGGAATCTGCAAAGGTTGCAACAATCCAGCGGGTCTTTGATGTCCTGCCTTGACTCGCTGTCATATGTGTAGCATCCCAGTTGTCTAACACCTGTAATGCTGCTTGTTCTAGTAATAAAAGGGCCACTTACAACATATAATTGTTGCATCATCATCATGTCATGCTCATGTCATCATGCCACCTTGCATTTGAGCATCATATAAAACCCTTTCTTGTTTGGTTCTTATCTCATGTGCATTATTAATTGTAGTTGCCTCTTGATATTGTATTTGGATCTTGATATATTGTTAAATGCCCAAGTTGATTTGGGGGCATCTCTCTTAATAACTCCACCACCTTTCTTTCACCACCTTATAATTCCACCATCCAATTAATAGGAGCTAGCATTTTATTGAGTTTACCTCTAGCTCATGTGGGTTGGGTGGACTCCACCATAATCTTATGCTTGGCCTTTGCCCACCTTTTGGGAATGCAAGGAATAATGCCACATGATTTTATGTTGTTTTCACAATATAACTACATGGCAATTATTGTTTGCATGGGCCATGCTACCTTTTTCCTTGACATTTGAATGTTTTCTTTTGGATTTGCTTGCATGGATCATCTCTCCTTTGCTTAATCTTGTTTTGGCTTGTAGAATTCTTCACCACACCTCTACCTCTATCCCCTATAGCTAAACCCTAATCCCCATACCCATGCATGCACATGTGATTATGTGGCATGCACAAACCTAAAACCCTCCCTCTCTAGCCCCTACCACCCTTGTGCTTGTTCATGTGAGGCCATTTTATGTGCTTAAACATGAGCACACTCTCCTCTTCTCACCTCTCCTTAAACCCTAGACAACCCCTTAACTAAACCTAACTAACATGTCCTCCCTCTCTAGCTAAACCCTAGCTCACCACCCTCTCTCTCACCCCTCTCTCTACCTTGGACCCACGCCACACCGGCCCCACCTAACTACCAAACACCCCAAACCCTAACCCGAGCCATGCCTAGCCGAACCCTAGCCCTCTCCTCTCCCTCCTCTCTTTCTCCCGGCCAAGGGCCCCTCCGCCACGAGCCCCCTACCCACTGCCACCGTGCCTAGCTACCACGCCCATGCACGTGAGGGAGGACAAGGTGGCACCAAGGCCACCTTTCCATCAACCTCCCCCACGCTAGCCCCACGCCATCTACGATCTTATCCTTCCCCTCTAGCCTCCCCAGATCCCCAGCCTCCCTTCTTCCTCCCCAACGAGCACCCTCCACCATGCCCCTCAACCCTAGCTCGCCCTTCGCTCAGAGCACCCCGAGGCGAGGAGCACTCGCTTCCTCGACGCCGGAGGGATCTCGGAGGAGCCCCGTGCCCGTGGTCGCCAGACGCCCTACCGCTAGCCTCCCGACGATCACCGGCCTCGCCGAGCCAAACCACCAACAAGCCTGGTAAGCCCCTCGCCTCCCGGCATGTCCCCGAACCCCTAGTGTGCCGTGCCACCGCCTCCGGCGCAACAACGTGCTCGCAACCCGCCGGACCCCTCCGTGCTAGCTAACAAGAAGTGTAGCCGCACGATCCTCTGCAGTTTTCCTTTTTGCGTCTAGTTACGACCGATCTTCCGCCGTCGTCGCACCAGCCGTGGTTGTTTCGCGCTAGCTCCTCCCCTTTTTCCGCCTCAACCCGCAGCCCTGCCCCACGTCCACCGATCCATCTTGCGGAAGAACCCTGGGTTTTCTGGACCCTCAACCCACGTGACACGCCTGTGACCCCAATGGGCTATGGCTAGGTTCTAGCTGTGTAACAAAACTTTTCTGAGAATCTGTTTGAATTCAAATTTATTTCAAAGTATTTAAATTCAAATATAAATCTGATTTTAAATAACTTTTCAATTATAAAACCAAATAATGCAACTGATATATGTTTTTGAATCAGAAAAATGTGAGGATTTCAAATATGCCATTCAAATTGCCTTTTGCACATTTAAAATTCCAAGTTGAATTAAATTACCACAAATGCCACTAGGACTTAAATAATTAATAACTTTTGATTTATAATTCCAAATTTAACAAATGATATGTCTAAAATGATCAGCTCAACGAGACCTTTCTGTTTATGCTATCCATGACTTCAATTGCAGCATGCATCATATAAATATATAGTAAACAACAACTATTATGACAACAAAATGTGGCCCAACCTTAATAAAATGCCTTATTCTTGCATACCACACCTCACCCATGCCATGCTACTTATTGCCATGCAACTTGTGCATCATTCATCATGGCATAATCGTTTGCTTGTCGCATTTTATTCCTATGCTTGTGCAATTTATTTATGTTGGCCCTTGCGTGTTTGGTTCTTCTTTAGAATAGACGCTGAGCAGGGGATATATCAAGAGAACCAAGAGCACTACCCAGATCCGTCTCTCGCTTCAACTGAGTTGCCAGGCAAGCACTTCCACATGCTTGCATACATACAGTACCTATTGCCTCTATCTTATTCTTGCATCATTGAGTCGCGATGGCATTAAATTGAATCCCAAGTATGCATAGCCTTTACTTTTAAACCCCACCAAGCTTGTTCCTCCATCCCAAGAGCCATTACTAGGAGTTGTTTGAGCCATGAGTCGAGAACAACATGTGTAGGGTATGTGAGAGTTTGATGGATAACGAGGTACCTAAACAACTTAACCTGAGTAGTAATGGGATAACTAATGAAAGTGGCACCGTGAGCAACATCTCGCTATTTGGTTTTTCCGCTCACTTGTGTCGTAAGACCCCGAGTACTTGATTCATGTTCCTTGATTTTCGCTATCCACAGGAGGTATATGGGACCGAGCTTGATTCCGTCTTATTTCTTGGGGCCACAAACTAGTTTGAGGTTTTCTTAATATCCTGTACTTATGCCATGCTATCAGATTTACGATTGCGAGAGCACGTTGGGATCGGGACACGATTCTTTTGGGTTCCCACCCAAACCTTGAGTCCGTCTCGAGCTAGCTTACTTGGAAGACTCCAAGGGTGGCCCAAATATTTCTGAATCTGTGATTGTTTTGTCGTGAAGGCCTCGTTGGGTTTTGATTTGGTTTTTCCGAGGTTGATCGGCGTGTGTTGCTATTGGTGCACCCCGGGTCAAACTTTTCAAAGCCGTGTCCGGTTATGGACTTGGAGCCGATCATAGACAAGCATAACTAAAGTACCGCTTTAATCGACTAAGTAATTTGACTAGTAAATAGTGCAACACTCATGGAATGGTTAATAAAATTGCCAATGGATGGGGGTTGTTGTCCGCTTCCTCGTTGGTGAGGAGGAGGATGGATCGATAAATTACTATTATAACCGTTGTCATTTATTTCACGGACATCCGTCTATCATTGGTTAGGCGGATGGTTAGCGCTATCCTCAGAACTGCTAGGGTTTATCTTTACGCAATTGCGTCACCGTTGTGTCCCTTTAGAGGCATTAAGACTTTTAGGGTCTCACACGATAAATTATTGGTTCGGATGAACAGTACCCTCGGGGGCCGGATCTTTGGGTGGAAGAGGATGATGTGGGCAACGATCGTTGTAGAGATTCGGGGATCCGTGAGATCTGGTTGGGATGTGCTTATTTCTATGGCATCTTATGCCGATTTGCTTCTTATCCGGACTTGTTTGCCGCTTCCGCATGATACTCTGATGTGTGTTGTATGAGGAAGTATCCTAAAATATTAGATCTATCTAGGTCATCTGAATCTTGCCGTATGGCGTTGCTATATTTTCCTTTCTTTCTAGATGGTATGGCTCTGATGTACTCTTGTATGGTGGCTTGCATACATACTCATTTGTGTATGTATTTGATCCCTTCGCCTGCCGATTACGCCGCCCGTACAGGTCCCGTTGAGATGGTAGTGGTTGGGACGACCGAAAGGTCTACCCGTGAGTGGCTTTTGGGGCCCCACCGTACTATTTCAACCACTACCGCTCATCCAGGCTTGTATCTAGGAGCGTAATTCACCGAGGTAGTTACAATATGTCACACTTGGCGATATAGCTTCCGATTTCTCTCTTCATCTTATGCAACCAAAATTGCTCTTTCAAATCTTGATACATCTTAGTTCCTCCGGGATGGATAGAATAAAGAGTATCATGAGCCTCCTTCAAGATAACTTCTTTCAACTCCAAATCTGCTAGTACACAAAGGCGTCCTTTGTACCACAAAACTCCTTCTTCGTCCTCGGTGAATGATTGGCATTTTCCTTCGCCTCTTTAATCGACTAATCAAAGTGAAGTTCGATGCTAGCCAAAAATCCTTCACTTACTAATTCCATTCAAAATCTTCCATCTCTTTGTGCAAACTTGGTTGCTCCTTTAAAATCATGGAGTTCAAGTGGCACGCTAAGGGCATCGGCTACCACATTGGCTTTTCCAGGTGATAGTGAATGTCCGTCGTAATCCTTGATTAGCTCAATCCATCTTCTCTCATATTCAGCTCCCTCGGTGAATATATACTTTAGGCTCTTGTGATCCGAATAAATCTCACAACGGTTTCCCATCAGGTAATGTCTCCATGTCTTTAGGGCTAGAACTACGGCTGCGAGTTTGAGGTCATGGGTTGGGTAATTTTGTTCATGTTGTGTGAAAATAGTTGTAGGTAGTCTAGTAGTAGGTTGTGTCGGATGTGTGTCGTGTCATGGTGTCATGATGGCAGGAACTCATGGGGTCTTGTGAGACAGATCTAGCGCTTGACGGTGGTGCTGGTACTCGTCGTGGTGCTCCTACGGGAGGATCCAGATACAGTGAGGCGAGATACCTCAGTCTACTCTGTCAATAAGGCTCTTGGTTGTGTTGTTCTTCAGAAGTTGCATATGCTGCCTCGGGGGAGAAGAGGCATGAACTTGTCGACGACTGATTTGTGGCGACATAGGAGAAGATTTAAAGTTGCGTTCAAGGAGATCTTCTGGAGTTCACCATCAACAGCAATTCATCAACGGCAGCAGTTCGTTGTCAAGCTAATGAATATTATGGCCAAAGGGCGGCCACTCTGAGATCTATCGTTGACTCTCTTCTGGTGTCATCTCTTCTTATTCCTCTAGGTCGGCGAGCCATCAGGGAGGATCTTTGGGAGTTCCCTTGTGGCATTCATCGCTAAGAATGGCAATGGGCAGGGTATGGGCAGGGTAGAGCAATACCATACCCATACCCGTATAGCCAATGGGTATAAAATCTTACCCATACCTGTACCCGCGGGTATAAAACTTTATTCATACCCATACCCGGCGGGTACCCGTTCCCATTGGGTATCCGACGGATATATCCAATAGTATACAAGTTATTCAAAAATTTACTTTCATCAATAGAATATTTGAAAAAAGACAATAATCTCTACTTAATAATAGTAGATAAATACATAAAAGTATGAAATTAAAGTTTAGAAGTGGCAATCTCATACTTGTTTCTAGGCTTCTCGGCCGCATAGGTTCAAACTTTATAGGTAAATTTGACATGTCAGTTTAAACGGGTAGGGTATGGGTATACCCATGGATACAAGTCTATACCCGTACCCGTGCCCGTGACTTAACGGGTAGGGTATGGGTATTACCCATGGGTATAAAAGTGTGCCCATACCCATGGGTAAAATTGCCATCCTTATTCATCGCCTCATCATCTCCAAGTGGTGTTGTCCCCGGTGATGGCCCAGGTGGCTACGATGACAAGCTCCGTTTTGTCGGTGGAGAAGGGTGAAAGAACATTTCCTATTCCTGATATTTTGATGCTTGATGATAACACACCTATCGGTTTAATCGTGCGCTAAGTGCATCTCAGGTTTTCTAGGTTGTGGCAAAAATATTGAGTTGCCCTTGGTTGCACTACCGCTTGACTCCGGTACTACCGCTCCCTAGTATCGGTGGCATCTGACTGAGATGGGCAGGCCTTGATTTTTTCCCCTACCACCCAGTACTGCGGAGCAGCACTACCGCTCCAACTGGTAGTACTGCTTGTGGCAAATGGTACTACCGCTTGGACACGGTGGTGCCGCTCGGCAGTACCGGGCAACGCTAAGGAAGGACTAGGCCTTCCCTTCTCGCTTAGTACCAACCGGTACTTGGGACCGGTACTACCGCCCTGACCGGTAGTACCGTGTCTTGTGACCGGTACTACCGCTTGGGGGTAGTACCGCAAGGTGGTTCCGGACTTAACCGTGGCTGGCTCGACCACGTGGTGCCCTCTCCGGTACTTGACCGGTAGTACCGATTGTGACCGGTACTACCGATTGAGTACCGGTAGTACTGGTGCATTTAATGCACCAACGGGCAGATTCCTCCAAGTGGTATAAATACCCCTCCACCTACCTTGGGACAAGGTGATCGTTGCATTGAAGACTACCACCTCCATTTGAGCCACCAAATCGCCAAGATATCTTCACTCCACCATCCAAAGTCTTTGATCTTTGGAGAATCGAAGGAGGAGGCCTTGATCTACTACTTCACCAAAAGAGATTTTCATTTCCCCCTCATTCATTTGAGGGCCCCATTGCTCTAGTGTTTTCTTTGAAAATCCTAGTTCTAGATTTGGTTCTTACAAGCTTGTCTTTGATTGTCTTGACAGTTTGCTTGTATTTGGGAGCCTCCAATTAAGTTGTGGATGTGTGCCCCGAACTTTTTGTAAAGGTGTCGGCTTCCACCTTGAAGGTTGTCGATATAGTGGAAGGTGGATCGATCCCGTTGGGGTGAGATTCATCGGAGAACAAGGGAGGCCTCTCGTGGCGTTGGTGGTTTGAAACCACCCCCTCTCCAAACGTAGACGTACTTCCCCTCAAAAGCAAGGAACTACGGGAAACAAATCCTTGTGTCTCCGCGTCCACCACTTTGGTTACTTCTATCCTTTACCGCACTTTACTTACTTGTTCTTGCTTAGTGTTGTGTTTGCTAGTGCTAGTTGGTCATATAGGTAAATTCACCTTAGTTGCATTATCTAGAGAATTTACCTTTCTTGTCGAACCTTAATTTGAAAAGGAAGAAAATTTGAAGTAACACCTATTCACCCCCCCCTCTAGGTGCCCATACGATCCTTTCAATCTGTATCAGAGCCTCGGCTCTTTATTCGGTCTTTACCGCCTAAGAGTATATGGGTAGCAATGAAGGGGAAGGTGGTGGTGAGCATACCACGGTGACCATGGATGATCTCAATAACTTGGAAACAAGATTGAGCTCCACCATGGCCAACGAGATCAAACAATTGCAAAAGTTAATTGAGCAACTTGTTAAAGATAAGGTAGGCTCATCATCCCCTCCTCCTCAAGAGGAACTACCACCTTCATCCAAAGAGAATGCCTCGACATCTCCCACGGATAAGGTGGTGGGGGATAATCAAGGCAACATTAAATCCTCCACAAAAGGAGTTGGTGAGAAGGGAGAGCATCATGACTCTCATGCATGGTTCTCTCCCGCCCCCCAATTCCTCACCCTCATGTAAACAATAGAGGTGACATACCTAAGCTTGAAGCATCTACTACCTTTGCTCAATGGCAATCTCTAATGAAAACTCATGTGCGCGGCTCTTGCATTGAACTATGGAACATCATCGAACAAGGACTCTATATTGGGGATCCAAACAACTTGACAAGAAGAGAAGTTGTCAATAGTTAACTCAATGCCACCGCCTTGCACATGATTCAACAAGGATTGGGTACAAAGGATTACCCACACATTGAGCACCTTAGCATCGCCAAGGAAGCTTGGGATGCTCTCACGGTGTTGTTTGTTGGAATGAAAGCATGAGGAGGAGCCGGTATGATGCACTAAGAAATGAAGCTGAAGGCTTCTACATGATGGAAGGTGAAAATCATGAAGACATGTACCGTAGGCTCAAGACCACCGCCACCGCTTTTAGAAATGCGGGTGCCTCACATGTGGATGATATTTGGATAAAAAGGAAATATGTGAGTGCACTCATGCCCATTGAGCCCAGCGACTTGAAGAGCCTACAAGGAAGACACAACTACCATCTCATGACTTCCAATGTAGTTATGCAAGAGATGGCCTCTTTCAAGGTTGCCGCCAAGAATGCAAAAGATGTCTATGCTCGAGCCCTTGGTATGAGCAATGTTGTCAATGTTGCTTCCAAGGCCAAAGTTGTGGAACATGGGGAAGAACATGATAGTGATTAAGGCCTCTCCATGGACCACCCCGATGATGTCAAGTTTCCTCATAGTCAATATATGGCCTTCTATGCAAAGAAATTTTGGAAGAACCCCGCCAAGGCCAAGATGGAAATGCAACAAAAAAGCAACCCAAATGGGAAAAGAGAAAATACCACTAGATTGAGAACTTGTTTCAATTGTGGTGACTGCTATCATTTTGTGGCGAGTTGCCCCTATGAGAAGAAAGAAGATCATGGTGGCAACCTCGTTCCAAAGAAAACTTCTAAAGCTCCCTACAAGAAACCCTTCATCAAGAAGAATACCATCAACAAGAAGTCGAGAGAAATTGTATTGGTCACTCATGAAGAATTCTCCTCCGACAATGAAGATGATGAAGATGAGGAAGAGGAAACATCAAGAGGTGTGGCTGCTCTAGCCACTACTTCTACTCCAACATACTCACTCTTCGATTCTCCAAATGAGAATACTCCCAACAAGAACGTCACTTGCCTTATGGCAAGAGGAACGAAGGTATCCTCATCATCTCACTCCACTCCCTTAGTTAATGATGAAATTGATGATGAGATGTCTATTTACGTAAAAAGGGAATTAATTGCCTTTGATGAGTTTGTGATTAACTTACAAGGGGAGGCCAAGACACATTTTTGGAACATCTTAGATCAACTTTCCCACACACAAGAGCTTCTAGATGCAAGATGTAAACTTGGGCATGAACACATGATTGAGCTAGAAGCCCTAAATAATGCCTTAGAAGAAGAACAAGAGACTAGAATGTCTCTTGAACTAAAATTTGAAGGGCTTGATGAGGCCAATGATGTAATTGTTAATAGACTCATCAAGGAACATGATCATGCTATTGATAAATATAAAAAGGCTAAAAAGGATAAGATTGAGTTTGGTGTGGTTCATGAAAAACTTACCGAGGACTTTAGTTTGCTTGATAAGGCTCACAAGGCTTTGGAAAGTGAACTATTGTCACTCACAAAGTCCCATGAAACGCTTCAAACTCAATTGGCCAATATTCCTTCACCTAGTAACTTCATTCCATCTAGTAGTACAACTATTATTGAAGAAAATGCTAGGTTGAAGGGGGAGCTAGCCAAGGCCACATTTCCACAAGGCAACAAGTCCATTGATGATCTTTTGAGTAAGCAAAGGACTAGTGGTGAGAAAGGAGGCATTGGTTTTGTCTCAAATACCAAGAAGAAGAACAACAAGAAGAAGGCCAAGCCAGCACAAGAGAAATACAAGGTCATTGTGGATAGTAAGACCACAAGTGGTAAAACTATGTCTCGTGATGACTTTGCGGGAAGTGCTAACCCTCACTATGTTCTAATGTGTGATTATCATGGTGATGTGTATGCACAATATGTTGGCCCATATGATGGTTATATTGCTTGGTCTATTTGGGTCCCCGAGACCCTTGTCGCTAACAAAAGAGGACCCATTAAAAAATGGGTACCTAAAAATTAGCTTGATCTTTTGTAGACTTATGCTTCCGGAGGGTCAAAGTGGGGCTTGATAGATAGTGGTTGCACAATTCATATGACCAGAAGCTCGTCTATTGTCAAGGACTTAAAGCCAAATGATGATCAAATCACCGTGACATATGCCGATAAGTCAAAGTCTAAGGTAATGAGTTTCGGCAAGGTAGTGGTTGCTCACGACATTACACTTGTGAACGTCATGCTTGTTGAGACCCTTGGATATAATTTAGTTTCAGTTTGTGCTCTTGGAAAGATGGGCTTTGCCGTCTTTATTGATAATGATATTGTGGTCCTCATGTGGAGCAAGTCTCTCAAGGTCGCTTTTGTTGGGTATGTTGAACATGACTTGTATGTGGTAGAATTTTCGGGGCAAACCACTACAAGTGTGATGTGCTTATTCGGAAAGGCCGATGTGGGTTGGTTATGGAATCGCTGACTAGCCCATGTTAATATGAGACCTTGCAAAGTCTCCACAAGGAGGGCCATATTGTTGGACTAAAAGAAAATGTTTCATTTGCCAAAGATCGTGTTTGCAGGGCTTGTGTTCTAGGAAAAATGCATGATGCTCCCCACAAGCCAAATAACCGCATCAAGTCAACCAAGATCTTGGAGCTCATTCATGTGGATCTCTTTGGTCCTCCATCTCATGCAAGTCTTGGTGGGAATAAATATTGTTTGGTGATAGTTGATGACTTTTCAAGATACTCCTGGGTATATTTCTTCAAGTTGAAGAGTGAGACCCAAAAGACATTCATCGACTTCATCAACATGGTTCAACATCAATACAATCTTCCCGTGTTGATTATAAGAAGTGACAACGGCACCGAGTTCAAGAACTACACCTTCAATGATTTCCCTAGTGATGAGGGGATAAAACACCAATATTCCGCTGCATATACCCCTCAACAAAATGATGTGGCCGAGAGGAAGAACCAGACTCTTATTGAGATGGCTAGGACCATGTTGGCGGAGTTTAAATCTCCATACAACTTTTGGGCCGAAGCCATCTCCACCGCTTGACATGCATCAAACCGGCTCTACCTCCGCAAATAAATCAACAAGACTCCATATGAAATACTTATCAGTAACAAGCCCAACATATCTTAATTCCGGGTGTTTGGTTGTAAGTGTTTCTATCTCATAAAAGGTGTTCATTTGTCCAAATTCGAGTATAAAGCATTTGAGGGTATTTTTGTTGGCTATGGTCTCGAATCTCACACTTATAGAATCTATGATAAGCTCTCTGGAGCCGTCATAGAATCTTGTAGTGTGACCTTCGAAGAATATGATGGTCCCCAAGGGGGCGTGTTGATGCCTGTGATGCAGATGATGAAATGCCTCAGGATGCCATAGGAAGAATGGGTGTGGGATATATCCGCCCCATTGAGGAACCCCTTATGGCGGATCGAAAAGAACTATGCTCTAATCAAATGGAGCCCTCATCTTCACAACATCAACAAGCTCCATCCACCGAGAAGGGCAATGACCCAAGCCAAAGACAAGTTATGGACCCTCAACATGTTGATCAAGGTGACAAATCTAGTGAAGAGGAGCTTGATTCATTCTCCAGGATGTTAAGTGGTGCCAAGTCAATTACTCAAGGAAGATCCATAAAAACTGCCTTGAGACAAGCTCAAATCCATGCTAGAAGAGTGATTGATCAAGACCAAGGTCAATCTTTGCCTCTTAATGAAGAGAATGATTCCGGTAATGATCAAGGTCAAGTTGATGGTCAAGACGAGGACCAAAATGATGAAGAGGGTCCCCCAAGAAACAACGAGGAGATCCACGCTCGTCGTGAAGCTAGAAAGGAGATAATGTTGGAACTAAGATACCATTATCTACAAAATGTGGTTGGTGACCTAAGGAAAGGCATTTCCACAAGAGCATAGTTGAAGAGGTTTAGTGAACACCAAGAACACATCTCCATGATTGAACCAAAGAAAGTGTGGGAAGCTCTTGAAGATTTGGATTGGTTGGAAGCTATGCACAAAGAGCTCAACAACTTTGAGAGAAACAAAGTATGAGAGTTAGTAGAGAAGCCAAAGGATTGCCGCAATGTTATAGGCACGAAGTGGATATTCAAGAACAAGCAAGATGGGCATGGAATTATAGCAAGGAACAAGGCAAGATTGGTTGCACAAGGGTTTTCTCAAATTGAAGGCATTGATTATGGAGATACATATGCACCCGTGGCTCGCCTTGAGTCCATCCGTATCCTTCTTGCTTATGCGGCACATCATAACTTTAAGTTGCAACAAATGGATGTATAAAGTGCATTTCTTAATGGTACATTAAATGAGTTGGTATATGTAAAGCAACCCCCAGGATTTGAGGATCCCAACTTCCCAAACCATGTCTACAAACTTGATAAGGCATTCTATGGGATCAAGCAAGCCCCACGCACGTGGTATAAGCACCTTAGAGAGTTGTTGTTTGACCGTGGATTTGAGGTTGGGAAAATCGATCCCACTCTTTTTACTAAGAAGGTCAATGGGGAGCTTTTTGTATGCCAAATATATGTTGATGATATTATCTTTGGCTCATATAACAAAGCTTTTAATGATGAATTCTCAAAGCTTATGACTAGTAGGTTCCGGATGTCTATGATGGGGGATTTGAGAGTATTTCTTGGTTTTGAGATCAAGCAAGTTAGAGGAGGGACATTCTTCAACCAAGCCAAGTATACTCAAGATATGCTCAAGAGATTCAATATGCAATATTTAAATGGATCTCCTACTCCCATGGCTACAAAGACTCGTCTAGAACAAAATCCAAATGGTAAAGATGGGGATCAAAAGGTATACCAGTCCATGATTGGTTCTTTGCTTTACCTTTGTGCATCTAGACCCGATATTGTGTTGAGTGTAGGTGTGTGTGAAAGATATCAAGCGGCTCCTAAAGAAATCCATTTAATGGCGGTCAATAGAATCTTTCGATATTTAGTTCATACCCCATTTTATGGTCTTTGGTATCCTCGAGGGTCAACATTTGCTCTTTGTGGATACACAGATTTGGATTGGGCGGGTGATAAGGATGATAGAAAATCAATATCCGGGGCTTGCCAATTCCTTGGTAGGTCCTTGGTATGTTGGTCTTATAAAAAGCAAAATTGTATATCTCTCTCCACCGCCGAAGCCGAGTATGTGGCAGCTGCTAGTGCTTGCACCCAATTGCTATGGATGAGGCAAACTTTAAAGGAATACGATGTCCATTGTGACAAAGTGCCTCTTCTATGTGACAATGAAAGTGCTATCAAGATTCCCTACAACCCGGTGGATCACACAAGGACAAAGCATATTGAGGTTCACCATCACTTCATTAGAGATCATGTTGCTCGAGGTGATATTGATCTATCATATGTGTCAACCAAAGACCAACTTGCCGACATCTTCACGAAGCCACTTGATGAAGCAAGGTTTTGCTATTTGAGGAATGAACTAAATATCATAGATTCAAGGAGCTTGACTTGATTATCTTGCATTCTCACCTATGACTTGACCCCTATTTGGTTTAGGTGTAGGCATGGATATAGGGGGAGTGAGGTTCTAATTGGTTGGACTACCCCTCCCCCATTATGCCCAAAGCAATCAAAATCATTCCTCTTAATATCAATTTGTGATATGTGAGCTTAAATGATGAGTTTCGGTAATGGACCCAAGATATATCTCCGTGGTGACAAGCCGAGTATACTCAAATATGGTGGCCTAGGCCACCGCCCTCTCTCACTCGAGAGGTTGGTGCTTACTCATGTTTGTCATTTTCGAGTTGTTATTGGTTTTAAGGTCATGCTCTCTCGGTTGTCTCTTCATATGTTTTTCCCTTATTTGAGAGTGCACGTGCTTCACACAGCTTGACGATCTCAACCCAAGCAATTCTACCCCTAGATCAAACCCTCCTCTATTCCGCACAAGAACCACTCGATTATCCTTGGCTCTGGATTCAGACGGAACCGGTACTACCGGACCTGTGTAGTTCCCAGGGCGTGTCCTAGAGACTTCTCCAGGACCGATACTACCGCTTGTATGTCCGGTACTACCGCTTCAATAACCGGTACTATCGGTCGGCTTTTTCCTGGTATATATTGGTCGCGCGGGGGAGGCACCCTTCAGTGCCTCATTATCCTCCCCGCCCCCCACATAAACCACCGCCGCCGCCGGAGATCTTGACGCCACCGGAGCCTCGCCGCGTCCTCCTCTCCTCGGATCCTCCTTGGATTCGGATTCCTTGTGGGCTCCCGGTCCCTCTCCACCGCCATGGATCCCGGTACAACCGTCCCCTCCTTCTCACTCTTGGTTTCTTTGTAAGATCTAGGTTTTGCTTAGATTCTTGGAGAAAGTAGATTGCTTTGGGGTTGTACCGCCATACATTCCTTATTACTTAGTAGAATCAATGTTTTATAGATTGTTGAGGCCAATTTGGACCATGCCCTACCGTTGATATGCCCGTGCATTTCGGCCCGATAGTCTAGGAAAATTTCCGGTACTACCGCTTCTGAGTACTACCGATGCCGATTCTAGTACCGGTCTCCCAACCTCAACATATTGCTAAAACATGGATTCTTCTTTGTTCATTTTGGGTTCTTGTGCCCTTACCCCTTGCTATTCTCCCTCTTGCTATCATAGATGCAGGTGGTTCTAGGGGTGCGCGTAAGCGCTCCAAAGCAAGTCGTGAGATTGCTGAGGAAGAGACGGAGTCCGAGCAAGAAGACGATGAAGTCATGCCTCAGCCCAGCCGTCGCATGAAGATTCCTTCCACTCGAGGTGGTCGTAGGGGCCGTGAAGGGGTCACCAAGCGGTCTGTTGGTCGTGGCAGCGCTCCCCCTCCTCGCCCCCTTCCTCGGGGCGCACCAAGAGTTGCAGCTGAGGGCCATCAGGGCCAAGGAAATTGTCTGACATATCTGATTCTGAGTTCCGCTCTTTGAGGGTCGACAATCCTTATGCCTGCAACCGTGATGAGGGCAGGGAAGACAACTTGTTCTACAATTGCGGTGACCCAGCATACCACTGCATGATGTAGTACACTATAGTCGTTGACATAACACCAATGAAATACCGTTCACTAGTATTACATCCCTCAGAGTGGTACAACAGAAACACAGCAGGTCCAAGACATGACTATAGGTTACAACTCAACTCTTTACACAAGATCCAGAGAACACTCTAGGGTAAAGAGAGAGAAAGAAACTTCTTACAAAGAAGAATCAGAAATAAACAACTCAAAAATTATCATACTATTAAGACTAGTATCTTAACTAATGATTTGGCACTGCCGCTATTGCAATACACTACAGAAATAGGTTCTATGGCTAGAGATTATATTCCTAATCAGTAACTTCGTCTTCACTTGAGTTGATGAATATGTTGCTTTCTTGACTTCATTGAAGAGCTTTAGCTTTTGATGATAATTCCTGGAGCATAACTTGATGTAGACGTCGTCTGTACTGGCTTTAGAACCTAGCAAGGGTTAAGAAGATACTTTGAGTACGAGCGTACTCAGCAATTTCACTAGAAAAGGAGTGTTTGATGCACTATATCTATAGCCACAGACCATAGGTCGTAGGCAATGCAGGTTTTCGTAAACATTTCTTCAAAGGTTGCTTTTATTCTGAAAAGCTATGTTCGGCAGCCTTCACGGGTTTACCAGAACTTTCATGGAGTTTCTTTCCCGCAGCGTTCGCAGCTCCTTCCCGGAACATAGAGTAACAAGTTACAGTTCTTACACTCTACAGAGGTGCGTCACTTTAGCCATGAGAGATCTTAGCTTTGTTGCACATCTGAATTGCAGGTTCGTTCACACTTCGTTGGTGTGAGGCCCATACTAAGATCCAAGCCAAACACTGCCTTCTCCACGACCCCGCGTGTCTCCTTGGTGTATGCCAACCCACCTATTGAATTACGTCAATTGGCAGTACAGACCGTTCAGATGCCGGAACTATCGTGGGACGTTGAGGGCTCCCACCCATATGCTGCATATCCTCTACGAATTACCATATAATATGCATGCTACGAGTAATAACAGCCACGACCCGCACATCCGGCTCCATGCGAGAGGGAAAAGATACACCTGACTTCTCCGTCCCATTCCAAATCTCATAGTCAATGCGTAATATACGAAGCAAGAATCACTGACGACATTGGTTATTAAGTCTTAGATAATATGTTCCTTTACCACCAGAACTCTTATAGTAGGTTATTACCTCATGGTAAATAACCTATAATCACATTATTATGAAAATAGTGTTTTCTGTCCTTTTTCAAATGCAGGTGATGACAGCACTGGATTTGCAAAATACTTTACAGAAAATAATCAAAGGACATGATCAAGTGTGAACTTGCCTTTTGTGATTGCAAGATTATGCACTCACGGTCTTCGAGACGATATAAAATCCATTATCTGAAATCAGCATCATTGGTCCGGTGACTAATGTTTAAAGAAGCAAGATGCTTTTATGCATAAGTAATGTAATGCAAGTTGATAAACTCGAATCCCCGGGGTAACGTTTTTCTAGGGTTTGGATACTGGAAAGGGTTTCCTTGGAATGTGTTTCCCTTTTATATTAAATTTCACACATGTGCTTCTTATTAAGGCTTGTGAATGTGTGTGAAACAACATGTAAGTATAATAAATCACACACAATAATGGAATACTCAAGTAGGAAATGTATCTGTAGACTATGTATATAAGGTTTGTTTATCATTTAGAGATTTCATAAAAATGCTTATGTCTTGCTTTATAATGTTCCTTAAAAGAATAAATTTTGGAGAAAATCTTACTTTAGCTAAGGGAAAGTATTTAAATTTTAAGTTAACCTTATTAGGTGTTCTTTCAAGTTATAGTATTTAAGTAAGAAAGAATTGCTTTATTTGAATAATGATATTAGTAGTATTTGAGACTTATCTATCTTGGTTTTGAACTTGGTTAGTTTGGTATTAAGATGCTTCATAACTTAATTATAACAGTCCAAATTTAACTATAAAACACATAACAAAGTCTTTTAGAATAGTATTTAAAGTATTATAGACTAAAGTTAACTTTAAAGACATAGATGGATCTAAGGTGTAATGCTTATGGTATTGTACTTTGTTCACTTTATAAGGTTTCCCTAAGGATACTTTAAGAATGTTAACACTTCTATTTGGATAGTGGTTTCCTAACCATATAAATATATAAAAGGATTTATCTTCTTACAAGGGTATGGTTATGGCTTGTGAATAAGTAAAAATATTATTTATCGCTAATGAATTATCTTTGGATTTAGTCCATTATAAAGTTGGGAGTGAAACCATGGTAAAAGATTTTATTTGGTTAGAAAATATCACTCTTGAATATTTTATAATTGTTAAAGGTTCTTTTAGAATATAAAATACACATATGGTTGAAGGATACTTCAATAAGATTGTATTTAAAATGTGTTGGACCAATTTAACTTTATACTATAAATATTTAAGACTAGTATTACTTATTAGACCTAAATTGGTAATTTTAGGAATATTAACAAATTTTATTTAACTTATATGAATTATCAATTAAGGAAATAAGTTTAAATTCAAGTTATTAAGTTGTTTTAAATTTTTATTCAACTTAAAAGTTGAATATCATATTTTTAACATGTAGGTATTATTTTTGTGATCATTTTAGTATATTACATTTATTTTTGTGATTTATAAATAATAATATATGATTTTTATAAGATTTACTACTTTATAAATACTTAATAAACAATAAATATTTAATTAAGTGAAGTAAGAATGTATGATTATAGTTTTAAAGTATTGTTTTTATTTTTCTAGGATTTTTGGTATTTTATTTATATTTTTAATATTTATCAATATTTAAAATATGAATTATCTAAGTTTTATTACTTATAAAACCTTTATTAAATAATATTTATTTAAATAATTATCATAATAATATTTGATAATAGTTTTAAGTTATAGATTTTATTTTTCTGAAAATTTTCATATATTAAACATATTTTTCTGAATTATAAAACAAAAGTTATTAAATTTTCAAGATTAAACCATTTTCTAATTAAATTCTAGATATTATTACAAACAGGAAATTACTTTACTTACCCATACCTAACCTACTCTAGTCACTGACATGTGGGGTACTGGCCACGTTGGATGACACCTAGGCAGTGGACTAGTCAAAAGTGGACTCAGTCAAAAGATGATGCAGGCGTGATGCCAAGATGACATCAACATGGATCTGTAATCTTTTTTTACACCCCGAACTAATCTAGCCAGAGAGATGAACAAGTGGGCCCGTGTCCACGTTGGTCTACCACGCGGGCTCACCGGAGTTTTGCTGGAATCACATTTGAAACGGCGACAGAGGGTGCGGGAGCGGACGCGTGCGTGCTAGTTCGAATCAGTGCAGTGAGGCGAGCAAGATAGGGGCGGCGCCGCTGGTTTTTGGTCACTGGCGAGTGGAGCACGATGGCGTCTGGCGGCTGCGCACGGTGGCGCACGACGGTGGCTCGGTATAGGAAGAGAACAGAGTAAAGGAGGGCAGCGGCGTGTTCAGTAGCTCACCCGGAATGCAGAGAAGCGGTCATAGAGGCGAGGTGCAGCTGGAGACGGCGACGATTGACGTCGGCGAATGACGTCGGTGTCGGGGAGGACGGATTAAATCCTGTAGTTAGGGATCTCCCCGACTAGCGCGCTTTGGGGCAAACGACGAAGTTGAACATCGCGGTCTCCGTGATGTCCTTATAATGGCAAGGGGAGGCCGGAAGCGAGCTCTAGCTCGAGCCATGGCGGTTAGGGTTTCGGCAAAACAGGGAAATATGCTAGGGGAAACGAGATTGAGAGAGATTGGTATGCGGAGGGAGAAGACAACGTCAGCGTTCTTATCCCCAGCTCCAGGGCGGCGGGGCGAGGATCTTGGCGCCGGGAAGATCGACCGCGAGAGCTCCGCCACGCAGCTGCTTGCTGCCGGACACGAGGAAGAAGAAAAGAAAGAGACGAAAGGGTATGCAGGCCGGCACTAGGCCGAATTGGGATGCTGAGCAGTGGCAAACTCTGCGAGGCTGCACGCGGGCGACGAATAGATGGCGAGAAGAAATGGGCCGTGGGCCAGATTTCTTTTTTTCTTTTTAATTACATCTTTTCTATTTCCTATTTTCATTTCTAAATTTATACCTACACAATTGTTTGCAAATTTCTTTATATAAATTATTTGATAAATAGTTGTAACACTAATGAAGTGTATTTAGATTCATTTTGTGAGTTTTTATTTTACAATATTATCGCTTCTTTATTTTCTTTATATTTATATATTTTTCTTTTTGTATTTGTAGGATATTTTGATATGAATTTAATTTATCTCATATCCATAAACTTATTAAAGAATGTATTACTATTACTCTATGAGTTTTGATTTTTTGTTGATTTATAATATTAAATAAACTTTTATATATATTGATCCTTCATTATTATTTCATACATAAAGTTTTGAGTACTTAATATGGTTAATATTATTCTCATAATTTAGGAAATAGCAATGTAAATATTTTATTATAACTAACATAAGAGTTAAAGGTTTGAGATTATGAATGTCTACCATGAATTATGAGAGTTTTAATATTTTTATGTTCCTTTAAAATTGTGAATAAAGGTGAATGGTTAAGACATATTATCTTTATGTTTATGATCATAAATGATATCACCATTTAAAGTAAAATAGTGGGATTGTTTTCTAAGCTAACTTATGAGAAATAATTGATAAAGATAGTTCCTAAGCACCTATGATAATGATGGTTGAAAATGACAAAGATGTGCTTAAGTGATTTAATATAGGAAAATAATCCTATAAAGCATTGGGGAAATAAGATGATAGATCAATTTTATGAAATGGATATTATGTTTGGTTAAAGATTTAGGGTTTAGGTCTTATCAAGAATTCCTATCTTCCATAATTCACAATCCTGGACTTCTAATTAAGGAATTCCTTTCCTAAATATACTACTTCTCCCTATCCATCATCATGTGTTAACATGATGAGCTTTTACCTCACAAGAATATTTTATCCACCTTTTATACTTCTAAATCCACTTGTAAATCCAATAATCTTGACACTGATACTTTCATAATCTTCTTATATCCGTACTTGGTTCTATCAACTATTCTACTGCTGATAACCTCCAACCTAACAAATGTTTATAGTTACTTCCATTCATGCTCTTCCCTTAACATCCTTCACTAGTATCACTTCAATAGATGTATACATGAAATCCTGCTTTACCTCAAGTGCTTAGTATTTCCAAAGAGGAAAATACTACTTCTTTAATCCAATGTTACGCTAGCATCATCTTGATCATACTATCTCGTCTCTACTTAACTCTAGTATCTAATACTCCAACCTATCATTATATTAATATGACTTGTCATGGCTAACCTAGGATAACATATCTATACTAGGTTTTCAATCATGTTTTATCCACCAATGCCACTTATACATGATATAAGCATTCAACCTTGGTGAATAAGGCATGATCATTATAATCCTTTGATCCTTTATGGTTTAGGTTTCTAGTTAACTAATCAAGGCTTCCACCCATACAACATTACAGTTGTATTATAATTATCTTCTGTTTATCTCTATTGGATTGAGAGATATAATTCATTGACTATACCTACTTGATCCAATAGGACTACTCTTGGTAACTATCTTCAATGTTCATCTTTATAAGCTTCTAGATGACTCTTCTATTCATTCAGGATTGAGTTAACTCTATCAATTATCATATTGATTTAATTCTCTTCCAACACTCCCATCATATACATGATATTTAAAACTAACATTACCACCTATCTCTTCTTACTTATTTCTCTATAGGATTGAGTGAATGCTATGTTATGGTCAATAGTTGATAGATCAAGAATTGATAGATTAAGAATTGGTGAATCAATGGTTGATTACTCAACATTGATGAACAACAGATACTAGAATAAAGTTCAATAGAGATGATAAGGATTGATATGAGAAGAAAGATATATGGTGAATGATCTTGACTTTGGTTTCTTTCCTACTCAATCTCACTAGAGAGTTAAAGTTGTTGGAGATATGCCCAAGAGGCAATAATAAAGTGGTTATTATCATATCTTCACACTTATGATAAATGTTTACATACCATGCTATAATTGTATTAACCGGAAACATTACTACTTGTGTGATTTGTAAACTAAAATAAGAGTCCCTAGTAAATCCTCTTGTTAAACTAGCTTGTTGGTTAATATATGATCATGGTTTCCTAATCATGAACATAAAGATGTTATTAACAACAGGATCATATCGTTAGGAGAATGATATGGTGGACATACTCCTATAGATAAGCGTAGCATAAAGATCAAGTCATTTAAATAGTTCAATTGCTATATGCTTTCTGATACATAGTAACCTAATTCCTTCGACCATGAGATCATGCATATCACCTTTTCCGGATGGATGCTTTGATGTCATCAAACACCACACCGTAACAGGGTGGCTATAAAGGTGGCATTGAGTGTTCAGAAAGTATTGGTTGAAACACATGGATCAAGAGTGGGATTTGTCCATCCATATGACGGATAGATATACTCTGGGCCCTCTCGGTGAAATGTCATCCAATTAGCTTGCAAGCATGTGACTGGCTCACAAGGGATCACATATCACGGGAACGAGAAAAGAGTACTTATCGAACGAGGTTGAACTAGGTATGCAGAGACAAGCGATCATAACCTCGGATAAGTAAACTATCGTGAGACAAAGGGAAATTGGTATCGTATGTAAGTGGTTCATTCGATCGCAAAGTAATCGAGAAATATCTGGAGCCATATGAATTTCCAGATTCCTCTATTGGTTATTGTTGAGAAGTGTCTCGATCATGTCCGCATAATTCACGAACCGTAGGGAGACACACTTAAGGATTCGACGTTGTTTGAGTAGTTATGGTATTATGAGAAAGAGACCGAATGTTGTTCGAGTCTCGGATGGGATCCGGATATCACGAGGTGATCCGGAATGGTGCGAGAATAAGATTCATATAAGGAAAGTCGCTTCGGAGTTCGGGAATGATTAGTGTTTTCATCGGGAATGTTCTAGAAGGTCCGGATTGTCCGGCACTCCGGGGAGGTACATGAATGTGTCATTGAATGATTGCATAATGTACTAAGTGTTCTTGCTGTTCCAAAACTTGAAAGTCAAACTGCCAGTTTGAAAGTCAAACGGCTAAAACAGGAAACTGTGGAAAACAGGAAACTGTGGGAAACAGGAAACTGTGGGAAACAAGCAAGAGGAGTTTGAAACCAACTTGGAGGAGTAGTTCCTCTCCTCCAAGCCGGCGCCCATGTGGCATCCCGCAAAAACCACTACTAGAAAATCGCGTTGAATTTGTGCATTGCATCGTCATCATCATGCATTGTTTGCCAAAACTGTTTTCGCAAAGCCCGTTTTGTTTTATAAAACGCCCCATCTTTATCCAAACGCAAAAACCCGGGTCTCCGGAGTTAATTTGTTTGTTGCTATCGGGTTGCAAACGGCCCAATTAGAATAAATAAAAATTTAAATTATTTTAATAGGGCAGTCGAGCCGATCAATTCAACGATCGCCTCAGAAAATTAATCGGTCCATCCATCCGGCCTCTAAATCCTAAACTCACCCAACTAACCTACCCACCAACCTCCACATCACCCCACCCAATCCCAGGTTGCCACCTCACCAACCCTCACCCTCTCATCCTATCATCCTGCGCCACCTAACCCCTCCTTTTTCTCTCTCCCCTCTCACCACACCTGCCACCCCGGCCAGCCACACCCCACCCACTGTCCCCACCGAGCCACTCCCTCACACCGCACCCGCCCAGCCCTTTTCCCCTAACTCTCTTTCCTCACCCTACCCTCTCTACCCCCCCTCTCTCTGCGCCCGGGTCCCACCCGCACCTGCCGCCCCACCGCGGCCCACCCCAACCACTCAACCCCCACGCCACCCAGACGGCCAGACCCCCACGCGTCCCCCGGCCCCAGCCCTGCACGCGCCCCGTCTCCTTCCTCCTTCTCTCCCTCGCCTTCCCCCACCGACGCCCGCACCCGTCCACCCGTCGCTGGCGACCTCGCCGCCGCCCGCTCGCTTCCCGCCACGCCGCTGCCGCCTCCCCCGCAGCCCGTGAGCCCATCGCCCGCCGCGGGAGCCCCTCTGCAGGCCTTCCTGGCCCGCGAGCCGCCGCTTCAGCCTCGCCGCGCCGCCCACCTGCTCGCCGCCTGCACCGAGCCGCTTTTCGCTTCCGCCGCCGCCTTCCGCCGCAGCTCGCCGCCTCGATGCTGCCCGCCGCCGCCGCGCCCGGCGAGCCCCGCTTCCCGACCAGCGCCGCTGCCGCTGCGTCCTCCTCCGACACCGCTGCGCCGCCGCTTCCCGACCTCCGCCTCGCTGCCCACCGTCCGCCGCACTCGCCGGCCCGTTCGCCGCTGCCGCTGCTTGCCCGCCTCAGACGCCATCGCGGCCTCCACCGCCAGTCCCGCGGACCCCACCTCGGGCCTGCCCGAGCCTCGCCGCACGGGCGCAGACGCCTCCGGCGAGACCCTCCGTCAACAGTCGAGGACAAACCGAAGACGATCCGCCCGATCCAAGACCACAGGCGACAAGTTCACCTTCGAGTCGACCCAAGACGCTGTGGACTTGACCCGAAACCACCGACAAGCTCTCCAACCCGGATACCCCAAGTGCTCCTTCCCGGAACCGAGGATCAAGCCTCGACATCCCGAACCCGGAGCCGCGCCAAGATCTCCGATCCCTCGTTCCGAAGACCGATCCCCGAAACCCTGAGTGCGGCGACCGGCAGATCCACGGCGTACCAGACCGACCCGATACATGGACCCGACTAGACCCTCGCAACGACAAGAACTCCTTCCCGAACCGATGCCGACGACGTCGCACGCCAAGATCTTCCGAGAAGCCCTGTACCATGTGCCGACGTCTGCCCAAGCTTGTCCACGAGACCGTTGTCGTCGAGAACTCGCAACCCTCGGTGGACCCCCAAGGTCTACGCAGCGGAACAACAATGCCTTCGAGTTGGAACCGACAAGATCTGCAACCATGGACGCGGGAAACACCCCCGGAACTCCAAGATCGCCATGGAACGATAAGCACTTCACCCCGAGACCCCGATGCGACAAGATCTACCCCGCTACCGAGAACGTTCCCGCCGAGACCAATCCGTCGAACCCTGGACCCCGAGACCAGACCCTGGACCCTGTCGAACCCCGGACCCCGGAAACCCCAAGTGCGTCGAGACCCTCAATGTGTGAACCCCTTTCCGAGAACCCTATTTTATAACATAATAACAACTTGTTGCATATTGAATTGTCATTCATCTCGCATGCATATCTGTGGTTTGGGGGCCTTATGCCGATTCACCTAATAATTAAATATGGGGCCCATATGCGGGCAAATCTAGCCTTATATTGGCCTCATATAAATTTGTGTAGCGAACCCGGTGCTATCTTCTACCATGTTAAACAACATTTAATTTGCGGGATAGGTAAATAACTTGAACCATCTAACTAATTGTCGGGACCCCGGTTCCACCTAATATGACCTAGTTGCAATGCACCTTTTGCCATGTCATACATCACACATGCATCATGCCCGATCTCCCGCCTTTGTCTTAAGCATTGCATCCGTGTTCTTCTAGTGTTTTGCTTCTTCGGATAAGGCCGTTGAGTTGATGTGAGCTGCCCCGTTCTTGTTGAACCTTCGACAATGTTTTCAAAGTAGCATCTCCCTTTCTACCTATCTTACTTTTATAGTATTTACTTCCTCCTGTTGATCTATTGCTATACGTGGTTGCGATGCTTTAGTTTCCACTTTTGTGTTAAACCGTGCACCCTATATTGCCTTGGACACATCCTATTACCGATGTTTGGTAGATAGTTGGACTTGCGTCGTAGTTGCTTGTTCAAGTGCTGATGTGAGTCATATGCCACGATTCTGATGTATTGCCGCATGTTGGTGTTGGAGATGATTCTAGTTTTATTTATCGTCACTTTAATTTCGTTTAACAACTAAAATTGAGTAAGAGGCATCGGTGGGTGATAGATAATATTTGGTTTCGAGCCCACTTGTGTCCCGTAAGACCCCGAGTACTTGATACCTGTTCCTTGATTTATCGCGCTATCCACATCCGGGAGGTATATGGGACCCCCCTGAGCCAGAGCTTGATTCCGTCTTATTTCTTGGGGCCACAAACTAGTTTGAGGTGTTTTTACTATCCTGTACTTATGCCATGCTACTTTCTGTATTCAAATTGTGCGAGGAGCACACTGTACTGTTTAGGATAGGGACACGTTTACGCGGTATCGACAAGCCCAGCCACACTTTCGGGTTCCCAGTCGTTTACCGCCGTCCACCCAAACCTTGAGGCCGTCTCGGAGTCAGCTAGCTGCTATGGAATCTACTTAAGGGTGGCCCCAAATATTTCGAATCTGTGATTTTTCACCGTGAAAGCCTCGTTGGGTTTTGTTTTGGTTTTTCCGAGGTTGATCGGCGTGTTGCTATTGGTGCACCCCGGGTAAAACTTTCTGAAAGCCGTGTCCAGGATATGGACGACTTGGAGCACAGTATCTCGATCATAGACAAGCATAAATAAAGTTTATTGCTATAAATTTGACTTATAATGACTAGTAATCAGCTTCAACTATAACGGAATGGCTAATAATACTGCCCACAATTGCTTGTTTGGATTGTCGCCACGACCATTGTACTGACTAGTAAGTATTGCAACTACAATGAATGGCTGAATAAAAGTACCAACCACCGCTGGTTTTGGGTTATCTCATGCTAATTGTATCGACTAGTAAGTGTTGCAACTATCATGGAATGGTTAACTAAAAGTGCCCATCGCTTACTTTATCGTGACGAATATCTAAACGACTAGTAAAGTGCCACAACTACAATCGATTAAGTAAAGCGCAACCGTGGTGAGTTCCTCGGTTGACTTCCCGTTTGGTCTCGAGGGAAACACCAGGATGGGTTTGCTTGGTGATAGCTTCGTTGGATCCGTTAGGTCATTCCTATCCCTCTCGATATCCGCCATTGTATCGAGTCTCTATAGGTTGTTTAGTGCATGTCACGCCGCCACCCACCATACCTATGTAGGCGAGGACCGAATTCTAGCCTCGCTGTACCTTGGCCTCGATCGACGCCTTTTCTTTTTCCTTTGCCCTTCGGCACCCCTTTGTTTAAGGTGTTTGAGATCGACGCAGTTAGCGTGGTTACCCTTCCGCTTGGCTGGCAGGTTATGGACGCCATTGGTTATTTCTTCGTGGGCTCTTAGCCCCATTTGCATCTTGTCCGTAGTGGACGCCTATCACTTTCAAGGTGATTTGGATCTTTGTATATTATATCTGTATTCTTGACTCTTTGAGTCACTGATATATATATCTGCTCGTGGGTCCCATCGAGGACTGTGTAATGTTATTTCGCTTTTCCACCCGCACGAAAGTGCTGGTGGCACCTTTGAATCGCGTTCTGGCGGGTTTGGTGAATTTTGCCCAAACTTGCATAGGTCCGATTCTCGAGGGTGTTACAGTGGTATCGAGCTCAGCGGTTGCGATACCACAAGTCCAAATTGTAGGATAACCTAGCTAACTCGCAGAGAGTGTCAAAACTATTTTCTAAAATCGGTTGGATAGTTACGAATAGGTCCGATTTTACTCCTTACCTCTGCCGATCCCTCTTATCTCGACGTGTTTTGCATCCGCTCTCTTCTCTTTCTTCGAGTCCAGGAATTCTCGTGGTTGGGTTTCCGTCGTACCTTTAGGGTTTCGCTTCCTTCTTTGATAACGGTGTGCTACCATCCGGTGTTCAAGCTGCCTGATGAATCCGTCTTCCGTGGTATCATTCTTTGTCCCTTGTTTGTGCTTTCTGGTGGTTTCCGACGCGACGACATCCTCTACGCGAAGATCCGGCGTAGTGCGCATCACCCTTTGTTTCCGAACCTCGCTTGTCGAGATCTTCAGTCTGATTCCGAGAATGGTTGCACTCTTTTCTACTGATTGTGTAGAGAAATAGTTTGGGTGCGTGATGGATTGGCCCCCATGCCGACTACCCCTTCTATTCGCTTTTGTACATTGAAGTGGATGAGAATGCATCGGTTCCCTCTTTCCATCGAAGTTAGAGGTGGCTTTATTTGTTGATGCCTCCACCTTCGACCTTTTTTCCCCGGAGTGTTCCCTCGACGATCACGGACAACGACCTCTCGTTAGTGGTGTCGCGAGGATCTACACGAAGTGCGAAGACGCAGATCGCCGACCTTCCTTCCGGTACCATGAGGCGGATCTCGAGGGCGAGATCCATTGTTAGTGGTGTCGAATTGTGGCATCCCGCAAAAACCACTACTAGAAAATCGCGTTGAATTTGTGCATTGCATCGTCATCATCATGCATTGTTTGCCAAAACTGTTTTCGCAAAGCCCGTTTTGTTTTATAAAACGCCCCATCTTTATCCAAACGCAAAAACCCGGGTCTCCGGAGTTAATTTGTTTGTTGCTATCGGGTTGCAAACGGCCAATTAGAATAAATAAAAATTTAAATTATTTTAATAGGGGCAGTCGAACGGGCCGATTGACCCGAACGACCGCCCCAGAAAATTAATCGGTCCATCCATCCCGGCCCTCTAAATCCTAAACTCACCCAACTAACCTACCCAGTCCAACCCTCCACATCACCCCACCCAATCCCAGGTTGCCACCTCACCAACCCTCACCCTCTCATCCTATCATCCTGCGCCACCTAACCCCTCCTTTTTCTCTCTCCCCTCTCAGCTCACACCCAAGCCACCCCCGGGCCCGCGCCAGGCCACACCCCACCCCACCTGTCCCCACCGAGCCACTCCCTCACACCGCACCCGCCCAGCCCTTTTCCCCTAACTCTCTTTCCTCACCCTACCCTCTCTACCCCCCCTCTCTGCCCCCGCCGCCCCACCGCGGCCCACCCCAACCACTCAACCCCCACGCCACCCAGACGGCGGACCCCACGCGTCCCCAGCACGCGCCTGCCTCCTTCCTCCTTCTCCTCGCTTCCCCCACCGACGCCCGACCTGCCCACCCGCCGCTGGCCTGCCGCCGCGCCTGCTCCGCTTCGCCACCAGGTCACTGCCCGCCTCCCCCGCAGCCCGTGAGCCCATCGCCACGCCAGAGAGCCCCCCCTCTGACCGCCTCCCTCCGCCCGTGGCTCGCGAGCTGCCGCCCAGTCCCTCGCCGCGCTGCCCACCTCCGTTCGCCGCCTGCCGCGTTCGCTCGCCCCTCTTCGCAAGCTCCCGCCTCCTCCGCCGCTAGCTGGCCCGCTCCCTCGGCTCCGCCGCCCGCCTCCCGAGCTCCCCCGCTTCCTGGCGCCGCCCGGGGCTCCTCCGACAACCGCCGCTCGCCCGGCCGCTTCTCGACCTCCGCCCCGCCTCTGCCTCGCCGCCATCGCCGCTTCGCCGCTCGCCTCGCCAGCGCTGCTTCCGCCCAGACGCCATCGCCTCCACCGCCAGTCCGCCGGACCCACCTCGGGCCTGCTCGAGCCCCCAAGCACTGGCCCGCATCGCCTCGGTCGGCGAGACCCCTCCGTCAACAGTCCGAGGACAAACCCCGAAGACCGATCCCGGGGCCCGATCCGAAGACCACACGGGCGACAAGTTCACCTCCCCGGAGTCGGACCCGAAGACGCCGTGACCCGGACGCCGAAACCACCGACAAGCTCTCCAACCCGGATACCCCAAGTGCTTCTTCCCGGAACCGAGGATCAAGCCTCGACATCCCGAACCCGGAGCCGCGCCAAGATCTCCGATCCCTCGTTCCGAAGACCGATCCCGAAACCAGTGCGCGGACGACCAGATCTCCACACAGAACGGCGAGACCGACCGATACATGGACCCGACTAGACCCTCGTAACGACAAGAACTCCTTCCCGAACCGATGCCGACGACGCCAAGATCTTCCGAGAAGCCACCTGTACCATGTGCCGACGTCGTCGCCCAAGCTTGTCCACGAGACCGTTGTCGCCGAGAACTCGCAACCCTCGGTGGACCCCAAGGTCTACGGAACAACAATGCCTTCGAGTTGGAACCGACAAGATCGCAACCATGGACGCGAAACACTTTAACTCCAAGATCGCCATGGAACGATAAGCACTTCACCCCGACACGAGACCCCGATGCGACAAGATCTACCCGCTACCGAGAACGTTCCCTTGAGACCAATCCGTCGAACCTGACCCCGAGACCGCACTCTGACCACCGAACCCCGGACCCCGGAAACCCCAAGTTCGTCGAGACCCTCAATGTGTGAACCCCTTTCCGAGAACCCTATTTTATAACATAATAACAACTTGTTGCATATTGAATTGTCATTCATCTCGCATGCATATCTGTGGTTTGGGGGCCTTATGCCGATTCACCTAATAATTAAATATGGGGCCCATATGCGGGCAAATCTAGCCTTATATTGGCCTCATATAAATTTGTGTAGCGAACCCGGTGCTATCTTCTACCATGTTAAACAACATTTAATTTGCGGGATAGGTAAATAACTTGAACCATCTAACTAATTGTCGGGACCCCGGTTCCACCTAATATGACCTAGTTGCAATGCACCTTTTGCCATGTCATACATCACACATGCATCATGCCCGATCTCCCGCCTTTGTCTTAAGCATTGCATCCGGTGTTCTTCTAGTGTTTTGCTTCTTCGCGGATAAGGCCGTTGAGTTGATGTGAGCTTCGCCCCGTTCTTCGGTTGAACCTTCGACAATGTTTTCAGGCGAGCATCTCCCCCTTTCTACCTATCTTACTTTTATAGTATTTACTTCCCTCCTGTTGATCTATTGCTATCTGTGTTGCGATGCTTTAGTTTCCGCACCTGTGTTAAACCGTGCAGCCCTATATTGCCTTGGACACATCCTATTACCTGATGTTTGGTAGATAGTTGGACTTGCGCGTCGTAGTTGCTTGTTCAAGTGCTGATGTGAGTCGTCATATGCCACAGTTGCTGATGTATTGCCGCATGTTGGTGTTGGAGATGATTCTAGTTTTATTTATCGTCACTTTAATTTCTGTTTAACAACTAAAATTGAGTAAGCAGAGGCATCGGTGGGTGATAGATAATATTTGGTTTCCGAACGCCCACTTGTGTCCCGTAAGACCCCGAGTACTTGATACCTGTTCCTTGATTTATCGCGCTATCCACATCCGGGAGGTATATGGGACCCCCCTGAGCCAGAGCTTGATTCCGTCTTATTTCTTGGGGCCACAAACTAGTTTGAGGTGTTTTTACTATCCTGTACTTATGCCATGCTACTTTCTGTATTCAAATTGTGCGAGGAGCACACCTGCATCATTAGGATAGGGACACGTTCGACGCTGTCGACAAGCCCAGCCACACTTTCGGGTTCCCCGTTTACCCGTCCACCCAAACCTTGAGGCCTCTGAGTCACTAGCTCCGCTATGGATCTACTTAAGGGTGGCCCCTCAAATATTTCAATCTCGTGATTTTTCAAGTGAAAGCCTCGTTGGGTTTTGTTTTGGTTTTTCCGAGGTTGATCGAGCGTGTGTTGCTATTGGTGCACCCCGCCGGGTAAAACTTTCTCGAAAGCCGTGTCCATGGATATGGACGACTTGGAGCACGATTCTCGATCATAGACAAGCATAAATAAAGTTTATTGCTATAAATTTGACTTATAATGACTAGTAATCAGCTTCAACTATAACGGAATGGCTAATAATACTGCCCACAATTGCTTGTTTGGATTGTCGCTTGCGACCATTGTACCTGACTAGTAAGTATTGCAACTACAACGGAATGGCTGAATAAAAGTACCAACCACTGCTGGGTTTTTGGGTTATCTCATGCTAATTGTATCTGACTAGTAAGTGTTGCAACTATCATGGAATGGTTAACTAAAAGTGCCCATCGCTTACTTTATCGATAATATCTAAACCGACTAGTAAAGTGCCACAACTACAATCGATTAAGTAAAACCGCCAACCGTGTGAGTTCCTCGGTTGACTTCCTCGTTTGGTCTCGAGGGGAAACACTGTGATGGGTTTGCTTGGTGATAGCTTCGTTGGATCCTAGGTCATTCCTATCCCTCTCTCGATATCCGCCATTGTATCGAGTCTCTATAGGTTGTTTAGTGCATGCCGCCGCCGCCCACCATACCTATGTAGGCGAGGACCGCGAATTCTAGCCTCGCGTGTAATGGCCTCGTGATCGACGCTCCTTTCTTTTCCTTTGCCCTTCGGCACCCCTTTGTTTAAGCAGGTTTTGAGATCGACGCCATAGTTAGGTTACCCTTCCGGCTTGGCACGCAGGTTATGGACGCCATTGGTTATTTCTTGTGGCTCTTAGCCCCATTTGCATCTTGTCCGTAGTCGGACGCCTATCACTTTCAAGGTGATTTGGATCTTTGTATATTATATCGTATTCTTGACTCTTTGAGTCGATATATATATCTGCTCGTGGGTCCCATCGAGGACTGTGTAATGTTATTACTGCTTTTCCACCCGCACGAAAGTGCTGGGGCACCTTTGAATCGCTTCGCGGGTTTGGTGAATTTTGCCCAAACTTGCATAGGTCCGATTCGAGGGTGTTACAGAGTGGTATCGAGCTCAGCGATGAGCATTCCACAAGTCCAAATGAGGATAACCTAGCTAACTCCGCAGAGAGTGTCAAAACTATTTTCAAAATCGGTTGGATAGTTCTGAATAGGTCTGATTTTACTCCTTACCCTCCGCTGATCCCTCTTATCTCGTGTTTTGCATCCGCCTCTTCTTTCTTCGAGTCCAGAATTCTCGTGGTTGGCTGCATACCTTTAGGGTTTCGCTTCCTTCTTTGATAACGGTGTGCTACCATCCGGTGTTCAAGCTGCCTGATGAATCCGTCTTCCGTGGTATCATTCTTTGTCCCTTGTTTGTGCTTTCTGGTGGTTTCCGACGCGACGACATCCTCTACGCAAGATCCGATGCAGAGTCTGCATCACCCCTTTGTTTCCGAACCTCGCTTGTCGAGATCTTCAGTCTGATTCCGAGAATGGTTGCACTCTTTTCTACTGATTGTGTAGAGAAATAGTTTGGGTGCGTGATGGATTGGCCCCCATGCCGACTACCCCTTCTATTCGCTTTTGTACATTGAAGTGGATGAGAATGCATCGGTTCCCTCTTCCCATCGAAGTTAGAGGTGGCTTTATTTGTTGATGCCTCCACCTTCGAACTTTTTCCCCGGAGTGTTCCCTCGACGATCACGGGCAACGACCTCTCGTTAGTGGTGTCGCGAGGATCTACACGAAGTGCGAAGACGCAGATCGCCGACCTTCCTTCCGGTACCATGAGGCGGATCTCGAGGGCGAGATCCCTTGTTAGTGGTGTCGAATTGTGGCATCCCGCAAAACCACTACTAGAAAATCGCGTTGAATTTGTGCATTGCGTCGTCATCATCATGCATTGTTTGCCAAAAACTATGTTCGCAAAGCCCGATTTGTTTTCTACAACGCCCCATCTTTATCCACACGCAAAAACCCGGGTCTCCGGAGTTAATTTGTTTGTTGCTATCGTTGCAAACGCCAATTAGAATAAATAAAATTTAAATTATTTTAATAGGCAATGAGCCGAACGGGCCGATTGACCCGAACGACCGCCCCAGAAAATTAATCGGTCCATCCATCCCGGCCCTCTAAATCCTAAACTCACCCAACTAACCTACCCAGTCCAACCCTCCACATCACCCCACCCAATCCCAGGTTGCCACCTCACCAACCCTCACCCTCTCATCCTATCATCCTGCCACCTAACCCTCCTTTTCTCTCCTCTCACCACACCCAAGCCACCCAGGCCCGCCAGCCACACCCCACCCCACCTGTCCCCACCGAGCCACTCCCTCACACCGCACCCGCCCAGCCCTTTTCCCCTAACTCTCTTTCCTCACCCTACCCTCTCTACCCCCCCTCTCTCTGCGCCCGGGTCCCACCCGCACCTGCCGCCCCACCGCGGCCCACCCCAACCACTCAACCCCCACGCCACCCAGACGGCCAGACCCCCACGCCCCTCTGCCCCCCACGCCCCGCCTCCCTTCCTCCTTCTCTCCGCCCCCACCGACGCCCGCACCTGCCCACCCCGCCGCCTGGCGACCTGCCTGGCCCGCCCGCTTCCGCCACCAGTCACCGCCCGCCTCGTCCCGCAGCCCGTGAGCCCATCGCCCGCCGTGAGCGTCCCTCTGCAGACCGCCTTCCGCTGGCTCGCGAGCTGCCGCCCCAGCCTCACGGCGCCCACCTCCGCCTCGCCGCCCGCTCGCTTAGCCCGCCTCGCCTCCGCCCGGCCTTCCGCCTCCAGCTGCCCGCCGCTCCTCGGCTGCCCGCCGCCGCGCCCCAGCCCGCTTCCCCGACCCAGCGCCGCCTGCGTCGTCCTCCTCCGACAACCCGCTGCCGGCTGCCAACCGCTTCTCACCTCCGCCCGCCTCGCCCACCGCTCGCCGTACCGGCGAGCTCCGGCGGCTGCTACCCGCCTCAGACGCCATCGCCCTCCACCGCCAGCCCGCCATGGACCCCACCTCGGGGCTGCCGAGCCCCAGCGCCCGCAGACGCCTCGGTCGGCGAGACCCCTCCGTCAACAGTCCGAGGACAAACCCCGAAGACCGATCCCGGGGCCCGATCCGAAGACCACACGGGCGACAAGTTCACCTTCCCGGAGTCGGACCCGAAGACGCCGTGACCCGGACGCCGAAACCACCGACAAGCTCTCCAACCCGGATACCCCAAGTGCTTCTTCCCGGAACCGAGGATCAAGCCTCGACATCCCGAACCCGGAGCCGCGCCAAGATCTCCGATCCCTCGTTCCGAAGACCGATCCCCGAAACCCTGAGTGCGCCGACGACCAGATCTCCACGGCGTAACGACGAGACCGACCCGATACATGGACCCGACTAGACCCTCGCAACGACAAGAACTCCTTCCCGAACCGATGCCGACGACGTCGCACGCCAAGATCTTCCGAGAAGCCCTGTACCATGTGCCGACGTCTGCCCAAGCTTGTCCACGAGACCGTTGTCGTCGAGAACTCGCAACCCTCGGTGGACCCCCAAGGTCTACGCAGCGGAACAACAATGCCTTCGAGTTGGAACCGACAAGATCTGCAACCATGGACGCGGGAAACACCCCCGGAACTCCAAGATCGCCATGGAACGATAAGCACTTCACCCCGGACACCGAGACCCCGATGCGACAAGATCTACCCCGCTACCGAGAACGTTCCCGCCGAGACCAATCCGTCGAACCCTGGACCCCGAGACCAGACCCTGGACCCTGTCGAACCCCGGACCCCGGAAACCCCAAGTTCGTCGAGACCCTCAATGTGTGAACCCCTTTCCGAGAACCCTATTTTATAACATAATAACAACTTGTTGCATATTGAATTGTCATTCATCTCGCATGCATATCTGTGGTTTGGGGGCCTTATGCCGATTCACCTAATAATTAAATATGGGGCCCATATGCGGGCAAATCTAGCCTTATATTGGCCTCATATAAATTTGTGTAGCGAACCCGGTGCTATCTTCTACCATGTTAAACAACATTTAATTTATGGATAGGTAAATAACTTGAACCATCTAACTAATTGTCGGACCCGGTTCCACCTAATATGACCTAGTTGCAATGCACCTTTTGCCATGTCATACATCACACATGCATCATGCCCGATCTCCCGCCTTTGTCTTAAGCATTGCATCCGGTGTTCTTCTAGTGTTTTGCTTCTTCGCGGATAAGGCCGTTGAGTTGATGTGAGTCGCCGCTCTTCTTGAACCTTCGACAATGTTTTCAAAGCAGCATCTCCCTTTCTACCTATCTTACTTTTATAGTATTTACTTCTCCCTGTTGATCTATTGCTATCTGTGTTGCGATGCTTTAGTTTCCGCACCTGTGTTAAACCGTGCAGCCCTATATTGCCTTGGACACATCCTATTACCTGATGTTTGGTAGATAGTTGGACTTGCGCGTCGTAGTTGCTTGCTCAAGTGCTGATGTGTGTCGTCATATGCCGATTCTTGATGTATTGCCGCATGTTGGTGTTGGAGATGATTCTAGTTTTATTTATCGTCACTTTAATTTCTGTTTAACAACTAAAATTGAATAAGCAGAGGCATCGGTGGGTGATAGATAATATTTGGTTTCCGAACGCCCACTTGTGTCCCGTAAGACCCCGAGTACTTGATAATTGCCTTGATTTATCGCTATATCCACATCCGGAGGTATATGGGACCCCCGAGCCGAGCTTGATTCCGTCTTATTTCTTGGGGCCACAAACTAGTTTGAGGTGTTTTACTATCCCACTTATGCCATGCTACTTTCAGATTCAAATTGTGCGAGGAGCACGCATCAAGCTTAGGATAGGGACACGACGCTGTATCGACAAGCCCAGCCACACTTTCGGTTCCCATTGCCATCGGCCCACCCAAACCTTGAGGCCGTCTCGAGTCACTTAGTCTGCTATGGAATCTACTTAAGGGGTGGCCCCCTGAAATATTTCTGAATCCTGTGATTTTTCAGTCGTGAAAGCCTCGTTGGGTTTTGTTTTGGTTTTTCCGAGGTTGATCGAGCGTGTGTTGCTATTGGTGCACCCCGGCCGGGTAAAACTTTCTGAAAGCCGTGTCCGCGGATATGGACGACTTGGAGCACAGTATCTCGATCATAGACAAGCATAAATAAAGTTTATTGCTATAAATTTGACTTATAATGACTAGTAATCAGCTTCAACTATAACGGAATGGCTAATAATACTGCCCACAATTGCTTGTTTGGATTGTCGCTTGCGACCATTGTACCTGACTAGTAAGTATTGCAACTACAACGGAATGGCTGAATAAAAGTACCAACCACTGCTGGGTTTTTGGGTTATCTCATGCTAATTGTATCTGACTAGTAAGTGTTGCAACTATCATGGAATGGTTAACTAAAAGTGCCCACTGCTTACTTTATCAGGACGAATATCTAAACCTGACTAGTAAAGTGCCACAACTACAACTGATTAAGTAAAACTGCCAACTGTGTGAGTTCCTCGGTTGACTTCCTCGTTTGGTCTCGAGGGGGAAACACCAGGATGGGTTTGCTTGGTGATAGCTTCAGGTTGGATCCGGTTAGGTCATTCCTATCCCTCTCTGATATCCGCCAGTTGTATCGAGTCTCTATAGGTTGTTTAGTGCATGCTGCCGCCACCCACCATACCTATGTAGGCGAGGACCGCAATTCTAGCCTCGCTGCATCGCCTCAGATCGACGCCTTTTTTCCTTTGCCTTCGGCACCCCTTTGTTTAAGGTGTTTTGAGATCGACGCCGTTGGGTGGTTACCCTTCCTTGGCTCAAGGTGGTTATGGACGCCATTGGTTATTTCTTCAGGCTCTTAGCCCCATTTGCATCTTGTCCGTAGTCGGACGCCTATCACTTTCAAGGTGATTTGGATCTTTGTATATTATATCTCGTATTCTTGACTCTTTGAGTCATTGATATATATATCTGCTCAGGGGTCCCATCGAGGACTGTTGTGTAATGTTATTACTTCGTTTTCCACCCGCACGAAAGTGCCTGGTGGGCACCTTTGAATCGTTTCTATGCGGGTTTGGTGAATTTTGCCCAAACTTGCATAGGTCCGATTCTGAGGGTGTTACAGCCCATCCCTAGGCCGAGTTGGGGAGGGACTCCCCTCCCTCCCTGGCGCGCCTAGCCCCTCCACCTATAAAAGGAGGGGCAGGGCCTCCTCCTTGAGACACACAAGTTTCTACCTCTAATCTCCGGTTTAGAGCCGTTTGGTTTAGAGCTTCTAATTGCTTTAGCTCATGGTTTAGAGCCTTCTAATTGGTGTGTCTAATCTCTAGACCACTAATAGCCCTCTCATAATCCACCATACTCGCCCGGCTTAAGGCCCCTCTGGATTTCCCTCTACTTCCTGCCACGCCTTGCCTGGAATCGAGGAGAGTGCTACAACCTCCGTCCTGCTGGAACAAGGGAGAGGAAGGTCTTCGTCAGTACAACGTGTGAACGATCAAGCGCCGCCGAACGCATACCGGAAGGATCGTCCACACGATCTTGAGATCGAAAGAGTACGACTACATCGACCACTTAGAATCTGCTCTCGTTAAACACTTTGGAATCTTCGAGGGTAAGTTATTCCATCGACTCGTTGCTACAATCTAGTAGATAGATCTTGGCTTGTTTGTTTGTATGCGATAGAAATTTTTTGTTTTCCATGCTACGAACCCCTACAAAAGTCAGGTATTACCATGACACTCATGGTACAAGTAGATGAGATTAAGCTAGATCAATACTTAGTTGTTACATTCCTATTACTTAAGTTATGTTTATAACTTGGTATTCATGAGTTGTGTACTGGATACTAGGATATGATTACTTAAGGATCAAATATAAATCATTAAGTATTGTATTAGGGTTTAATTTTTATTACATTTGATCTACCCTTAGATCAAATCTCCCTTACCCAAAATATGGCTTTAGCAAAGGTCATATTGGAACTTATCGCAGTCAACTTGATGATCTACTTCAATTCTATCAAGTTGAGAGAAGCTTCAATCTCTTTGACAAGTTTTTATTTAGAAGCGCGAAAATTATTCGGATTTTCTATGCAAGAATGCAATGCACACATCTGGGTTCAACTTATTTCTAAGCTCTAATGCTGGGATGTTACAACAATGACTTCCAAGAGCGTGTCTACCATGAAGTCCTTATGACAAATGTTCAAATGGTTGTGCCGCAGTTGTGGATTCATATGGGTCACGTCGACAAGAATCTTGAGTACTTTGCTGAGGCCAAAGAAATCTGCACTCACCTTGGTATGCTCCCCATTATGGAATTTAAGTATGACTATGAGCCTCTTCTCATTGCTCAACTTTATGCCACTGCTCACTTCTGATACGTTGGAAATGTATCTATAATTTTTGATACTCCATGCTTGTTTTGTATCTACTTTGCTTTACTTGTCCACACTTTGAGGTGCTTTTTACATGTTTTCTGGTACTAACCTATTAACAAGTTGCAATAGTGCCAGATGCCTGTTTTCTGCTGTTTTTTAATCCTAAGGTCAAAGCATATGCTCTGACACCAATTGCGGTGACCCAGCATTACCACTGCATGATGTAGTACACTATAGTCGTTGACATAACACCAATGAAACACCGTTCACTAGTATTACATCCCTCAGAGTGGTACAACAGAAACACAGCAGGTCCAAGACATGACTATAGGCTACAACTCAACTCTTTACACAAGATCCAGAGAACACTCTAGGTTAAAGAGAGAGAAAGAAACTTCTTACAAAGAAGAATCAGAAATAAACAACTCAAAAACTATCATACTATTAAGACTAGTATCTTAACTAATGTTTTGGAATTGCCACTATTGCAATACACTACAGAAATAGGTTCTATGGCTAGAGATTATATTCCTATCTAATCAGTAACTTCGGCTTCACTTGAGTTGATGAATATGTTGACTTTATTGACTTTATTGAAGAGCTTTAGCTTTTGATGATAATTCCTGGAGCATAACTTGATGTAGACGTCATCTGTACTGGCTTTAGAACCTAGCAAGGGTTAAAAAAAATACTTTGAGTACGAGCGTATTCAGCAAGTTCACTAGAAAAGGAGTGTTTGATGCACTATATCTACAGCCACAGACCATAGGTCGTAGGCAATGCACGTTTTCGTAAACATTTCTTCAAAGGTTGCATTTATTCTGAAAAGCTATGTCCGTCAGCCTTCACGGGTTTACCAGAACTTTCATGGAGTTCCTTTCTGCTGTCAGTAGCTCCTTCCTAACAGGGAGTAACAAGTTATAGTTCTTACACTCTGCAAAGGTGCGTCACTTTACCCATGAGAGATCTTAGCTTTGTTGCACATCCGAATTGCAGTTTCGTTCACACTTCCTTGGTGTGAGGCCCAGACTAAGATCCAAGCCAATCACTGCCTTCTCCGTGACCCCGCATGTCTCCTTGGTGTACGCCAACCCACCTATTGAATTACGACAATTGGCAGTACAGACCGTTCAGATGCCGGAACTATCGTGGGACGTTGAGAGCTCCCACCCATATGCTGCATATCCTCTACGAATTACCATATAATATGCACGCTACGACTGATAACAACCACGACCCGCACATCCGGCTCCATCCGGCCAAGTAGTTGCTAGTGACTCCAAGAGGGGGTATTTATGCTCGATAGTGGGTTCATGCCTCTAGTTTCCAAGGGAAGTGACGGAAATATCTTCGGTTGTAGATGTGCTATTGCCACTAGGGAGAAAACAACGGTCTCTTGTTCATGGAACATGTGGACTGTTTACCTTACACACTTTGCTTAAAGCAGTTGTCTGTTGCTTGCAACTTAATACTGGAGGGGGTTCAGATGATAACCTGAAGGTGGACTTCTAGTCATAGATGAAGTTGGATGTCGGTCTATGTATATTGTTGTATTGCCCAATCAGCCTCATAGGATCTTTCTGACTAGTAATTGCATTGTTATGACTTGCTCGGTTCTTGTCAATTGCCCCGCTGTAATTTGTTTACCCTTCATGCCATGTTGTTTATCTAAGGAGAGCTCCTCTAGTGAACTATGGACCCCGGTCCAATCTTTACCATTGATACATCTTCCACTGTTACCTGTTTACTTGCTACAAACCACCATTACCTTCCACACCATACGTTTAATCCTTTGTTACAGCAAACCGGTGAGCTTGACAACCTCACTGATTCGTTGGGGCAAAGTCTTGAGTTTGTATTGTGCAGGTCTCCGTGTTGCTTGTAACACTTGTGTGACGTTTCCTTCCTCCTACTGGTTCGATAACCTCGGTTTCTTACTGAGGGAAACTTGCTGTTGTGCTGCTTCATACCTTGCTCTTGGGGTTTCCAACAAAGCGTCCCACGACAAGTGGTGGGCGCCATCAACTTCTCAACTACCCGCTCTCGGAAAATCACTTGGATGACTCAAGGAGCAATTAAGGAGGCCACTCTTGCTGAATTTGCTGAAATTCTAGGGTATGAGGATCGTGGTCGTGACATTCCTTGTGGTTTCCGCTGCCAGTTGCACGAGCACCCCTCCAAGAAGGACGTTCTTGCACCTCTGTATATCCGGGGCCACGGTGTTCCTGGCAAGATCAAGGATCTTCTCCCCACGTATGACATTCTCCAGCGTATCTTCCGTGTGACCGTTGCTCCTCGTGCGGGCAACAAAGATGAAATTCATGGATATTCTGTTGATTTGTTGCTCAACACCTTCCTCAACCGCGACTCCGGCACCGCTCTTGATGTGATGGATTATGTATGGAATGAGATGGTTGTTGTTGCTCACTCCCGGAGGGTTCCGCCTTTCTCTCCCTACATCATGGCTCTTATTGTTGCCAAGTGCCCTCCCATTGCCAGGACCCTTTCCTCTCGTCCTCTCATTGTGCACCGGTTCAAGGCCCTCAAGATCAAGAAGCATGCCAAGCCCCGCAATGCGGAAGGTGATGAGGTGGATGAAGATGGCAATGTGATTGAGGCTAATTCTGAGGATGTTGATAGTGGCTGTGATGCAGATTATGTTGTCTCTCGTCGCAAGAATGCCCATCCATCTTGGGCCAAGAGGATGGAGGCCAAGTTCAAAAAGATCTTTTGCTTCCAAGTTGACAATCAAAAGCGCATGTATGAGGCTCATGTGTATGCCAAGAAAGCTTATGCTCGGTAGAAGGACTTGATGGAAGCTCAAGGATTGACCATCTCCGAGGGTTCCGAGACCAACATCACCCCTGGAGACCAACGGATCTCCAAGCACAGCCAGTGGGATGATGATGTCTCTTCCTTGCACCATGCTCCACCCACCTATAATGAGGACTTTGATGAGGAGGAGGAGGATTGACTGTCGGGGCGTTAATCTTGCACTTGTCCCTTTTTGGCGTCTTGATGCCAAAGGGGGAGAAGTTGCACCTTAGGCATGCGGGTGTTGCATGGGAAGTCACTACTTTGATCTCTTAATTGCTTGTGAACTTTAATTTCCTCCTATTATGTGTGAACTCTATGTCCTAACTATTTGGGAACTATTCGTGCTATGTACGGTGAAACTATGTGGGTATTTCACGGATCCATCTTGTGATGATATGTGTTATTCATTGTCAATATTTCTCTCATCACAAGTTATTGTGCAAAGGTATGCGTTCAATTGTTACTATCTCTATTTTGTGCACTCGTGATGTGTTTATAAAATAGAGGGGGAGGATTGATCCTACTCATCTAGGGGGAGCCCCGTCTCTATTTTTCAAACACCTTGTTTATCTCCCCAATGTTATCTTGCAAAGGTGTGTTGTCATCAAACACCAAAAAGGGGGAGATTGAAAGAACATTTCCTATTCGTGAGATTTTGATGTTTGATGATAACACACCTATCGGTTTAATCGTGCGCTAAGTGCATCTCAGGTTTTCTAGGTTGTGGCACAAATACTGAGTTGCCCTTGGTTGCACTGGCCAAAGTCACCAGAGCTGACCTACCGCTTGACTCCGGTACTACCGCTCCCTAGTACCGGTTGCATCTGATTGAGGTGGGCAGGCCTCGATTTTTTTAGTACCGTGGAGCGGCACTACCACTCCAACCGGTAGTACCGCTTGTGGCAAGCGGTACTACCGCTTGGACACGGTAGTGCCGCTCGGCAGTACCTGGCAATGCTGAGGAAGGACTAGGCCTTCCCTTCTTGCTCATTACCAACCGGTACTTGGGACCGGTACTACCGCCCTGACCAGTAGTACCGCATCTTGTGACCGGTACTACCGCCTGGGGGTAGTACCGCAAGGTGGTTCCGGACTTGACCGTGGCTGGCTTGACCACGTGGTGCCCTCTCTGGTACTTGGTCCGATACTTGACCGGTAGTACAGGTTGCGACCGGTAGTACCGGTGCATTTAATGCACCAACGGGCAGATTCCTCCAAGTGGCATAAATACCCCTCCACCTACCTTGGGACAAGGTGCTCATTGCATTGAAGACTACCACCTCCATTTGTGCCACCAAATCGCCAAGATCTCTTCACTCCACCGCCCAAAGTCTTTGATCTTTGGAGAATCGAAGGAGGAGGCCTTGATCTACTACTTCACCAAAAGATATCTTCATTTCCCTCTCATTCATTTGAGGGCCCCCATTGCTCTAGTGTTTTCTTTGAAAACCCTAGTTCTAGATTTAGTTCTTACAAGCTTGTCTTTGATTGTCTTGACAACTTTCTTATATTTGGAGCCTCCAATTAAGTTGTGGATGTGTGCCCCGAACTTGTTGTAAAGGTGCCGGCTTCCACCTTGAAGGTTGCCGATATAGTTAAAGGTGGATCGATCCCGTTGGGGTGAGATTCATCGGAGAACAAGGGAGGCCTCTCGTGGCATTGGTGGTTTGAAACCACACCCTCTCCAAATGTAGACGTACTTCTTCTCAAAAGGAAGGAACTACGGGAAACAAATCCTTGTGTCTCCGTGTCCACCATTTTGGTTACTTCTATCTTTTACCGCACTTTACTTACTTGTTCTTGATTAGTGTTGTGTTTGCTAGTGCTAGTTGGTCATATAGGTAAATTCACCTTAGTTGTATTATCTAGAGAATTTACCTTTCTTGTCGAACCTTAATTTGAAAAAAAGAAAATTTAAAGTAGAACCTATTCAACCCCCCTATCTAGGTGCCCATACGATCCTTTCAAAGGGTCTGATTGTGTTTCTAACATTAGTTGCAGGGTATTTTTTTGTAGAAGTCCAGGGTCGTGTTGCGTATAAGATTTCTGCCAGGGTCCTTGATGTATTTTGTAATCCCACAACTTCTCCTTAATACCCTTTTTCTAGCCCGTGTTCAAAAATACTAGAGACTGACGATTGCGACAATGGAGTGAAAGCTATCTTAGGTAAAGCACTCGGACCATCACACAAGAAGCTCTGAACTTATGAAGAGAGATTTCTTGCTCTTATTCGCGCGATCAATAAGTGGATTTAGTGCGTGCAGCGGGCTGATTTTTCATCAAAAATACATAATTGCATCCTCGACTATCTATAGAACGGCGGCTCACGCTAGTGCTTATAGTCATCGCTCGGTGGTCCATGGATCAATTTGTAATTTTTATTACTTTTAGATCTCTTTATACTATTGTTGATTTATTATTAATAGATCGACAAGATTTTCGCAAAAAACATCCTCATTCTGAGGTGCAACGAAAGGAAATAACAGGCAATAACTCGCGTGATTGTATTGCGAGTCAAGACCGCCTATCCAAAAGAAAAGAAAAATTATATTAAGCGAATGCTTGAACTTCAGAAACTTGGAGCAAATAGTAATTGTGCACGTGCAATGCACGTCTAACATAATGTGTCACATATCAGCTTAGGTAAAACAAATTATCAATGTATTACAATAAAAATAATTTAAAAATTATAAAACTTAGTTTGAGTGTGAGAGCATTTATTTTATTTTCCTTGAAGAACATCGTCACCTGTTCTTTGCCACACTACCAAATATGTTGTGTTCTTTGCTAGGCTCAACACAATTCAATCGTTTCACAGGCAATTGCTTAGGTCCATAACGGGAAAACAGAAGAGTTACTCGTGGTGTAATTTTACCGCATATTTAACCAAATCTACATATCAAAATGGCATGCCCTAAATCATGGCTTATCTAGTTGCAGCTCAAAATAGAAATATGTTATATAAAAATGACATTGCCGGCATTCAAGTCAATTAAATATATTACTCCCTCCATCTCAAAATAGATGTCGAGGATTTGTCTAGATTCATCTAGATACATGCACATCTAGACAAATCTCCGATATCTATTTCGAACAGAACATGTAGGTTGTAAAACAGAATGAACATAAAACAAAAAGTAATGTACACTTTGGGATTAAAACAATTGTTCTTGGCATTCTGCACATTTTTGTATGTTATACATAAACTATTTAAACTCTAGAAGAATGATGAAGGACACTCAACAAAGATGGTATTACGACTCAACGGCCCTTGCAGGTGCAGCCAACGGGCTAACACATAGGTCTACAACTTTGAAATTTGAAGTTGCGTCTTGGCGCTTCTCAAGTTGTTCCTGAATTATTCTGATTCTTCATGAGCCTAGCTGGATGTGAGGTTGAGATAAGCAATTCAGTCCATAAATATATATTCTGAACTGAAACAAATCATAGAGTTGCATAATGCCGCTTATGTACAAGCTGTACCGAGTTAACCCCATAATGAGGAAGTCCCACGAAAAGAGTTTCAGCTTGGTGCCTTACATAGCCGGAACATCGCCAGTTCTGTGGCTAAGAGACCATACTGAAAGTAAGGTGCACATGAGAACAAACTTTATCGTTGACGTTGTGCCCCCGTCTCCTAGATCGGCCAATACATGCCAACTTTTCCATATGTGATGTCCTTCATCTCCATTTCCATTTTGCTTTTTCACTTTCCTCTCCTCGCCCCTGGCTGCCATGTTTCTTCGAGTGTGCCCGCTGATCGCTAAATTTTCTGCACAATTGTTGTACATCAATGATGCGGTGTGAACTGAAACATTGCAATGAAGAAACCATATCTGAATCAAAGAATTTTAAGCATCTTTTCAAGTGGAAACATATAGTACATGAAGTGGTAAGGATGCAAGGAGATAACCCATAATAATGGAGAGATTTCGAAACCTAACATACCCAGTCTACTCTGCACATACTGTAGCATCTCAAGATGCTAGTTGTGCATTGCCCTATAAGTGAAGAAATAAAATTAATAAAGCAGGGCATTAAGGGTTTGGAAAATGACAGGGTATTAAGAGGTAGAACAACACCTTGTGCAAGATCAGTACACGTGAAACATAAAATGGATATCAAGTAGGAGCACATTAGTAAACAAATAGCGAAGATATCAATAGGCAAAGTAACTTCATGTGAAAACTTTAACCAAAATTGGTAATTTTTTTCAGAAGTTTGGCATTCCAAAAAACAAATTCTTGGAATTGTTATTCCACGATAGAAAAATTAGCGAATGGATATGCAAGCATGGAAAGAGACAATCGTTAAATTTTTTTTGAATAGAAACCTCTTAAGGTCGTGTCAGCAAGCATGCAAAAGTGACAATCCTGAATTTACCCAGGACGAAGGGTTGGTCCGGATTGTAACGAAATTGTCTAATTAAATGTAATAGCGAATTTGACAAAAGAAAATAAATATCTAAGCTACACTTACATAAATGTGCTCATGAAAATTTATTAACCAATAGCAATGAAGGTAATGCTCAAATATCAATATAATTTTCTTATTTCATAGTTGATCGAAAGAATTAGGCATATTAATACAAAGTACTTTGTAGACATATGAATTGAGTAATCATGGTTCTGTTAAATAACACAATGCATAGATTTACAGTGACAAATTAAACTTATCTTGTTCTGCTGGTCGATGTCGTGGTTATCTCGTTCTGACAAATTTTAGCTCGTCACATTGACCGCATGGGCGAACCCGTCCTTGTCGTCCACAGCTTCAGGCTCGTTGACGCGCTTGAGTTTCCCAATTAGCGGATCACAAAGAGACAACGAATCTGGGCATGAGTCTCCCAATTAGCGGATTCAAGTGGACTGGACAATGATAAGAAATGCAAGACCAATGAATCACACATCACTAAGGGAGAAAAACTAAACTAAAAGGAATTATCTGAACCTCATGAAGTCCAAGTACTGTAGAAATGAACAAAACCCAAAGTCCAGAAGCAAACCCAAAGAGCTAATTTTGTGCACTGTGCCTTGCACATAAAGCATTTTTTTTTGCTTTGCTAGATTTGTTTTCACTAAATAAGTGCAATATACTTGTAACAATTAAATAGGTGCATCTGCTAGTTGTTTATTCAATGGGACCTTCAGTCTCATGCTTATTTGTTTTTCAAATAATAGCCAAGGAGCCTAACTTACACTCTGGAAGGATCTCATTGGTGGATCCAGGAGCTAAAGAGGATGCCAGTGTCCTATTTGGTACGTCATATGAGAATAGTGGCATTGTTGGCGTCTAATCCATTTCTAGAGTATGATGGACCATTCTTCAGTAACATCAAAACAGAAAAATGTTCCCAGATTGAGGATAAGGTGGTTATAAATGAAACAAGAATTCCTAGACCAGCAATGAATAGCCTTTTTCAGGAGCATTACGCTTAGGTCGGATTGTCAAGGACATCTGCAACGGAGCTACATTGTGCAGCTATGAAGGATCAGGTGACTCCAAAGGCTGAAGGTATAGGCATCCCCAAGCATTATAACGATAATTATGAGCTGTCAAACAAGCTTTGTTGCCTCTTCTGGGAGTATGTTGCCATTATTTATGGAGAGCTATTCAGATTGTGCAATGAAACATGAAGGGAAAATGCTGCTGAAACTTTCTAATGCCGCAAGTAAACATGATATTGCCAATTCAGAAGATAACTGTTACTTGGAACTGGAACCCTTACTTGTGAATTTTCACTCAAAGGAAGATAGTCAGACATCAATGAACTTGCCGGATGCTTCCATTGTCCATACACTGTAACAAGGAAAGGAAAATTATGACTTGCTAGTTTTGTTTGAAAATACCAATAATGCCAGAAAATACCAATAATGCCAGAAAATCCTCCGGAACTTGACATGTTGGCAAGCGATGGTAGCTTCCACAAATTACTTGGTGAACTATGCACAATTTACAAGACAACACAAGTACCTTCGAATTTTCCTGGGAAGGATGAAAATGGGCAGTCTTTGAACAAGCTACACGATCAACACAAGTTGTTTGACTTATTTGCCTCATCCAGAATCCTTGATAACTCGTTACATGTCTGTCGAGAAAAGGGTGATTCTGATATAGTTCATAACAAAGAAGCCCCTTACGGCCAACAACATAGAGTCCACGACAGCAAGCGAGAAGAGCGTCGTGGAAGACGATAGGTTCCCAAACACGGTGGCGGCAACCAGTGGAAGGGGTCGGCCACCGCGGGTGCATCCAGACGGAGGAGGTAGTTCTCGACGGACGACGATGGCATGGAAGTCGGAGGTGTGAGAGGCATACGGCGGTGTCGAGAGGTGGTATCAGGATTCAGGGGGTTGGATCCTCCGTTGCGGCCTGGTACTGATGTTGCACATGCTGCTCGGTTCCCGCTCGCTGCTGGCCGCCGCTAGTTGCTCGGCCCGCTCGACGCTCAGCGCTGGTCACATCCACGGACGGACGCTGATAGGCGCCAACCATGGCCGCCCTCTACGCCCGTCGCCCTCTGCTGGTGGGGAAGAGGAGTGGTTCAGGTGGGAGGGAAGAAGAGCGGTGGGGCAGATGGATCCCAGGGGAAGGAATCGGGGCATCGGAGAAGTTCTTGGCGGCGGCAGGGGATGTGGCGTCGTCGGCTATGTGAGGCGAATTGATGCGCCGCATAGAGAGAACGGATCTGTGATCGTGTGACCATGTCGTGCGAGGCAATTTCCTTTTTTTTTCCTGTGCAGACTCTAGGGAAGGCCGCGGGTCTCGGATTTCCTCCGCCGGTGGAGTAGTCAGCCTATGATATAATTGCTAAGTGCACAGAGAATCCGATTAGATTAATAGTGGCTGTTAGATTAAGCTTATTGGGCCTAATCGTGTGGTGTTGATGGTACGTGTGACTTGAGCGGGATGCGTGTAAGAAAAATCTTGTTTGCTTGTTTAATAGTAGTGATGATGAGTTGTCGGCCATCGGGTTTTTAAATCGACGGTGCATGAAACTATCATTAAATAATTTTTTTGACAGGTGCACCATAGGGTATGATTTTCATATTATATAAAAGTATGTACGAAGATACAAAGAGTATCAGAAAAAGTTACATTAAGACGGAAAGAAGTGGTGAATACTAAAAACAAGAGGCGACATGAGCTAAGTAAAAGTATCCAAAACCCAATCTAGAAGAGGTTGCACCAAAGAATCTTTCACTCTATGTTGAATCATGCTAAAAGCGAACTTTCCGACGTGCAAGCGAGGGGGGCTGATTTTAAAAAATATGGCATTTCTTTCTTTCCACACATTTCATGCAACACAAATCACCACTTCCATAAAGTACGGTCCAAGGAAAGTTCTTTTTGCTTGTACAAATGACGGGTTGCCATGTGGCAATTCCTGAGTGGGCCGCATCCTAATAGGCATTGCGGTACTACTTCCTACTCCCTCTGTTTGGAAATATAAGATGTTTTAAGTTTGTGAATAAGATGTATTTAGACACCTTTTAGTCTAGATTCATTTAAACCTATACACTAAAAGGTGTCTAGATATATCTACTTCACAAACCTAAAACATCTTATATTTCTAAACGGAGGGAGTATATCCTAAGAGCATCTCCACTCGTTGGGCGTACCCAGGTCCAGACCGCGTTCCCAAATTCGGCTAAATTCACTCAAACTCGACGAAATATGGGCGAATATAGACGGAATTTCATTAAAGCAGGTGAGGGGGTACATAGTACATCGGTTTTATAACTAGGAAAGGACACCGCCGTGGTCGACGCAGGACGCCGCAACTACAGACCGAGGGGGGAGGGGGGTTGTTACCGGCCTCGATGTGCGCCATGACTCCGGCGAGAGTCCGCTCTGGAACGCTCCACCAGCGGCGGCGGTAAGCCATATTGTTACGTGGCGGCGGCGAGCCCGGCGGTCCGTCGTGTCGGGCGAGTTCCTCGAGGCGCCTGTCGGTAAAAGCGCCTCGAGACCAAGTTGCCCGATCCTCGAGATCCGGGTCGTGCATGGCCTCGATGGCGGTCTGGATCTCTCCGGCGAGGTCTAGGTCTTCCATGGCGGCGATAGTCGCCTGGATCTCTGCGGCAAGCTCCTGCCGTCAGCACCGTGAACAGGATCACCTGGCGCCGAGTGTCCAACCTGGGGAGGCGGTGGGGCCGTATGGCGCCTCCCGGAGGAGCCGGGCTTCCCACGCGACAAGGCTGGCGGCCGGCCATGGCTTCTCGGCGGAGCTGGCGAGGAAGAAAGATGCGAATGCCCGAAGTTCGCCGGAGTTGTGCTGGTGTGAGAAAGTGTGAAGAAAGACGGCGAGATGTACGGCTTTATATAGGCCGGGAAAATGGCGAGAGGGGTGTAGCGGCGAGGGCGGGAAAAGTGGAAACGTCGGGAAGTTAGTGACCGCCGGTCCGACGCGGGAGCCGAGGCGGCGACGGTGGCGCCGTAAATCGGCGATGCGTGGTCGACGCGACGGGCAGTTATTGCTCGGCGGTCGCCGCGTGGTTCCGAGGATGACGACGACTCGGCTTCCTTCACTGACTCGGCGGGTCCACGCGCCGCTTTGATTTTTTTCGCCGATATCGCTGAGTCCGGCGTTCCCAGGGCGTACCCGGAAACCTGGGTAGTCCGGACCAAAAATGACCGAAATCCGGTCGGAAACAAGTCCTTGGGTACGCGACTTGGCTGATTTTCGGCGTCCAGATCGGCCTCCTGGGTAGGCGAGTGGAGATGCTCTAAGGCTTAACGCATATAACTTTTTTAAAAAGTGAAGTCATGTAAAGTTTAAACAAACCTTTTAAAAAACTATTATATTATATAGATACCATGTGAAAAATATGTTTTATGATATATGAAAGGGTATTGATTACTTATTATAAATATTAATATTTTTCTCTAAAAACTTGATTAAACTTTAGTTAGTTTAACTTTAAAAAAAGTTATATAACTTAAGCCTTAGAACGAAGGTAGTACCGTGCATAGAAAAATGAGATCCACTCTATGCCGTGTTGGACACTTCAAATATTGAGGCTACATATTTGTGAAGGCAAACCATTGTAGCTGCGGCCTGCATGAATTATTAAATTTCTATCAGCAACTAATCCAGTGGTACAACAACGACTATTAATGCCCCTCACGATAGCCTTTCACAATAAAGTGTATTTTAGCACGTCATTATAGGGAAAATAAATATTTAAGAGACATTTTCTTTGATGCACTGTTTGTTAAGTGGTGTCTCTATATTTAATGATTTAAAAGATATGCATATATATGATTGGCCTAACAATATTCTTTGCCTATAGTTTCTGTTGGAATTTTTTCCTAAATAGGCTCAGCCCATTTATTATATGTCAATAAATTCCTGAAATCCTAAAGGTCCATTTGGCCCATTCATGCAAGGCAAGAGCGGGGACAAATGTTTAGCACATTGCTAGTTGAGTGAAAGTTGGACCAGCTTATAAGGTGAGCTCTCCTACCACTTGGTAAAATGATGAGAAGGACAAGGAGAGAGTTCCACACGCGCGCTCCTCCTCCTCGCGCGCCTCGCCACGCCACGCCTCGCCACGACGCGCGCGCGCCGCAGGTTGCGGGAATCTCGCCGAGCCGAGCTTTATTTTGCCACACATGAATGGTATATGAATAGATGTACAGAAGCTGAAACGTTTGCTTTAAATGGACTTTTAATACAAGTTAAATGAATACGAATTGAGTGGTGGCTGTCCGGTGGGCTGCCGCCTGTTCACTTTCATCTTCCGTCCATTCGTTTCATCTTCTGCTGCCCTCTGTGCTTATAAGAGAGAGAGGTCGCGCCTCCTCTCAGTCTGTCTGTCGCACATCCTTTGCGCCTCCAGTTCCAGAGCACTGCGCTACCTAGATCTTCCCCATCCCGTCTTGCGGCGTGCACCGCGAGCCGGGACAAGAGGGCCTCCGAGACCCCGCCGCTCGAGTCCCATGCGGAGAAGGGCGATAAGGTTTTCTTGAGCGCTATCATCGACCATCGGCAAATCACGAACTTCCTCACAGATAGCGACTGCGGCGACGTCTTCCCCGATGAGGACTTCTTCCCCGACATCAGCACCCTCTTCCTCGACGACATGGCCAACGACGGTTCCAACGCCGGCGGTTCCTCTTCTGCTACTGCCGTGTATATCTTCTGTTGTTGGAGATATGCCCAAGAGGCAATAATAAAGTGGTTATTATCATATCTTCACACTTATGATAAAAGTTTACATACCATGCTATAATTGTATTAACCGGAAACATTAATACTTGTGTGATTTGTAAACTAAAATAAGAGTCCCTAGTAAAGCCTCTTGTTAAACTAGCTTGTTGGTTAATATATGATCATGGTTTCCTGATCATGAACATAGAGATGTTATTAACAACAGGATCATATCATTAGGAGAATGATATGGTGGACATACTCCTATAGATAAGCATAGCATAAAGATCAAGTCATTTCAATAGTTCAATTGCTATATGCTTTCTCGACATAGTAACCTAATTCCTTCGACCATGAGATCATGCATATCACCTTTACCGGATGGATGCTTTGATGACATAAAACACCACACCGAATCGGGTGGCTATAAAGGTGGCATTGAGTGTTCGGAAAGTATTGGTGAAACACATGGATCAATAGTGGGATTTGTCCATCCATATGACGGATAGATATACTGGCCCTCCGGTGGAATGTCATCCAATTAGCTTGCAAGCATGTGACTGGGTCACAAGGGATCACATATCACGGGAACGAGAAAAGAGTACTTATCGGTAACGAGGTTGAACTAGGTATGCAGAGATACCGACGATCATAACCTCGGATAAGTAAACTATCATGAGACAAAGGGAAATTGGTATCGTATGTAAGTGGTTCATTCGATCGCAAAGTAATCGTAGAAATATGTGGGAGCCATATGAATTTCCAGATTCCTCTATTGGTTATTGTTCGGAGAAGTGTCTCGATCATGTCCGCATAATTCACGAACCGTAGGGAGACACACTTAAGGATTCGACGTTGTTTTGAGTAGTTATGGTATTATGAGAAAGAGACCGAATGTTGTTCGGAGTCTAACGAGGTGATCCGGAATGGTCCGGAGAATAAGATACATATAAGGAAAGTCCTGCTTTGAGTTCGGGAATGATTCCTGTTTTCATCGGGAATGTTCTAGAAGGTTCCGGATTGTCCCAAGACCGGGAGGGTACATGAATGTGTCATTGAATGATTGCATCATGTACTAAGTGTTCTTGCTGTTCCAAAACTGAAAAGTCAAACCATTTGAAAGTCAAACGGCTAAAACAGAAACTGTGGGAAACAGAAACTGGGAAACAAGCAAGAGGAGGTTGAAACCAACTTGGAGGAGGAGTCCCTCTCCTCCAAGCCGTGGCCAGCCTTGGCGAGTTGGGGAGGACTCCTCCCCTTCTCTGGCGCCAGCCCTCCACCTATAAAAGGAGGGCAGGGCCTCCTCTACACACAAGTTCCTATCCTCTAATCTCCGGTTTAGATCCGCTTTTGGTTTAGAGCTTCTAATTGCTCTAGCCTGCGGTTTAGAGCCTTATAATTGGTGTGTCTAATCCTAGACCACTAATAGCTCTCTCATACTCCACCATACTCGCCTCCGCTTAAGGCCTCATGGATCTCCCTCTACTTAGGTACCACGCCGTTGTGCTTCCGAATCGCGAGGAGAGTGCTACAACCTCCGCTGCTGGAACAAGGGAGAGGAAGGTCTTCGAAAGTACCGAACGTGACCGATTGCGAAGCGCCCGTTAACGCAGCGCCGTAAGGATCGCTCACGCGATCTTGAGATCGGAAGTGTACGACTACATCACCCACGAGAATCGCTCGTAACCGCTTTGGAATCTTCGAGGGTAAGTTATTCCATCGACTCGTTGCTACAATCTAGTAGATAGATCTTGGCTTGTTTGTTTGTATGCGATAGAAATTTTTGTTTTCCATGCTACGAACCCCTACAAAGGGTATCGAGCCGTGTCTATATGTAGATCTGTTGCCGAGTAGAACACAATGGTCATTGTGGGCGTTGATGCTTTATTGTCGATTGCTTCTTGTGTACTTTGCATCTTGCGGTATGTTGGGATGAAGCGCCCGGCTAACCTTACATGACATCGTTCATGAGACTTGCTCCACGCTTGACATGCAACTTGTATTGCATAAGTGGCTTTATGGGTGCCTGCTTTCTCCTAGCATAGTTAAGATCCAATTTACAACGGTGATTGACAATACTAGTATCAATATTGTGGTTCTTGTTCGTAAGTTAGAACGACACTTATTGAAAGCCCCAAACCACGTAAAATATGCAAAGAAAGTAGAGGCGTCTAACTTTGTTTTGCAGGGGTGTGTTGTGATGTGATATGGCCATGATTGTGATTATATATGATGTATGCAATGTTCCTTATTGTAAGTCGGCAACCGGCAGGAGCCATATGGTTGTCTTTAAATTATGTTAAGACCCGCGTGTCTATTCAAAGTAGTTGTAATAGTTGAAGCTGGTGGACGACAACCATGGAGCAGCGTCATTGACCTTGATGCAATGCTGGTGATGATGGAGATCATGTTCGTGCTTGAAGATGGAGATCGGAAGCACAAAGAAGAAAGGCCATATCATATCACTGATTATGAATTGCATGTGATGTTAATCCTTTATGCATCTTGTATTGCTTAGTAGAATACGGTAGCATTATAAGATGATCCCTCATGCACATGAATTTCAAGTCATAAAGTGTTCACCCTTAGTTAGCACCGTTGCTAAAGCTTGTTGTTTCGAAGCACCACGTGATGATCGGGTGTGTTAGATTCTACAAGTGTATACAACGTGAGAAAGCCAGATTTGCTCATGCGGAAACTAAGGTTTGATCTTGACGAGCCTAGCATGTACAGACATGGACTCAGGAACACGGATTACCGAAAGGTAGAGCATGAGTCATATAGTAGATATGATGATTGTTCGCCATTGAAGCTATATCAACTCTCGTGATGATCGGTTTTGATGTGGTGGATTTGGTTCGTGTGATCACTAAAACAATGTGAGGGATATTGTTTTGAGTGGGAGTTCACCTAGATAAATTTAATTATTAATTAGAACTCAATTTATCATAAACTAAATCAAAGTGAATTTGCATAGTTGTTGTAGTCATTGGCATCCGTTTACCACCTTGCGCTTAGTTATAATTGAGATAATAGAACTATAGAATTCGTTAGTTACTTTACTTAACCGGTATCGTATTGTTTTGAAGTGTTAATCTAAAGTTTAAAAGTCTTATTGCAAACTTTCAAGAAGTTCGGTTACTCCATGAAGTTTAATAATTAGTATTAAATCAAGAGTAACAATTCCAAGTGTTAGTATATAAGTATCATGTTTGTCTCCATGATTCTTGATATTCAAAGGATTTTCCTAATATCAAGGTTATCTAAGGATCTGAAAGAGTTGTTTCAGAAACCATGATTTGTGGAAGATATTGTGATATCTGAAACGAAGTTTTGGTTGCAACATGATAGAGTATAATATGGCTAAAGTCATGTTCTCATATTTGATGAGAATTTGCAAAAGGTTGGAGACACTAGTTGTCCTAAACCTCCAAAAGTTTTGGAAGAGCAACATTATACTCACGATTCATCGTTATAAGCTAAAAGTAGCTTGATCATGGACGATTCCATGAAAAGGGTGAATATTTGATGTAGGTAAAATGTTTACTACACCAAGAGATTACTAAAGAAAGGAATTTGAAAGAACACCAAACACTTGATAATGGTGATCTACTTCAAAGTGCAAGTCCAAAGACATTGGTATTTAACTATACACGCTTTGGACTATGTGTCATATGTATGATTCCACTATTGATGTTGATAGATTCTTTCAAACAGAAAAGGAAATACTGAAAGAGAATCTCACAAATATATGGCAGAAGAGAAAGGACTAGAATTGTTCAGTTTAAGTATATAGATGATATACATGTTATGGCTATATTCTTTGCTTATTAAACAATGTGGTTCTTAAGTATTTGATACTGAATTTGTTGGTATGAATCGTCATACGAAACAAAAGAATTCATGAACTACAGTGGCCTAAGTAATTAGCAAAAGAATATGTGATGATGTTCATCGAGAACAAATAAAGGGTTATTGTGTTGCTCATTAAACATCAAAGTTTGCCTTCAAGATTTGTTTTATCAGGTATTATAAGAACAAAAGGGTTGTTCAAATAATTGTCAGAATCCATAAATGATGGATGATTCACAAATCTCGTTGGAGAAATCACATCCATAAAACTAGTGCTAAAATGTCGAAAGACAAATTGATTGAAAGATCACTTAGGAAGTGACATCGCCGTTTAAATTATATTGGAAATAAAACATGAAGAAAATCCATATGGATGGAATTTTGGAGTCTATTTGATTTTGATCAAATGACGCTTGTGAAACTTTCCTAGAGATAATTAAAACTTCGTTCATAGGCCAAAAGGGTACGATAGACTAGCTTATTGGAACTTGTACATATTGTTGTATGAAGTCCATTATGTATAGTCAAGAGCGATGGATTTCAACTTCATGTGCTTTCTCCGAAAATTTGAGTGAATATATGAATATTTACTTAATAAGGATGAAGTGTGAAACATTTGAAAAGTTCAAAGACTTTCAAGATGAAGTGCAAAATCATTGTAACAAGAATATAAATAGTTTATGATAAGATCATAAAGGAAGATATTTGAGTTACAAGTTTAGCATAATATCTAAGATTTAAGGAATCGCCTGTGGATTTGCATTTCCAAACACCATAAGAGTATGGAGCGTTCGAGATATGTAATTAAACCTTGTTTGACATGGTAAGATCAAAGGTATAATTCATAAAACTGCCATTATATTTTAAAGATTAAAAGCTTTAGAGATTACTGTTTTTCCACTGAAAAGAGCTTCATCATAATCCGTTGAAATGACACTATATAAGGTTATGGTTTGGGATAAAACCCAAGTTGTCCTTTCTTAAACATTGGTATGCTATGCATAAGAAAGATGTGTGCAACCAAAGTCGGATGAACCTGTCTTTGTATAAACTGTTAACTATTCCTCCATAAACACCGGAGACAAAAGTGTTTGTTGCTTAGAACGTCAAGTTTCTTTGAGAAGGAATTTTTCGTGAAAAGTTAAGTGGGAGGACAATAGAACTTTGATAAGGTTAAAAGAACCTTAGCTATATGTACAGAGTTGCATGTAGAAAAGTGTTTGGAGGCAAGAACAATGCTCATGGCTCACGTGCTTCAAGGGTTGTGGTCACGAGATCTAAGTTCCTATTGAAACAAGTAGGTCAAGTAAACAATCAAATACCAAGATTTGAGGGTTGAATCATTATTTGAGAATAATGAACTGACTACATGCAAAGAAGTGATGATGGGCCCCGACTAAAAATGGCTTGAAGCCATAAAATCCTTGATAGTTCCATACACGAGAAATCAAGTTTTGAACTTGAAGGACCCTCGAGAAAGGTGTAAGACCTTACAGTTGTGTTTGGATCTATAAATAAATAGACATGGATGTTGCACATCTATGAAATAGTCGACATGTTGGGAAAAAGTTCACAACAATGTTCAAAGGTTGACTATGACAAGATCCGATCTTTCATAGCGATATTTAGTCTAGACGATTAATGTAGCAACCACTACATATAATTTGTTATATGGTAGTTGAATAAACAAAACAATTTCTTCTAATAGAATCGTTACCTAGGACGTGTGCATGACACGGTCCATAGGGTTTTGTTAATTCAAAGGATGCTAAAACATATGCAAACTTCAATGGTTGAAGTGAGCATCATGAGTTGAATCTTCACTATGATGAAACTATTAAAAGAGTTTAATTTCATCGAGACAATGAAGATGCTTGCTTTGCAAGAAATTAAGTGGGAGCGCTAAGACATATTTCTAATACATTATGTGGAGGACATATTGTTGATTAGAAAAGATGTATCTTTTATTAACACATATTAATAATTCCATCCCGATGAAAGACTTAGGCAAAACCCAAATATTTGGCATCAATAGACGCTAATATGGTTGTGCTGTATACATAGACAAGATATTGAATGAGTTCAATATAGAAACTACAAGAGAGGTTCTTGTCGCACAGAAAGGATTGAATGAGTTCAATGTTGATGATATATTCAAGTGTATTGACATTTGGTAAAGTGAAACAAATAATCAAGTATAGATTGATACTTGATGTATGAAATCACAAATAGTATTTATATCAATCATACTGTGATATGTAAAAATCCAGATATGTCCTATGCTCTAAATGTTGTGAGCATATACCAGAATGATTCGTAAGATGATCATTGGACAATAGTAAGGATATTCTTATGATCTTTTGGAAGAACTAAGAGTATATTATTTGTAGAAGTGACAAATAGATGGTTAGTTCATTGTAAAAGTACTACATTGATACTAGCTTTGTCACAAAGTACAAATTAAGTTTATCTCAATCTAAACTAAGGGTGGCACAATATAATGGAAAGTGAGTTCCATAATGGATTTGGATGAGTTCCAAAGTTAAGACATTGTGACAGATACTACAACAAAAGGCTAAGTATATGACTGTTGTTTTAGCAAAGAAAAGAGGGCATTTGAGTCAAGTAGTTTGTTATCAAACTAGGTGTAGTTCACAGTGGGATAATACTATGAAGATATATTGTGCGACAATATTATCAACATGTTTTAACCCCAAAGAACTAAAGGTCACACCGAAAGACCAAATTTATACAAAGCCATCTCATTAGAGAATGAGTGATGCGTAGAGACGCAAAGACATGCAATTACACACGGACCTGGCAGTGTCAGATCCAGAGATCAGTTGACCACTAGCAATCGTGTACATACAACACCGTAAATCCATAGGTGTTATATACACAAAGGTTTGAAACTAGATTATTGACTCTACTGCAAGTGGGAGACTGTTGGAGATATGCCCAAGAGGCAATAATAAAGTGGTTATTATCATATCTTCACACTTATGATAAATGTTTACATACCATGCTATAATTGTATTAACCGGAAACATTAATACTTGTGTGATTTGTAAACTAAAATAAGAGTCCCTAGTAAAGCCTCTTGTTAAACTAGCTTGTTGGTTAATATATGATCATGGTTTCCTGATCATGAACATAGAGATGTTATTAACAACAGGATCATATCATTAGGAGAATGATATGGTGGACATACTCCTATAGATAAGCATAGCATAAAGATCAAGTCATTTCAATAGTTCAATTTCTATATGCTTTCTGATACATAGTAACCTAATTCCTTCGACCATGAGATCATGCATATCACCTTTACCGGATGGATGCTTTGATGACATCAAACACCACACCGTAACTGGGTGGCTATAAAGGTGGCATTGAGTGTTCGGAAAGTATTGGTTGAAACAGATGGATCAAGAGTGGGATTTGTCCATCCATATGACGGATAGATATACTCTGGGCCCTCCTGGAATGTCATCCAATTAGCTTGCAAGCATGTGACTGGGTCACAAGGGATCACATATCACGGAACGAGAAAAGAGTACTTATCGGAACGAGGTTGAACTAGGTATGCAGATACCGACGATCATAACCTCGGATAAGTAAACTATCGTGAGACAAAGGGAAATTGGTATCGTATGTAAGTGGTTCATTCGATCGCAAAGTAATCGAGAAATATGTGGAGCCATATGAATTTCCAGATTCCTCTATTGGTTATTGTTCGGAGAAGTGTCTCGATCATGTCCTCATAATTCACGAACCGTAGGGAGACACACTTAAGGATTAGACGTTGTTTTGAGTAGTTATGGTATTATGAGAAAGAGACCGAATGTTGTTCGGAGTCTCGGATGGGATCCGGGATATCACGAGGTGATCCGGAATGGTCCGGAGAATAAGATTCATATAAGGAAAGTCCCGTTTCGGAGTTCGGGAATGATTCCGGTGTTTTCATCGGGAATGTTCTAGAAGGTTCCGGATTGTCCGGCACTCTGGGGGGGGGAGGGTACATGAATGTGTCATTGAATGATTGCATCATGTACTAAGTGTTCTTGCTGTTCCAAAACTGAAAAGTCAAACGGCTAAAACAGGAAACTGTGGAAAACAGGAAACTGTGGGAAACAGGAAACTGTGGGAAACAAGCAAGAGGAGGTTGAAACCAACTTGGAGGAGGAGTCCCTCTCCTCCAAGCCGGCGGCCAGCCTTGGCCGAGTTGGGGAGGGACTCCCCTCCACTTCCCTGGCGCGCCAGCCCCTCCACCTATAAAAGGAGGGGCAGGGCCTCCTCCTCTACACACAAGTTCCTATCCTCTAATCTCCGCTGTACCGCTTTTGGTTTAGAGCTTCTAATTGCTCTAGCCTGCGGTTTAGAGCCTTCTAATTGGTGTGTCTAATCCCTAGACCACTAATAGCTCTCTCATACTCCACCATACTCGCCCGCTTAAGGCGAAGCCTCATGGATCTCCCTCTACTTCGGTACCACGCCAGGCCAGGAATCGCGAGGAGAGTGCTACAACCTCCGCGCACTGGAACAAGGAGAGGAAGGTCTTCGCCGAGTACCGAACGTGACCGATCATGGAAGCGCTGCTTAACGCAGCGCGTAAGGATCGCTTCACGCGATCTTGAGATCGGAAGTGTACGACTACATCACCCACGAGAATCTGCTCTCGTTAACCGCTTTGGAATCTTCGAGGGTAAGTTATTCCATCGACTCGTTGCTACAATCTAATAGATAGATCTTGGCTTGTTTGTTTGTATGCGATAGAAATTTTTTGTTTTCCATGCTACGAACCCCTACAGTGGTATCAGAGCCATGTCTATATGTAGATCTGTTGCACGAGTAGAACACAATGGTCATTATGGGCGTTGATGCTTTTATTGTCGATTTCTTCTTGTGTACTTTGCATCTTGCGGTATGTTGGGATGAAGCGGCCCGTGCTAACCTTACATGGCATTGTTCATGAGACTTGCTCCACGCTTGACATGCAACTTGTATTGCATAAGTGGCTTTGCGGGTGCCTGTTTCTCCTAGCATAGTTAAGATCCAATTTACAACGGGTGATTAACAATACTAGTATCAATGTTGTGGTTCTTGTTCGTAAGTTACAACGACACTTATTGAAAGCCCCAAACCACGTAAAACATGCAAAGAAAATTAGAGGCATCTAACTTTGTTTTGCGGTGGGTGTCTGATGTGATATGGCCATGATTGTGATTATATATGATGTATGCAATGTTCCTTATTGTAAGTTGGCAACGGCAGAGCCATATGGTTGTCTTTAAATTCTGTAAGACCAAGGTGTCTATTCAAAGTAGTTGTAATAGTTGAAGTCGGTGACGACAACCATGGAGAAGCATCATTGACCTTGATGCAATGTCGGTGATGATGGAGATCATGTTCGTAGAAGATGGAGATCGGAAGCACAAAGAAGAAAGGCCATATCATATCACATATTATGAATTGCATGTGATGTTAATCCTTTATGCATCTTGTATTGCTTAGTAGACAACGGTAGCATTATAAGATGATCCTCATGCACATGAATTTCAAGTCATAAAGTGTTCACCTTAGTTAGCACCGTTGCTAAAGCTTGTTGTTTCAAGCACCACGTGATGATCGGTGTTAGATTCTACAAGTGTATACAACGTGAGCAAGCCAGATTTGCTCATGCGGAAACTAAGGTTTGATCTTGACGAGCCTAGCATGTATGCACATGGCCTCGTGAACACGGATTACCGAAAGCTAGAGCATGAGTCATATAGTAGATATGATGAACATGTTGATTGTTCGCCATTGAAGCTATATCAACTCTCGTGATGATCGGTTTTGATGTGGTGGATTTGGTTCGTGTGATCACTAAAACAATGTGAGGGATATTGTTTTGAGTGGAGTTCACCTAGATTAATTTAATTATTAATTAGAACTCAATTTATCATAAACTAAATCAAAGTGAAATTGCATAGTTGTTGTAGTCATTGGCATCCGCTTACCACCTTGCGCTTAGTTATAATTGAGATAATAGAACTATAGAATTTCGTTAGTTACTTTCTAACGGTATCGTATTGTTTTGAAGTGTTAATCTAAAGTTTAAAAGTCCTATTGCAAACTTTCAGTAAGTTCCGGTTACTCCATGAAGTTTAATAATTAGTATTAAATCAAGAGTAACAATTCCAAGTGTTAGTATCATGTTTGTTTCCATGATTCTTGATATTCAAAGGATTGTCTTAACATCAAGGTTATCTAGGATCTGAAAGAGTTGTTTTAGAAACCATGATGTGTGGAAGATATTGTGATATCTGAAATGAAGTTTTGGTTGCAACATGATAGAGTATAATATGGCTAAAGTCATGTTCTCATATTTGATGAGAATTTGCAAAAGGTTGGAGACACTTGTTGTCCTAATCCTCCAAAAGGTTTTGGATAGCAACATTATACTCATAATTCATCGTTATAAGCTAACAGTAGCTTGATCATGGACGATTCCATGATAAGGGTGAATATTTGATGTAGGTAAAATGCTTACTACACCAAGAGATTACTAAAGAAAGGAATTTGAAAGAACACCAAATATTTGATGATGGTGATCTACTTCAAAGTGCAAGTCCAAAGACATTGGTATTTAATTATACACGCTTTGGACTATATGTCATATGTATGACTCCACTATTGATGTTGATAGATTCTTTCAAACAGTAAAAGGAAATCTTGAAAGAGAATCTCATAAATATATGGCGTAAAGGAAAAGACTAGAATTGTTCAAATTAAGTATATAGATGATATACATGTTATGGCTATATTCTTTGCTTATTAAACAATGTGGTTCTCAAGTATTTGATACTGAATTTGTTGGTGTTAATCGTCATACGAAACAACACAATTCATGAACTACAATGGCCTAAGTAACTAGCAAAAGAATATGTGATGATGTTCATCGAGAACAAATAAAGGGTTATTGTGTTGCTCGTTAAACATCAAAGCTTGCCTTCAAAGATTTGTTTTATCAGGTATTATGAGAACAAAAGGGTTGTTCAAATAATTGCCGTAATCCATAAAATATGGATTCGCAAATCTCGTTGGAGACATCACATCCATAAAACTAGTGCTAAAGACGTCGAAAGACAAATTGATTGAAAGATCGCTTAGGAAGTGACATCGCCGTTTAAATTATATTGGAAAGAAAACATGAAGAAACTCCATATGGATGGAATTTTGGAGTCTATTTGATTTTGATCAAATGACGCTTGTGAAACTTTTCTAGAGATAATTGAAACTTCGTTCATAGGCCAAAAGGGAACGAAAGACTAGCTTATTGGAATTTGTACATATTGTTGTACGAAATCCATTATGTGTAGTCAAGAGCGATGGATTTCAACTTCATATGCTTTCTCCAAAAATTTGAGTGAATATATGAATATTTACTTAATATAGATGAAGTATGAAACATTTGAAAAGTTCAAAGACTTTCAAGATGAAGTGCAAAATCATTGTAACAAGAATATAAACAGTTTATGATAAAGATCATAAAGGAAGATATTTGAGTTACAAAGTTTAGCATAATACCTCAGATTTATGGAATCGTTAGTGGATTTGCATTTCCAAACACCATAAGAGTATGGAGCATTCGAGATATGTAATTAAACCTTGTTTGACATGGTAAGATCGAAGGTGTAATTCATAAAACTGCCATTATATTTTAAAGATTAAAAGCTTTAGTGGCTACCGCTTTTTCCACCGAAAAGAGCTCCATCATAATCCGCTGAAATGACACCATATAAAGTTATGGTTTGGGATAAAACCCAAGTTGTCCTTTCTTAAACATTGGTATGCTATGCATAAGAAAGATGTTTGCAACCAAAGTCGGATGAACCTGTCTTTGTATGTTATTTTGAATAACTGTTAAGAATTCCTCCATAACATCGAGACAAAAGTGTTTGTCACTTAAAACGCCAAGTTTCTTTGAGAAGGAATTTTCGTGAAAAGTTAAGTGGAGGACAATAGAACTTTGATAAGGTTAAAAGAACCTTAGTCAGTAAAGCAGAGTCAATACCGAAAAGTGTTCCGGAGGCGGCAACAATGCTCATGGCTCACGTGCCTCAAAGGTTGTGGTCACGGAGATCTAAGTTCCTATTGAAACAAGTAGATCGGGTAAACAATCAAATACCAAGATTTGAGGGTTGAATCATTATTTGAGAATAATGAACCGACTACATGCAAAGAAGCGATGATGGGCCCTGACTCCGTCAAATGGCTTGAAGCCATAAAATCCGTGATAGTTCCATACACGAGAAATCAAGTTTTGAACTTGAAGGACCCTCGAGAAAGGTGTAAGACCTTACAGTTGTGTTTGGATCTATAAATAAATAGACATGGATGTTGCACATCTATGAAATAGTCGACATGTTGGGAAAGAGTTCACAAAATGTTCAAAGGTTGACTATGACAAGATTTGATCTTTCATAGTGATATTTAGTCTAGACGGATTAATGTAGCAACCACTACATATAATTTGTTATATGGTAGTTGAATAAACAAAACAAGTTCTTCTAATAGAATCGTTACCTAGGACATGTGCATAACACGGTCCATAGGGTTTTGTTAATTCAAAAGGATGCTAAAAGCATATGCAAACTTCAATGGTTAAAGTGAGCATCATGAGTTGGAATCTTCAACGTGATGAAACTGTTAAAGGAGTTTAAAAGTTCATCGAGACAATGAAGATGCTTGCATTTGCAAGAAATTAAGTGGGAGCTAAGACATGTTTCTAATACATTATGTGGAAGACATATTGTTGATTGGAAATAATGTATCTTTTATTAACACATATTAAGAATTTCATCCCGATGAAAGACTTAGGCAAAACCCAAATATTTGGCATCAATAGACGCTAATATGGTTGTGCTGTATACATAGACAGATATTGAATGAGTTCAATATAGAAACTACAAGAGAGGTTCTTGTCGCACAGAAAGGATTGAATGAGTTCAATGTTGATGATATATATTCAAGTGTATTGAAATTTGGTAAAGTGAAACAAATAATCAAGTATAGATTGATACTTGATGTATGAAATCACAAATAGTATTTATATCAATCATACTGTGATATGTACAAATAGATATGTCCTATGCTCTAAATGTTGTGAGCATATACCAGAATGATTCGTAAGATGATCATTGGACAATAGTAAGGATATTCTTATGATCTTTTGGAAGAACTAAGAGTATATTATTTGTAGAAGTGACAAATAGATGGTTAGTTCATTGTAAAAGTACTACATTGATACTAGCTTTGTCACAAAGTACAAATTAAGTTTATCTCAATCTAAACTAAGGGTGGCACAATATAATGGAAAGTGAGTTCCATAATGGATTTGGATGAGTTCCAAAGTTAAGACATTGTGACAGATACTACAACAAAAGGCTAAGTATATGACTGTTGTTTTAGCAGCAAAAGAGGGCATTTGTGTCAAGTAGTTTGTTATCAAACTAGGTGTAGTTCACAGTGGGATAATACTATGAAGATATATTGTGCGACAATATTATCAACATGTTTTAACCCCAAAGAACTAAAGGTCACACCGAAAGACCAAATTTATACAAAGCCATCTCATTAGAGAATGAGTGATGCGTAAAGACGCATAGACATGCAATTACACACGGACCTGGAAGTGTCAGATCCGGAGATCAGTTTACCACTAGCAATCATGTACATACAACACCGGAAAGCCATAGGTGTTGAATACACAAAGGTTTGAAACTAGATTATTGACTCTAGTGCAAGTGGGAGACTGTTGGAGATATGCCCAAGAGGCAATAATAAAGTGGTTATTATCATATCTTCACACTTATGATAAATTTTTACATACCATGCTATAATTATATTAACCGGAAACATTAATACTTGTGTGATTTGTAAACTAAAATAAGAGTCCCTAGTAAAGCCTCTTGTTAAACTAGCTTGTTGGTTAATATATGATCATGGTTTCCTGATCATGAACATAGAGATGTTATTAATAACAGGATCATATCATTAGGAGAATGATGTGATGGACATACTCCTATAGATAAGCGTAGCATAAAGATCAAGTCATTTTAAATAGTTCAATTGCTATATGCTTTCTGATACATAGTAACCTAATTCCTTCGACCATGAGATCATGCATATCACCTTTGCCGGATGGATGCTTTGATGACATCAAACACCACACCGTAACTGGGTGGCTATAAAGGTGGCATTGAGTGTTCGGAAAGTATTGGTTGAAACACATGGATCAAGAGTGGGATTTGTCCATCCATATGACGGATAGATATACTCTGGGCCCTCTCGGTGAAATGTCATCCAATTAGCTTGCAAGCATGTGACTGGCTCAGTAACGAGGTTGAACTAGGTATGCAGAGATACCAACGATCATAACCTCGGATAAGTAAACTATCGTGAGACAAAGGGAAATTGGTATCGTATGTAAGTGGTTCATTCGATCGCAAAGTAATCGTAGAAATATGTGAGCCATATGAATTTCCAGATTCCTCTATTGGTTATTGTTCGGAGAAGTGTCTTGATCATGTCCGCATAATTCACGAACCGTAGGGAGACACACTTAAGGATTCGACGTTGTTTGAGTAGTTATGGTATTATGAGAAAGAGACCGAATGTTGTTCGAGTCTCGGATGGGATCCGGATATCACGAGGTGATCCGGAATGGTCCAGAATAAGATTCATATAAGGAAAGTCCTGCTTTGAGTTCGGGAATGATTCCGTGTTTTCATGGGAATGTTCTAGAAGGTTCCGGATTGTCCTAAGACCGGGAAGGGTACATGAATGTGTCATTGAATGATTGCATCATGTACTAAGTGTTCTTGCTGTTCCAAAACTGAAAAGTCAAACCGCCTTGAAAGTCAAACGGCTAAAATAGGAAACTGTGGGAACAGAAGTGGGAAACAAGCAAGAGGAGGTTGAAACCAACTTGGAGGAGGAGTCCTCTCCTCCAAGCCGTGACAGCCTTGGCGAGTTGGGAGGACTCCTCCCTTCCCTGGCACGCCAGCCCCTCCACCTATAAAAGGAGGGGCAGGGCCTCCTCCTAAACACACAAGTTCCTATCCTCTAATCTCCAGTTTAGAGTCGTTTTGGTTTAGAGCTTCTAATTGCTTTAGCCAGCGGTTTAGAGCCTTATAATTGGTGTGTCTAATCCCTAGACCACTAATAGCTCTCTCTCATACTCCACCATACTCGCTCCGGCTTAAGCCCTGCAGATCTCCCTCTACTTCGGTACCACGCCATTGTCTTGCCCGAAATCGCGAGGAGAGTGCTACAACCTCCGTCACTCTGGAACAAGGGAGAGGAAGGTCTTCGTCGAGTACCGAAAGTGTGACCGATCATGAAGCCGTTTAACGCAGGAATTGGAAGGATCGTCTACGCGATCTTGAGATCGGAAAGAGTACGACTACATCACCCACGAGAATCTGCTCTCGTTAACCGCTTTGGAATCTTCGAGGGTAAGTTATTCCATCGACTCGTTGCTACAATCTAATAGATAGATCTTGGCTTGTTTGTTTGTATGCAATAGAAATTTTTTGTTTTCCATGCTACGAACCCCTACATCTGTCTCAATCTTGTTCTGATCATATCCAAAGTTTTATGCCTTGCAGTTTGTTTGGTTATATGCCTTAATATGTATTCGCTATTTCACATGATTAGTATATTGCCTATTATTCTAATCATGTTTTATCTAGCATTTATTATGGATAATTCGCTTGGTAAATTGCTCTATTATTCAACAATCCAAAAACCTTATTTCAGGCAATTTTCCCCAAGTGGCTTTGTTGCTTCTATGAAGCCACCTGTGTTCGAAGGTGTGAATTACAAACGATGGCGTGCGAGAGTAGTGCTCTGATTTCAGACCATGATCTGCTATAACGCCATCTATGGCGCACCTGAGGGGGAACTTAATCCCGCTCAGGAAGAGGCGTTCCAAAAACTTGATACCACTTTCAAGGCTGTCTTGATCAGCATTCTTGGCGACAATATTGTCGATTCATATCTGTCATTTAGCAATGGCAAGGATATGTGGGATGCGCTCGAGAGAAAATTTGGAGTCTCCGATCCGGCAAAGGAACTGTATGTCATGGAACAATTCTATGACTATAAGATGGTTGAGGACCGCCCCATTGTGGAGCAGGCTCATGAGATACAGTCACTTGCCAGGGAGCTTGAGCATTTCACTTGTGTGTTACCGGACAAGTTTGTTGCCGGAGGCATCATTGCTAAACTTCCCCAGTCATGGAGGAATTTTGCTACTTCTCTAAAGCACAAGATACAAGAGTTCTCCGTGACGGATCTCATTGGGGCTCTTGATGTGGAAGAGAAGGCGAGAGCAAAAGACACACGTGCTCGAGGTACCGAGGGAGGTTCTAATGCCAACCTGGTACAGAAAAGGAACTTCCAGCCTCACAAGTTCAAGAACAAAGGCAAGTTTGATGACAAAGGAAAGTTCGATGGAAAGAACAAGGCCTCATACCACCGCTTCAAGAAGAAGACTGATAAGAGGAAAGGTGCTTGTCATGTGTGCGGTGATCCTAATCATTGGGCTCCTGCTTGTCCCAACCGCTTTGACAAGCGCCAACATGGGAAGGGCAGCAAGACTGCTAATGTTGTCATGGGAGACGTTGAGATGAAAGATGTTGGCTATGGTATATTACCATCTTTCTTTCATTATGTCATTCTCCGATTGGTGGATTGACACGAGCGCTAATGTACATGTTTGTTCGATATTTCCATGTTTTCTTCATATCGGTCGAGGGACTCAAACCGTGTTGATGGGGAACTCGCATGCTTCGCTCATGGTGTTGGTACGGTCGATCGAAGTTCACTTGGAAAGACCGTATACCAAGAACGTGCATCATGTTCCTCAATAAATAAAAATATTGTTAGTAGATCTCTTAGACGAGATGGCTACAAGATTGTATTCGAGTCTAATAAATTTGTAATTTCAAGTATAGAACCTTTGTTGGTAAAGGCTATGAGCGGAGGCTTGTTCCGCTTATCTCTGTCGACATTTGTAATAAAGTTGTTAATCATATTTACAAATTTTGAATCAAATGTCCGGCACTCTCGTCTGTCATATTAATTTTGGTTGTATGACGCTTAGCCAAAATGAAGTTAATCCCGATTTCTCAACTTAAGGGATCTAAGTGCCAAGTCAAGGCAAGCTAAACAACCTCGCAAGTCACATACATCACGTAAATGAGAAATTTAACACCACTAGAGCTTATACATTCTGATCTTTGTGAGATGAATGGTGTGTTGACAAAAGGTGGAAAGAAATATTTCATGACTTTGATCGATGACTCTACGAGATATTGTCATGTGTATCTTCTGAAATCAAAAGATGAGGCTTTGAGTTTCTTCAAAATCTATAAAGCTGAGGCAGAAAATCAACTTGATCGAAAGATTAAGAGGCTTAGGTCTGATCGTGGTGGAGAGTATTTTTCCAACGAGTTTGATTCCTTTTGTGCGGAACATGACATAATTCATGAGAGGACGCCTCCCTACTCACCCCAGTCAAATGGAGTAGCCGAAAGAAAGAACCGTAATCTAACAGATTTGGTTAACGCCATGTTAGACACATCGGGTCTTTCTAAGGAATGGTGGGGGGAGGCACTATTGACCGCGTGTCATGTCCTAAACCGAGTTACCACAAAGAACAAAGAAATTACTCCATTCGAAGAATGGGAGAAGAAAAGATTAAAACTCTCTTACTTACGTACTTGGGGTTGTTTGGCAAAGGTTAATGTACCAATCCCCAAGAAGCGCAAGCTTGGACCAAAAATCATTGATTGTGTTTTTTAGGCTATGCTTTTCATAGCATTAGTTATAGATTCTTGATAGTAAAATCTGAAGTACCTGACATTCATGTCGTTACAATCATGGAGTCGTCTGATGCGACTTTCTTTGAGGATATCTTTCCAATGAAGGATAAACCTAACTCATCAAATCCGGAGATACCTAGTTCATCTAATCAGGAACTTGCTATACTCTCTGAACCTACCATTCCGATTGAACACTCTGAAAGTCCTAAGGATGATGATAATGAAATTCCTAAAAGGAGCAAGAGACAAAGGACTGCAAAGTCTTTTGGTGATTATTTCATTGTGTACCTTGTGGATGACACTCCCACTTCCATTTCAGAAGCTTATGCATCTCCTGATCGACTCTTTGGAAGGAAGCTGTTCATAGTGAGATGAATTCCATATTAGCTAATGAAACATGGGAGATCACTGATCGTCCTTATGGGTGCAAACCTGTAGGATGTAAATGGGTGTTCAAGAAGAAACTAAGGCCTGATGGTACTATTGAGAAGTACAAGGCAAGGCTTGTGGCCAAGGGTTATACCCAAAAGGAAGGTGAAGACTTTTTTGACACTTACTCACCTGTAGCAAGGTTGACCACCATTCGAGTACTACTTTCTCTGACTGCCTCACACGGTCTTCTTGTTCATCAAATGGACGTTAAGACGGCTTTCCTAAATGGAGAGTTGGATGAGGAAATTTATATGGATCAACCAGATGGTTTTGTAGTAAATGGTCAAGAAAGAAAAGTGTGCAAGCTACTGAAGTATTTGTATGGTCTTAAACAATCACCTAAGCAGTGGCACGAAAAATTTGATAAAACCTTAACCGCTGCAGGCTTTGTTGTAAACGAAGCTGACAAGTGTGTATACTATCGCCATGGTGGGGGTGAGGGAGTCATCCTTTGTTTGTATGTTGATGACATACTGATTTTCAAAACCAACCTTAATGCAATTAAGGAGGTCAAAGATTTCTTATCTCATTCCTTTGAGATGAAGGATCTAGGAGTAGCTGATGTCATCCTGAACATCAAGCTATTGATACATGATGATGGTGGGATTACACTGCTTCAGTCCCACTATGTGGAAAAGATCTTGAGTCGTTTCGGGTATAGCGACGTCAATTTTTCTCCTACACCGTATGATCCTAGTGTGTTGCTTCGAAAGAATCGAGGAAATGCTAGAGACCAACTAAGATACTCTCAAATCATTGGCTCGCTTATGTATTTAGCTAGTGCCACGAGACCTGACATCGCTTTCGCTGTAAGCAAACTCAGTCGATTTGTTTCAAATCCAGGAGATGATCACTGGCATGCTCTTGAGAGATTTATGCAATATCTAAAAGGCACTGCGAGCTATGGCATACACTATACCGGGTATCCGAGGGTACTAGAGGGTTATAGTGATTCAAATTGGATATCCGATGTCGAGATAAAGGCCACGAGTGGATATGTTTTCACACTTGGTGGTGCTGCTTTCTTGAAGTCTTGCAAGCAGACCATCTTAACGAGGTCAACTATGGAAGTAGAACTCACAGCACTAGACACGGCCACTGTTGAAGCAGAGTGGCTTCGTGAACTCTTGATGGACTTACCTGTGGTTGAAAAACCTATACCCGCAATTCTAATGAACTGTGATAATCAAACTGTGATTATTAAGGTGAACAGTTCTAAGGATAATATGAAGTCCTCAAGACATGTGAAGAGGAGACTAAAATCTGTTAGGAAAATGAGAAACTCCGGAGTTATTGCATTGGATTATATCCAAACATCTAAGAACCTGGCAGATCCCTTCACAAAGGGTCTATCACGCAACGTGATAGAAAATGCATCAAAGGAGATGGGTATGAGACCCACAATTTGAGCTTTCCACAGTGATAAACCACTCTATGTGATCGGAGATCCCGTGAATTAGAATTGGGAGACAAGCTGTTGGTTAGCTGAGAGGAAAGTATCTCTACTTTAATAAACATCACTCCATAAAGATGCAATACTTTCCTATTCTGCACGGCAGGTTGATTTATTATCTTAATGTGTTCTAAGTGGCTTATCCTAAGTAAAGATATTGTCCTGCAGAACATCTTTTGAAGAACATACCTATATGAGTCTGACTGTTAAAACGTCGCAGTCTATGAGAGTAGGGTGCTCTCTAATAAACTCATGAAAGGTCATGGAGTATGACGTATAAGCTCCACCCGCGGGGAGGTCCCACGGTAGTCTAGTATCGGTCAAGACTTTTTGTGAAGCTAGGTTCGCAGCAAACTTGCAGTTCAAGGCATAGTCCAGCATGTTGCGGCCTAGTATAACATAAAGCTCTAGGTGGAAGTTCAACTTAATCTCCACTACAAGATGCAGTATATAAACAATGTTTTGGAACCAAAGGCAAACTTCATGTGCCTCTAGGATCCAGTGGGGATTGTTGGAATTTTTGCCTAAATAGGCCCAACCCATTTATTATATGCCAATAAATTCTGAAATCCTAGAGGCCCATTTGGCCCATTCATGCAAGAGCTGGGACAAATGTTTAGTCCCACATTGCTAGTTGAGTGAAATTTGGACCAGCTTATAAGGTGAGCTCTCCTACCACTTGGTAAAGGATGAGAAGGAGAGAATTCCACGCTCCTCCTCGCCGCCTCGCCACGCCACGCCTCGCCTCGCCTCGCCTCACAGCGCTGGTTATGGGGTTGCGGAATCTCGCCGAGCCGAGCTTTATTTTGCCACGCATGAATGGTATATGAATAGATGTACAGAAGCTGAAACGTTTGCTTTAAATGGAATTTTAATACGAGTTAAATGAATACGAATTGAGTGGTGGCTGTCCGGTGGGCTGCCGCCTGTTCGCTTTCATCTTCCGTCCATTCGTTTCATCTTCTGCTGCCCTCTGTGCCTATAAGAGAGAGAGGTCGCGCCTCCTCTCAGTCTGTCTGTCGCACATCCTTTGCACCTCCAGTTCCAGAGCACTGCGCTACCTAGATCTTCCCCATCCCGTCTTGCGGCGTGCACCGCTGGACAAGATGGGCCTCGAGACCCCCGCTTCGAGTCACGGGAGAAGGCGATAAGGTTTTGGGGATCGCTATCGGGCGACCATCTTGGCTTCACGGACTCCCTCACAGATAGCGACTGCGGCGACGTCTTCCCCGACGAGGACTTCTTCCCCGACATCAGCACCCTCTTCCTCGACGACATGGCCAACGACGGTTCCAACGCCGTCGGTTTCTCTTCTGCTACTGCCGTGTATATCTTCTGTCTCAATTTGTTCTGATCATATCCAAAGTTTTATGCCTTGCAGTTTGTTTGGTTATATGCCTTAATATGTATTCGCTATTTCACATGATTAGTATATTGCCTATTATTCTAATCAAGTTTTATCTAGCATTTATTATGGATAATTCGCTTGGTAAATTGCTCTATTATTCAACAGTTTCGTGCAAGAGGTGTTTCTTAGCTAAGATACAACCTCAATCTTTTTCCTCATTAACCATAGTACCACAAAAGCAAAGTGTCTAGGATACAACGCTAAGAAACCCCATTGTGAAAGTCCTAAGAGCAAGTCCAACAGTTCTCCTAAAATTTCTCCCCTATATCTTAGAACCTTGGATTTCCTTAAAAAATATTCTCCCTTAAAAATTGCCCGACTCCAGCAGTTTCCCCAAAAGATCTCCTATATTCTATATTCTAAAAAAATTCTATAACTACTATTTAAAAATGAACGGCTACCACCTTTGGGAAAGAGCTCTCCCGCGCTCGGGAAATGGATAGGGAAGCCCTCCAATTCCTCTATAGATGAGGGGGGTGGAGAAAGAACAGAAAAGCCAGAAGAATAGAAGAATCGGCCGAGGAACTGCAGGAGGGTCTTTTTTATGTTTTCTTCTCTAAACCGGCTATTTGGGAGATGATAAGAGAACTGCTGGACTTGCTCTAAGGATACGAGCTGCAAAACGGCATGATTACAACGAAAAATGGCTCATCTGGATCGGCCTCAAACCCTAAGCTGATAGCTTTTCATCGATCCATCAGTGTGTTGTCTGTCAACACACCAAGCACAGCTTTAACCAAGCCGATGGCTCTGCTTCACCCACTACTTAATTCCAAAAGGAGCAAGGCGGGTGTGAGCAATCACGGATAACACTGTGAAGCTTCGTGGTAAGCCACTAACCGTCGTCTCTGTTCATGACAAGATTTTCAACAATGCATTGTGGTTTGCTCTCATGGAGACGGAACTGTTCTCGGCGGCGTACCATTCTCAAACCAGCGATCAGACCAATTGCGTAAAACCCGTGCTTGGAGATAAAATTCCGTGTCGCATTTCCCAGCTCGTTATAATCTCAACATGAATTGGATGGACCGATCGAGATGACAGCCAAGTGAGAGCGATGCACAACATAAAGCAATGGATACCATGACATCTTTCATTTATTTATACAAGTACGTATATAAAATAACACAATCAGAATTAAACCACCTCTAGTCTAGTGTAGAAGGTAAAGGGAAATATTAGATTAGCACCGCCGCTGTCTACCTACCTACCTACCTACCTAGAGTTGACAATGTCAATTCATTGGCACAAAGAAAACTTGAGGAGAAATCTAACTACCACCATAGACCCGGCCAGGCCAACTGCTCTCGCCTACGCAATAGAATACGAATTTGTTCCTAAAATAATCTTATCGGCTATGCTTGATACACTGCACCTGCACAATCCGCCGTCTCCGGTGGCCCGGAATTGCCGCGACGGCGCGGCGACATTCGCTCGCCGGACGCGAAAAAAAATAAAGAAATCGAATGAGCTGGGTGTAGGATTTACAGGTCCGGGAAGTCGCTGAAGAACCTCATCATCATCCCCGGCGAGGGCATGGTGGGCGTGGCGAGCAGCATGCCGCCGGGGCTGGAGGCGAAGGGCGTCGCGTCGCGTGCGGAGGCGAGGAACGGGCTGAGGTCGTTGAGCCAGGAGTGGGAGGCGGCGTCGAAGGGCAGCGGCGAGAAGAGCCCCGCGGAGGCCGCCGGCGGCAGCGTGGAAGGCACGGGCGAGAGGATCCCGGGCCGTCCGGGGCCGAGCACCTCCGCGAGGCCGTCCAGGTCCACCCAGGACCCCGCGTACGGGTACGGCGCGGGGCCGGGCGGGAGGGGCCGGACGGACGTCTCGATGGCGGCGTACCTGGCCGCCGGGGAGAGGCCGGCGGTCGGGGAGAGGAGGAACTCCTGCGGCTGGAACTGCGGCGGCGGCGGCGCCTCCGCCGCCGCCTCGGTCGGGTGGGCTGCTGCTGCGCCTGCTGGGCCGGTGAGGCGCTGCACGAGCGCCATGAACTCGCTGGGCTGCGTGTGGATGACCTTGGGCGAGGCGTCGTAGATGATGACCGGTGCGCGCGGCTGCGGCTGCTGCGCGTGCGCCTGGTGGTGGCGGTTGCGGGGTTGCTGCTGGGCGCCGTGCGGGAGCGGCACGACGGGCGGCTTCCGGACCTTGTGGGAGTCCTTGCTGACGGACAGGCGCGGCGGGCGCGGGCCCTGCAGCTGCAGCTGCCGGCTGCGGGGGGACTGGCGGTCCGACGACGAGGCGTCCATGGATCGCAGAGGGGGGAGGAGCTGCCAAAAGGGGGAGAGAAGACGAGTATGTTTTGGCTGTAGTTGTGGACGCAGGCTGCGAAGAAATCAACGGGGAGCAGAGCAGGAGGAAGCCGCGGTCGAGGCGAGGCGTTTGCTGGTGTTGACAAGCGAGGGACGGAAACGGGAAAAGTCGCGCGTGCTGCCCTGAACTACTGCTTTTCCTAGAGTACTTAATCATTTTCTCGCCTGATCCAAATCCAAAGGGATGTGAATGTGATTTGTCGACGACTTTTTCTGCCAATTCCTGCGGCTGCTCAGCTCAAGACGGCAGGCACGACCTGGCTTTGTCTTGTCTGGGTCTGCTCCGTGTGTGTTGCAAGTTTTCCTTTTACTGTCGGGCAATACCAGCAAGCTCTGTCAGACACTGTAGGGCCTCCCACAAGACCTCAGCTATAAGACCGCACGACCAAGCCCAGGTGGTTCAGAATTCCCGAAAATGTCCATAGCCAGAAGTATCGCATATAATTGTGGATGCATAAATACGGGCTACCCTGGACCTTTCCGTGTCCAACAACCACGTGCAGCGAGAAAACCCCCACAAGTAACATAATCACTTGTGCTATCAGTTGAGGATTCAATCAGTGGGGTAGAGCCTGAAATTAGCAAACCCAAGCCTATAGGCACACTATATATATTTGTCGGTCCAACATTTATTAAACCTAGTAGTTGGACGGGACACAGTGAGTGCCGATGGGATAAGAGCAACTCTAATACATCAGGTAAATACGTGAATTGTAAATCTTGTTTACAATCCACGGAAACGTGTTTACCGTTGGAAAACTGAACACATGATTTCACAATTTCAGTATATTGCAAGTCAAAACATAGGCAAATAGATCAAATCAAATAATTACACAAATAGTTTCAACCAAATAATCATCCAAATTACAATACTATCCACATCAAACTACAAAAATAGTTCCAATCAAAAAATTAAACAAATAGTTTAAACATAGAGCAAATAAATATTAATGTCACACATACATAAATAGGATATCAAATGCTGATCGATGGCGGCCATGTCTCGCCCAGTGGTGGTCGATGAGATCCTTTTGGACCTGCTCATCGGTGTTCCCATTTTCAATTTCCTGGCAGGACTCAAGAAATGCTTAAATGCGATTGAGATTTCTTTGTGGTTTCACTCGGCTACCAACATTATCATAGAAAAAAAAAATCCAAGTCTTACCGTCTCTCATCTTCGATGATCATGTTGTGAAGAATGACATAACATGTCATGATGTTTTTGAGGGGTTTCATGTTCTCAATACGTGCAGGACCTCGCACAATAGCCAATCAAGGTTGTAAAACAACAAAAGTTCTCTAAGTATCCTTTTGGCATGCCTTCTACGGATGGTTGGGGGTATGTTGGTATCTCGTCAAAATAATCTTGCATGAGCGTGTCGTGGCCTAGCGCGCGGTTGCGCGGAATGTAAAGACGGCCAAGAACCGATCCCCGCCGCCTATGCATCATCCTCCGCCTATCCTCAAGCTCCTTCACGACGAGGACGACGACCAACTGCTCGGTGTCATCGCCATGGAGCAACTCGTTGATGTCCGAAACGTTCGAGGACGAAGAGTCCTCAAAAAACATCTCGCTGTCACTCATCGTCGAACTCACCTACAAGAATCGTATATCAAAATCAAAATCCATGGAATCGAAATCGCGGGAGAGATCGAACGAGATCTTACCGTGGCTAGGTCGATGTGGTCGATTCCCACGGTGGCAGCGGACACAGCTATAGCAGTAGCTCTAGGGCGACCAGATCTCCGCATAGGTGAAGCGCACCGCTAAATCGCACCTTAGTGTCAATGTCACATCCATGGCTGGAACCGCCTCTCTGCCTGCCGCCTCGGAAGAATACACAATCTCCCTGAGAGATAGGACCTCTCAGCGGCACGGCAGGGTGCAGGGAAGTAGGAGGCGACCGGGGGAAGGAAGCCAAAATGTATAGGGGAGGCGTCAGCAACTGGCGGAAGGGCGAACGGGGTAGTGAAATTCCATCGCGCCAAGATATTGGGTGGGGGGTAGAGTTCGCGCTCGGCTTCCACACCATGTATGTAGAGGTCGAATATGCTAGAGTTGTTCTAAGTCGTGCATAAATTCTCCCTCACTTATCGCATTACCAGTGTCCACGTCGTCCTTTCTACCTAGAGCCATGGACGAGCGACAACCTCGGTATCTAGAGGCTTGGGCATGCGCCCCGGATCCACTGAATGTGGCCCCATGTGCCATGTACTTGAGCTGGACGAGGGAACCTTGTTGAGAAACTCAAACTGAGCCCGAGGAGCTTCCCACGACTAGGCTTCTCCGAGAAGGAATCGCCAACAGTGACGCCACCCTCCAGCCCCGAGATGGATATGCGAGGCATGACTCAGCTTTGGTTATCACCGCCTTCCCTCGACATCAGCTTTTTCCTTGGCAATGTTTGTAGCGTCCGTAAGCGCATTTGTAGCAGATACAGTATCCTACCCCGAACCGCAAAACCGCTAGTTTGTGGTACGAGGCAGAAAACATGGTTTTTCTAGATGTTGCATATTATACTGCATCTGGAATTTTTTCTGGCTTCCCGCATATCAACCTCCACATCCCGCATATTTTCGGTTTCTCCTCTCACTTTTGTCGCTCCCCGCAAACACTCTCCATCGGAGGCGCACTAAAGATTCACGACTCACGTCTGGAAATCCTCCTTCGCCGCTTTCCCTACCGCCACCGGCCCGTACAAATCGCCCCATTCCCGGCAATTGCACGGCGGTGCCACCCAGCACTGCCGCCCGTTGCGCGCCGCCATCGCTCTGGAGTGCTCGTCGCGTCGTCTGCCGCTGTCTATACGCCCCCGCACCATGCCGCCACCGAGGGCGCCATCGTAGCTCGATCTACGGTGAAATTGGTGCGTAGCCTCCGTCTTCCCCTACCAATATGTCGTCTGTTCACAAGATCTTCTACACCGCCCGTCCGACATTGCCGTCTGTGCCGGTAACCCTCTTTCCCCTATTTTGTTTTGGCTAAAAATTCAAAATTTCATAGATTTAGGATCCGTGCGGCGACGATTTTGTAGATGAGTTCGTCGTGGAGTGAGTCCTGGTGTTCTTCTACGAGTTATTCCATTTGTTTTTTTATGAACGACTACTCGTCTAACGAGTCCGACTGGGAAGACAACGTCATCGACGATACGGAGAACATCCTCATGCTTTCTGCCCCCAACGAACTCAAGGCGGACGAGAATAACTGAAAGAGGGGGAGAGGATCAACTGTTGGCCGAGTGTGCATCCCACGCAACTGCGTTCTAGGGCACGAGATGTTCATGCGGGATTATTTTGCCAAGGTACCCATCTGTCGGTACCGAATGAGACGGCCCTTGTTCGAGAAGATTGTGAAATCTTGCAAGGCCAACTGTCGGTACTTCACGCAGTATAGGAATTGTCCTGGGTTGCTTTGTTTCAGTTTATACCAGAAGATCTTTGCCGTCATGAGGGTGATCGCCTATGGAGTGTCAGCTAACTACACTGATGAATATCTTCATATTGGCGCGAAGATACGACCATGAAATGCGTGTGTATGTTTGCGAAGACATTGATTAAGGTCTTTGGTCCAACCTACATGCGAGCACCAAACGAGGAGGACACAAAGAGGATGATGGTAGAGAATGAGAAAAGAGGTTGGCCTGGGATGCTCGGAAGCCTCGATTGCATGCATTGGAGGTGAAAGAGTTGCCCAAAAGCATGACACGGGCAGTGCATTGGCCATCACCGAGATGCAAGAATCGTCCTCGAGGTTGCTTAATTGGTATACCGAGTTCTCTGAATGACATCAATATTTTGTAGAGATCTCATCTATTTTTAAGCTAGAAAATGGAGAACAGTCAGCCTGCAACTACAAAATCAATGGCATGAGTACAACATGTGGTATTATCTTATAGATGTCATTTATCCACATTGGGAAACATTTGTGAAAACAATAATTAAACCCTCAAAACCCCAGGAAGCTCATTTTGCCACTTGTCAAGAAGCAGCTCGTAAAAATATTGAAAGAGCTTTTGGTGTGCTCCAATCTAGGTTTGCAATTGTCTTAGGACTTCTTGTTACTGGCAAAAGAAACACCTGAAAAACATCATGACATCATGTGTCATTCTTCACAACATGATTGTTGAGGATAAGAGGGACAAGAAGTTGCCCTTGGAGTATAACAATATTGGTTGCCGTGTGATACGTCCAATTTGTATCACCATTATATATCATAATTTGCCTCTATTCATTGATATATTTCATATTAAGTGGTGTTACTTATGTCTTTTCATATGTTTTTGCATGTTGGATGATTCTTGGAGGATGAACTGCCGGAGTCAGGATTCTGATGGAAAAAGAGGTGTTTTGATGCAATTTCGTGAAGATCAGGAAAATACCAGAAAACTACGGAAAATCCTATTTTCCCACAAGACGAAGAATGCCAGAAGGGGAGGCGGAGAAGGGCCACAGGGGGCCCCCACCCCTAGGCGCAGGCCACCCCTAGGCCGCGCCTACAGGGGGTGTAGCCCACCTGTACCATCTCTGGCTCCACCCTCTCGCCTATATCTTCTCCTCGAAACCCTAATACACGGGGGAGTGACCATAGAAAGATTCCACCGCCTCTGCGGGGCGGAAAACACCAAGAGAGAAAGAGCTCTCCGACAGACAGATTTCTGCCGGGGAAATTCTTTCCAGGAGAGGGGAGATCGTCGCCATCAACACCATCATCAAGCTAGACTTCATCGGGATCATTGTCATCATCATCATCATCATCCACACCATCATCTCCACCAGCACCATCATCACCACTCCATCCCGCTGTAACAATTGTGTTGAATCTGTTATCACCATATCTTGGCCAAAGATGGAGATGGACCGTGATCGAGATGGGCTTAGAAGATTCATATATTCAAGGTGTTGTTGGATCGGCCTAGTGCGTAGATTTGGGCTGAATTGCCCGTGTATCTTGTATCATAGTAGGATTCGTGTTTGTTTAGGTTCCGTTTATGTTTAGGTAAAGATAGAGTTGTAGAGTTATTCCAAAAGTAGAGAGTCTCCGGACTATAAATATGTACCTAGGGTTATTGAGAAAAGGAGAACAACCACGTTCACGACAAACACAATCTCAAGATCGCCACCCCTTGTTCTTAGGGTTTCTTTCGGTAAGTTATGTGCCTAGATCGCATCTTGCGATCTAGGCGATATCACTTATTCGTTACCCGGTTTTACTCGTACTGAAGCGTTGTTGATGGCGAGTAATACCATTATCATAGATTGTTTGAGGCTAGCATCGGCACTGTTTCATTATTATCGTCGAAGTTGTGCTACCTCTAGCTATCTCGCTACCCTTGCACCGTGTCCCAAAGTGCAAGGGTAGCACCTTGCTTGATCTTTATTTAGTCGATTCGATCTGTTATAGTTGTGCCTTGTTCGTCAAGGTTTAGTTTAATATCTACATAATCAGGCCTTACAAACGGGTTGAATGATCCGGTAATGCATAAGGATGTGGCTTATTCGTTCTAGAGAGGATGTTCCGGTAATTGGCTTTATGTTGGTTATTAGGCCTTCTCTAGGGTTGATATTCTTTATCTTTTGTACGTACTAGGCTCAGTTACGCGTAGGATGTTCCAGTTATATGGTGAAAACGTTAAACTATCGTAGATCGATTTAACTTGTAATGATCAAGCAAAACCCCATGTTATCATAAATCTAACGCAGAACCATGGGGCAATCGGCTTTAAGAGCCGATTTACGAAACAGGAGCCGATCACGGCTCGAATTTTACGATACTTGTTTATCATGCAGAAATCAATCGAGCAATCCTTCACCTTCGACCAGGTATAGGTCGTGGCATCTCGAACCAAGCCAGACGTGTCGGAGCTTTGCGGGCCGTCGCCCGAGGGACCAGGCCCACGGCGATCTCGGAGCCTCCGGCTCTCCGTGTTGCCGATCGCTGCTCGCGTGGGTTTTGGCGGGCAACACATTCGCACGCGTGGGACCTTCAACAACGTCTACATCAACACCCGACCGGCGATGGAGAATGACGCCACTTACGACGATGCTGGCGAGCACAAGGCCAAATACGACGAGATCAAGGCCCTCTTCGAGGAAGACCTCATCGGCTCTTTTGAGAGGACCCAGACGCATGGCATCGTGGAAAGGGTTCTCCCGAGGGCGCTCTTAATGAGGTGGATCTGCATGCATTTCGGAGGAGCGCACAGAGGCTCTCACGGCGAAGTCAACTACATGGTGGCTCATTCTTTGCACCGCCATTCCGAGAGCACAGTGAACGCTTTTCGGGTCGCGTCCGCGTAGTCCAGAGATCATGAAGCATCGATACTCCCGTCGGGACCTACTTTAGGGACTCACCAGGGAAAGACCGCTCGGACCAGCCGCAGATCCGTTCGCACTTGCCGCTCCGGAACCACCGGGCAGCGGCTTACGTCGTCTACAAGGTGGAGGCCAGGCGATTGCCAATTCTGTTCGAGCCACCTAAGGAGATCCCACACGGATATATATGCGCACGCGGACTGCACAACCGACACGCACCAAGCAGATTGCAACCGCAGGAGTTTCTGGCGCAGAACCCTTGGGCGAGGATCTTCCGGCAGGCGTGTCCGAGCAGCGATGGCTGGGATGGACGACAAAGCGTGGCTAGCCAAGTATGCCACTGGAGCAAGTCATGAGAATCTAGCCCTACGGCTCAAGCGATTGGAGCAAATCGGTACCATCTGAGGGACCGGTTAAACCGTGCGAAGAGAAGGACAATCGGCTATTCAAAGCCGTACCCAACGAAGTTTGATCTGATTCCGCTGCCACCCAAGTATAAGCTCCCCGAGTTCTCAAGATTCGGTCGGAAGGGTCAAGCTCGATCGAGCACATAAGCCGATACCGCACAACTAGGCATGATTTGACATCGATCGATGCGTAAGATTCTTTGCGCAATCTCGGCAGACCGCCTTTGGGTGGTACACCTCACGCCACTGATTCAATTCATACCGAAGCAAGCGGAAGAGCGGTTCCACATCGATTACCATTCGAGGCTCTTGAGTGGGCATTGCACTGGCGCAGTGCGGCGAGGAGAAAGTAGATGAGTACATCCAGCCAGATCGCCAAGAACCGATGTTACTCGCTGCTTAAGCGAGAAGGAAGCCGTCGGCTGGCGGTGTTGGGTCTCAGACCCATCAAGGACTTGGCATTCGGTAGAATACAACTCATTGGCGCACATGGCCCGAAACCGGCGATGTATGAGCAGCGCCACCGAGTTGTACCAAGACAAATTCAAGCGTCCGATAAGCACGGTCGATGCAGAAGGAAGATCCTACGCAGACTGGGAGGTGGTCAGAGCTGAATGGGCTCGGGGGCAGATCACATGGCACAAATGGGTGAAAGCAAGGGCCCGCGAAGGGTTCGACTGATGTGAGCAAAGCTGAGATTCGATCTCATCACGAAAGAGAAGCGGTGAGGTTGCCGAAGGCCACAAAATCCCTACGGCTCAGAGATGAGCGGAGACCGTCTGCAAGTGGCATCATTCGTTCACTCACACCACCGAAGTGCAAGGAGCTTCGCCAAATCCAAATGGCGATAGAACAAGGTCGTCGATCCTTAGGCGATTCGCCATGAAAGTGGACACAAACCCATTTCCGGCGTCAACATGGTAGAACTCGCGCCGAGGCGAAGCTGGATTTCTCGTCGCATTAACATGGCGGTGCGGATACCACCATGACACGCAAAGAGAACGGCGGTCGTTCGGCAAGGAAAGAAAGGAGGCTAGTCCATGCGACGCCCACAATGACGGGGTACTTAACAGAGGAACAAGTGAGGAGAGTGCGATATCGAAGCCACATTCTCGCATCTCCTTAACAAGTATGAGCGCCAGATGGCCAACGCCGCCCGATCTGACGTGAGACGGAAGACATGAGCACCTTGCTAAGGGACCGTCGAAAGAGAAGGAGGGCACAGGCAGGCATTGGGATTGTCCTTTCTTTAGGTATTGCTGGGGCGCAGGAATGAGCCGATTGCCTACAATCGATAACTGCCCAGAATGCGGTCAGCAAAAGGAAGACACGAGGCCAGTGTCAGTATTCAAACGTCTAGGGCCTCTTCAGCCCAACGGCCGTCACAGGGAGTCCGCTCGAGCAGGAGACCTCGAGGAGCCGAAGGATGACAAGGTCAAAGACAGGTATCACCGTCCAAGGTGGTGCCCCAACGGACTCAGACATACCCAGAAGCGTAGAGTGCAGCGACTGCGTAACCTAGAGGAAGCTGAAGCGCAGTATCTCCACGCTTTGAAGAAAGCACGGCCGATCCGCCAAAGTGACGAGATGTGGAAGCGGAAGACCGCCCGACCAGGAAAGAGTGGCGCCTAAACCGATAAAAGCCGATGCAAAGACATCGGGCACAAACTTTATGGTGTTCGTACTCCGCCAATTCTGCGCACCAAGAACCGATGAGCTACCCGTGGCGCTTTGATCGCGGCCGCGGCCGTTATCTTGAGAAGCCACGTGAGAAGGGTTACAAACACACGAAAGCCTGCACTGCGAGGTTACATCAACGGGCAACCTGTCAGCAAGATGTTGGTGGACACCGGAGCGGCAATCAACATCATGCCATACTCCATGCTACGACGTTTAGGACGCTCCACTGCAGATCTGATCAAAACCAACGTCACGATGAGCGACTTCAATGGTCAGTCTTCGGGAACACAAGGTGTACTGAACGTGGACTTGACAGTGGGCAGGAAAACCGTACCCACGTCATTCTTTTCGTGGACGGCAAGAGCACTTACACCGTCTTACTAGGAAGGGATTGATTCACGCTAATTGCGCATCCGTCCACAATGCATCGATCCATTGGGATGGAGACGAAGTGGAGGTCATCCACGCGATTCCATCGAGATCTCCATAGCTGGCATGAGCGTGCGGGAAGCGTAAGACCAAGAGCCGATCTGGAATCAATCTAGGCGGCGGCGTATTGAAGCTACAAAACGGGTGAGGCTGGTCTTATCCATCGGCCTTACAGAGTAGAAAAGCCCACGATCATCCGTGGTACGGCCGATCCCTGCGATCGGCCACAAAAAAAATAAAAAGCAGCGATCATACGACAAGAAGCTCATGTAGTCGTAGCAGAGAGATGCTCTGCCACTGTAAAGTAATAAGGTGTAAACCGTCCTGACAGATGCAAAAAGGGGCCGATTCAGCGATCGCCCAAATTATTTTGTTGTCCTCACCCACCGTTTGCCGTGTTTAGCGTCGATTTGACAGTGGCGGAAAGCTAGGATACGGGTTTACATCCGCCGATGAGCTAGAAGAGATCGACATTGGTCACGGGATAAGCCACGACCAACATTTATCGCCAGAAGTTAGAGCCAAGTTTGCGGGCCCGATGATAGCCTGTTGAAACAATATCCAGATTTTCACCGGGACTACAGAGATGCTTGGATTGACAGAGCATCATCGAGCATCGTCTCCGCTCAAAAAGGATTTCGCCGTTTCATAGCGAGCACGACAAATGAAGGCGAAATTCGAAGAAGTCAAGAAAGAGGTCAAAAATGTTGACGGCCAATTTGATCGACCATGCGGTATCTTTGAGTGGATTTCTAGTATCGTGCACTGTCGAGAAGAAGGGTGGCCAATGGCGGGTTGCTATAGATTTTCGAGATCTCATGAGCTACCCCAAAGGATGAGTATCCGATGCGTGGCGAAACATTAATCAATGCGGTTGGTCATAAAATTTTGAGCTTCATGGACGGCAATGCGGGTACAACCAGATCTTCATGGCTCCGGAAGACATACACAAGACGCATTCGAGTCCTGTGGTCCGTGGGGTTATTTGAATATGTGGTCATGGCGTTTGGACTGAAAAATGCCGCGCCAATCAGCGGCTATGAATTATATCTTCCATGATCCGGCAAACCGGTGGAAATCTACATCGATGACGTGGTGGTCAAGTGCGCTTCAACGACGGACACTTGGACGATGCGCAGCGTCTGGACCGAACAAGAAAGTTCGCCTACGGATGAATCCGAAGAAGTGCGCTTCGGGTGACGGTCAGTTCTTGGGTTTTGGTCCATGAACGCTGGATTGAGATCGGCCTGAAAAGTCGAGGCGACGAACAATGAAGCCACCCACCACCAAGAAAGAACCGTCCCTTATCGGCAAGATCAACTTCCAGACGGTTCATCTCCAATCTATCGGAAGGATTGAGCCGTTCATGGGACTAGTTAAAATCAAATCGACGAGGAATTCTGAGGCGAGCAACAACGAGCCTTTGGCGAGATCAAAGTACGACAAAGCCACGGTGTTAGTTCCACCTCGGCTGACGGGCCATTCTACATTTACTTGTCGATGGTGACACGTCCATCGCCTCGGTAGTGGTGCAAGTTTATGATGGGCTGGGCGAGTCGTCTTTTACATAAGCGGAGGATGCTGGGCCTTGAGACAAGGTACCACGATATCGATAAGTTGTGCCTCTTTTTTTTTTACCCGCACCAAGTTGCGACACATTTTGCTATCGTGAAATCATCATCATATGCACCGTCGACGTCATAAAGCACATCTTTGTCGGCTCCTATGTTAAGAGGCGGCTGGGCAAATGGATGTTTGCATTGTCGAGTTTGACATCCGGTATCAACCAGCGAAAGCGATTAAGGGACAGGCTGATCTTATCTGAAAGGATCAACACTAACATAGCCGCCTTGTCCATAAGGCGTGGGCTATGTTTTCGACGGATCGGTTTGTGACGATGGCTGCGACATCGGCATTTTACTCGTGTCGCCCGGGGCAACATTTTCCTTCTCCATCAGGTTGTCTACCTCTCGCACTAACAATGTAGCGGTCGAGGCGATATGCAAGGGATGGAGTTACTCCTCGGCCGAGCGAAGCGGTGGAAATTTTGGAGACTCCAAGTTGGTAATTTCCCAGCTCACGGAGGACTACAAGTCTTGAGCGAGTCCCTCTTCCCATTATGGCTGCCTTGCCGAGCTGATGACGCAATTCATGCGTCTACTTCACTTGGATCCTGACGCAGAATCTGAGGCGAACGATCTTGCGCAGATAGCTTGAGGTACAAGGATGTGGTAGAAGGAGCCGATGTTCTGCAGTTCCTAAGCAGGGATCGGAGAGCCGATATCTTCAATTACTTGAAAGATTGGCTCGGGGCACCTAAGCGGATAAGGTACAAAGCCATGAAGTACGTGCTTATTGGGGATGACATGTTTCTGAGGACTCTGGAAGGTTATTGCTCAAGTGCTTGGGGACGGCGAGGCCAATCAGCTCCTACACGAGGTACTGCAGGCGCTGTGGAACTCACCAATCGGCTCATAAGATGAAATGGTTGATCGAGCGATCGGGGTTTTATTGGCCCACCATGCTTGAGGACTGTTTCAACTACTATAAAGGGTGTCAAGCATGTAAATTTGGAAAAATCCAGATGGTACCAGCGTCGAATGAACCCCATCATCAAGCCTTGGCCATTCGAGGTTGGGGCATGGACATGATCGGCAAGATCAATCCTCCATCAAGCAAAGGCCACATGTGGATTACGGCTATCACCGACTACTTCACTAAATGGGTAGAGGCTGTCCCGATGAAGTCGATGGCTTCGAAGGATGTTATCAATTTTGTGAAGGAACATGTCATCCATCGATTGGGATTCCCAAACTATCACGACCGATGGAGGTTCGGTTTTATTTCTCGGGGAGTTTAGAAAGTTCTGCGAGGACATGGGGATTAAGCGGATTAGATCATCTCCATACTATGCTCAAGCAAATGGGCAAGCTGGCGTCAATCGAGTCTCATCAAGTTGATCAAGTGAAAAGTCGATGAGCACCCAAGGCGTTGTACGAGGTTACTGTCGAGGCGTTATGGGCTTATCGTATGTCATGCCATGGAGCAATAAAAACCTCACCATATCATCTAGTATATGGACAAGAAGCGTCCTACCACGGGAAATTACAATTTGGATCAAGACGCGTCACTTTTGACGATCTAACGATGAAGAATATGCAGCCACGATGAGTGGCGTGTAGAGGAGTTAACCGAGCTCAGGTTATGGTCCTTGAGAAAATCAAAGAAAACAAGGCCAAGGTAGCTCGTGCATACAACAAGAAAGTGAAGCCAAAGGAGTTCCACGTTGGTGACTGGTATGGGAAGGCTGTTGCCCTTGGGACTAAGGATGCAACATATGGTAAATGGTCTCCAAATTGGCACGGTCCGTGCAAGTCGACCAAGTTTTAAGAGGAAGCATACATGCTCGGCGGTTGGATGGAGTAAAGTTCCCGATGGCGATCAATGGACAACATCTCAAGAAATATTTTCCAAGCATGTGGGATGTTGGACAAGAAAGCTGGAGAACCATTACATGAAATCGGCTAGGTAAAGACACGAAGCGATGGGCGAGGTAAAATATGGGGCGATCTTGAAATCGGCCGAGTAAAAAATTTTTTTTTTACATATATGTAGCCGATGCACGGTCATCGATGCTAGAGGTTCACACATGTTACAAAAAGGGCCACCTCGACGGTCTCGGCCTCGTCATCTTCATCTTTGCTTGTCACTAGTTGTGCATGAGGCACGTTTTGATGGGCAATTGGAGATTTGGTCGTTTGTGTTTGAATCCACCGTGTTGAGGAAGGTCGCAGTCGTCATTTGAAACCAAGAAATGGCCGTTGTGATGTGTCTATGAATGCGTGAAGGTTGACCACATCAGCGTTTTTGGAGAAGCCGATGGGTAGTCATCGGCTCATGCGATTTGACTTGTTTGTTGTATCGTGCGGCATGATGAAAGCCGATACGGTGTCATCGACTTCAAGCATCAACCTATTTGTTATCGGCAAAATTGAAGCAAAGAGAAACAATATTTGGAAATCAGATTTTCATTCATTCAAAAGATCATTGCTTACAGGATGATCGATTACAAAAGGGCCTACTACTGCTATGGCCATTACTACGATTCCTAATCTAAGCCGAGGTCGTAAATGCCGTCGTCGCCGTCCTCTTATTGTCTTCGGTTGCTCAAAGATCGTCCTCGGCTTCTTCTTGAAGAAACCAACGGGACCTCTTCGTCCTCGTCGTCATCTTGATATCTTGGCTGGACCCGTGCGGAAGCGCTTTCGGCGGATACTGCCGGAGGAGGTGTCCTCCTCGATTCCTCCTCCTCGACGGAAGAGTCGACGCTGTCCCACCGACCGGTTGTCGTTGCTCTTCGCCTCCGTTCCCGTCGGCGAGGCTGGGCTCTCTTCGCCGTCGATCGGGACGCATCGTCCTCGACGACGGCGAAATCGATCCCTTCGTCCCACCATCGTGGGCGAAATCTTAACATCGCCGTGGCGGATGCTCTGGCGTTGGTTCTCGATCGCTAATCGAGTTGGGCGTGGGAGGACACATCGGAGGCGAGAGGAAGCCATGGCGAAAGAGGGTTTTTCGGCGATGGGAGAGGGTTTTCCGCAACTGGAGGAAGATGGGGACCGCTATGAGCTGTGCTGATTTAAATAAGGGAATAGTGAATGACGGTTCAATGCCATGGCGGTTTCCCAGTTACCGCCAAAATCGTCAAATCACGCTAGCGAGAGTTGAGAAGACAGGGCATCATGATGAAGGGGTAGCGTGGCGGTGTTACGCCGCGCGTGCATCGACCTGACCCGATAAAAAAGGGGAGGAAAAACGCACAGAATGGTTTTGGAATTATCATTGCCAAAAACAGGGGGGCATGTGTTATCACCATATCTTGGCCAAAGACGGAGATGGGCCGTGATCGAGATGGGCTTAGAAGATTCATATATTCAAGGTGTTGTTGGATCGGCCTAGTGCGTAGATTTGGGCTGAATTGCCCGTGTATCTTGTATCATAGTAGGATTCGTGTTTGTTTAGGTTCCGTTTATGTTTAGGTAAAGATAGAGTTGTAGAGTTATTCCAAAAGTAGAGAGTCTCCGGACTATAAATATGTACCTAGGGTTATTGAGAAAAGGAGAACAACCACGTTCACGACAAACACAATCTCGGCGCATCGCCACCCCTTGTTCTTAGGGTTTCTTTCGGGTAAGTGCCATGCTGCCTAGATCGCATCTTGCGATCTAGGCGATATCTACTGTTCGTTACCGGTTTTACTCGTCTTGAGCGTTGTTGATGGCGAGTAATACCATTATCATAGATTGTTTGAGGCTAGCATCGGCCTTTGTTTCATTATTATCGTCGAAGTTGTGCTACCTCTAGCTATCTCGCTACCCTTGCACCGTGTCCCAAAGTGCAAGGGTAGCACCTTATGATCTTTATTTAGTCGATTCGATCTGTTATAGTTGTGCCTTGTTCGTCAAGGTTTAGTTTAATATCTACATAATCAGGCCTTACAAGCGGGTTGAATGATCCGGTAATGCATAAGGATGTGGCTTAGTTCTAGAGAGGATGTTAGGTAATTGGCTTTATGTTGGTTATTAGGCCTTCTCTAGGGTTGATATTCTTTATCTTTTATGCGTACTAGGCTCGATTCTGGCGTAGGATGTTCCAGTTATATGGTGAAAACGTTAAACTATCGTAGATCGATTTAACTTGTAATGATCAAGCAAAACCCCATGTAATCATAAATCTAACGCAGAACCATGGGGCAATCGGCTTTAAGAGCCGATTCTGAACACAGGAGCCGATCACGGCTCGAATTTTACGTATACTTGTTTATCATGCAGAAATCAATCGGAGCAATCCTTCACCTTCGACCAGGTATAGGTCAGTGTACATCTCGAACCAAGCGGGCGTGTGCGGAGCTTTGCGCCGTCGCCCGGACGAGGCACCAGCAGTCCTGGGAGCCTCCCGGCTCTCCGTGTTGCCAGTCGCTGCTCGCCGGTGGGTTTTGGCAGGCAACAGAATCTTGCATAGTTCTTAGGGGAAACTTTCTCGGTGTTGATTACTATTGTAGTTGATGCTTGTGAGTGGAACCACTGGGTTATTGTTTATGTTCAGATTGTTATTCATCACCATATCATCTTTTATATTGATCCATATGATGTCTCGTGAGTAGTTCGTTTAGTTCTTGAGGACATGGGAGAAGTCATGTTGTTAGTAGTGGATTTTGTGTTGAGATATTATTCAATGGTTTAGTATTTAAGTTGTGGTGTTATTCTTTTAGTGGTGTCATGTGAACGTCGACTACATGACACTTCACCATTTATGGTCCTAGGGGAATGCATTGTGTATTTGGCTACTAATTATGCGGTTGCTGGAGTGACAGAAACCCGAACCCCCGTTAGGAAACCTTTGCACAAGAGAGTGTAGGATCTCAGAGTTTAAGGCTGTGGTTAGGTTTATATCTTAATTGCTTTCTTGTAGTTGCGGATGCTTTCAAGGGGTTTAATCACATGTATTATTCCAAATAAGGTTGGTACATTAGCACAGGTTCACCCACACAACACTTATCAAACCAAAGAAGACTACTCAGCTATTTGAAGAGAAAGCACTTGACAGAATTCCCATGTGTCCTCGAGAACGTTTGGTCCACATAAGTATTTCCACCGACTTGTCCTTTGCTAAGAAAGGATTGGGCCACTTGCTGTAATTGTTTGCTGTCTTTATTACTTGTACTTTATTTCTTTGTTTTATAAAAAAAAACTAAAAATACGTTTGCTAAGTATTTACAGAGATTTCCTACTACACCACTAGTCAACACCTTCTGCTCCTCGTTGGGATCGACATTCCTATTTATTGAAAGTACTACGATACACCCCTATACTTGTGAGTCATCAAGACTATTTTCTAGCGTCTTTGCCGGGGAGTGAAGCGCTATTGAAGAGTGGAACTGATAAATAAAACTTCTATTGTGAGTATTGTTTTTTATTTCTGTTTGTTACTTTGTTTTCAATATGGATAATCCACTTGGTTTTCTGTTTGGGAAAACTAATACCACTGTTAGGGTAGTAGATGAACCACCACCTATTGAGATAGATTCTTTTAAGATACCTACAAGTATTGTTGATCGTGTTATGGATAATTATTATTTAGGGGATGAAACTGTCTACCCTGGTTATCACTTGCTTTTTATCCATGAATTATACGGGTTGTTTAAGTGTGCAGGTATCACAACTGAACAGGTTAATAAGAAGTTACTCTCTATATCATTGAAAGGAAGAGCTGAAGAATGGTATAAGCTGCTAAAGAATGGACAATCTATGAAATGAGAGGAAATAGTACCTCTCTTTTATTCTAAATTCTATCCTCCCAGTGAGATTCATAAGGATAGGAATCTAATATATAACTTTTGGCCTCGTGATGGAGAGAGTACAACTCAAGCTTGGGAGAGATTGAAGTTACTAATGCTTAAATGTCTTATTCATGAACTTCCTAATAATATTATTATCAATAACTTGTATGCTAGGCTTTCCCTTCATGATAAAGATTTACTAGATGCTTATTATGCTGGATCATTCACACGTATGAAGGAAGAAGCTAAATGGGATCTCCTAAACCGTATTCAAGAGAATACGGAAGCTTGGGACCTGCAAAAAATAGTTCAACGTCTGAGAGGACAATATGTTATTCTTTATCACTTGGCTTGTCACTAGTTAGTTGCGAAAGGTTAGCACATCAGAACATTAGAAAACATGAAGAGTTGTTGTCGTACACATATGTAAACCATTCGTTGCTCAATGGGTTCAGTCAGGAGTTGGACAACATGTTATGAGAAACCATTGGTTGCTCGTGTGGTCTATGATCCAGTCCTACGTCACCCGTCCGGAGGTCGAGGACTTCTTCCGCTGGAAACTGTCGCCAGATGGAGCTTACTCCACGAGATCCACCTATCTCGCCTGCATTGCGGGCAGAACGACTCTTCCTGCCGCTGCCCAGGCGTGGGACTCGTTCGCTCCCCTCAAGTTTAAGTTCTTCGCCTGGTAGTCGTTCAGGGGCAGTGTTGGACTACGGACCGTCAACAGCGCCATGGGCTACCCAACTAAGGGGAGTGCCCGTTGTGCCTTTGATGTGCCGAGGACATCATCAACCATCTGCTGCTCTGCTGCCCTTATGCTCGTGTGGTCTGGGACTCGGTCCTGCGGCAGGCCGGCTGGCCAGAGCTTGCCCCATCGGGCTCGGTGCCTATCAAGGAATGGTGGCCCGACGCGTCGAGGAAATTCCCTGCCAAGGATCGTCGTTTGGCTAACTCCCCGTGTGTGCTTATCATGCGTAGCATTTGGTTAGATCGCAAATCGTGAGTCTTTGATGGGGACATCAGTGTAGCCCCGACACTTGCCCACCGCATCGCGGATGAATGGCAAGAGTGGCTGCGTTGCCGCTGCAGTAGGAGTGGGCCGACGAGAGGTATAGGCTAGTGTTGCCGTGTCTCGTTCTTCTGCGAGTTGTAGCTCCGTTGTATTCCCTTGCCAACTAAATGCAATGACACGCAAATCTCCTACACGTTCTCGAAAAAAAAAGACACCTACACGGTGCATATTTAGGAAAAAAGTCTTTGGCAAACTCCGGATATAATGAGAATCTTTTAATAAGTACGTGGACTTATGGCACAGAAATATTTATACTAGAACATTAGGACACATGCAAGTAAAAACTATAGTTTTAAATAACTGCTAGAGTGATTAACACTGAGAAAGGGTTTAGAATACTTACCTCTATTCAAACAGGTCAGGCAGGGCTAACTGAACATCAATTTTCAGACATTCAGTAACACTTTTTTCTTTGATGGGAGGTAGAGGATTTCTCTACCGCGTTATTTGTTGCCCGGATTGCATGTACAACGGGCAAATGCCCAAAGAAGAAGAAAAAAAGGAAAAGGAGGAAGAAAAAACTAGACAATGTGTATCATGGGCCGAGCTTCTAAGCCCAGCCACTAACGCTGGCGTTATATTTCACTGATCTGGTGGCCCAATCCGTTAGCTCATTTGAAACTGCCCTGAAAATCCTTTCGTGGTCGAATGTGACATTTTGTTTCTGAAAAAAAAGGTGTTCTAAAATGTTTTCATATTGCAGATGTGACTCATAGGTGTAAATACACCTACTATGAAAGATTTAAAAAAATTAAAATTAAAGATGCTGACATAAAATTTCACGTGTATATTTGGATATTTTATGTAAGTTTTGCGAGAAAATAACTATTTTTCTAGCATGGGTAAAAGGGATAAAAAGGAATTCTTGTCAATTATCATATTCAAGTATCAAAAATTTCCTCTTTTACAATGACCAAAAATGTTTGTTTTTCCTAAACCTTTGTGTATGAATAAAAAAATGTCTCGAATGTACCCCTTATACACCTAGGAGCCAAATTTGATTTCACTCATATTGCGTGCTTTCGTGACCTTTCCAGACGTGGGGCATGTAAATATGGAGTAGTTGACTATACTCCGATCCATAATAGTGTCGTTGATTTACACTAAATCAGTGATACTTATTGTGAATCAGAGGGTGTAGTTGTAATTTTTGCCATATCTATTCGGCGTTACCGAAGTGCAGCACGATATGGTGGATCGAATCGATGACTGGGCACTAGCTCCCATATTTTCTTTGGTGTTAAGCCGTCCATGATACGCTAACTAGAGGACGATTTTAGGTGTGTGTGTGTGTGTGCTGGGACAGTGGAGGGGTTGCAGACGAGTTGATAGCATAAAACTACCACTTTGTATGTTAAATTTTCTATTTCATACCAGTCGCTCTCGAAATCGCAAAATGATACCACATTTGACTCTGATTGTAGCAATGTGCACTGATTGCACTCTGATAGCGAATTGACACTGCCTAAGACGCGCGGGCCCATCTGTCAAACTGACGTGGCAGCGTGAGACGGCGTACCGTCTGCCGTTTTGCATGCAGGTCCTCAAGTTTTGATAGAAAATTGCGCGGAAGTCCCTCGCATTATTAAAAACTTCATAACTTTTGAATACGAATTTAAATGGAAAAAGTTTAAATACGAAAAGTGCTCAGAATTTTTTAAAAAGATTCAAACATTTCTGAGCAATTCAAACAATTCTGAGCACTTTTCGTATTTAAATTTTTTCCATTTGAATTCGTATTCAAAAGTTATGAAGGTTTTAATAGTGTCAGGGACTTCTGCGCAATTTTCTATCAAAACTTAAAGACCTGCATGCAAAACGGCGTGACGCTGCCGCCTGGCCTTAGCCAAAGGCTGTCAGGTCGCTATCAGGCTATCGCACATTGCTACAATCAGAGTCAAATGTGGTATCTTTTTGCGATTTCGAGAGCGACTGGTATAAAATTGGAAATTTGACATACAAAATTGTAGTTTTATGCTATCAACTCGGTTGCAGGCTTGCAGCCCATATCCATTTCGCCTGCATCCAACTCATGCCTCTGCCCCTAAGCAGTTCATAGAGACATGCAGTGGTTGTTGCTTGATTTCTAGTTAATCAAGCTTCGCTTGTTCATGCCGTCTAGGAGTATTGCCGTGTTATGGATGCATTTCAAGGCTCGGCAGGTTTTCGTACTCTTGCTGCGCAGTCATGGATGGAGGGTAGCATCAACTGAATGTGCCATGCATGTGTTGTCGGACCGCTATCAGGCGATAATTTTTAGAGTATAATGACCGGCCCTCTGTATGGTTCCCAACCTTTAATAAGGTAGAGTCCCCTGTGTTTACAATGCTAGTCCCTGGATCAATAGCTAGCATCCACAGTTAAGATGTAATATCAAGAAACAAATGTCATAATACAACTTTATAACCAGGAATAAAATAATCTATTACATCTTTCATAGCTCATTTGGCTATTACATTACATTCAGCAGAATATCTATAAGCATGGGGTCCTTCATCTTCAAAGTGCCACATGCAAACATGTTGGTTGTAGACTTGTAATCCTAATCAATCAACTTCACTAATATCAAACAAATCTGCAACATAACAAGTTACAGCCACAAGGGTCAATACATTTGAATTGTATTGGCAAGTGATACTATGGTATTATAGTGGAGTCTATCATCTATATGCATTTGGCTAAGTGGAGCTTAGGCTTGCTTTGCTCAAAATATATTTTCCTTATCATTTGAAAATACTAAGTTTTTGCTTTGACAAAATAATCTTTCCCAAGGCATCTCCCAATCAAAGATTGAAGATCCTTTATCCCTTGTTCAACCACAAGTTTTTAACTTAGAAATTTGGATGATGAGATTCTTTATTGCTTCCATGTCTTGATGCTCAAATTTTCCTTTACCAGGGACATGGCTAAGTACTTAGATTTTACACTCTGCAGAGGTGGTGCACTTTCCCCACAAGACTTGGTTTCACCAAGACAAGATCTTTCAGAAGCCTTTCCTTAGACCAAGTGGACGCGTTCCAACCTATCATCCCACTACCACCAACTGTCCAAATGGCTAAGTTCTAGCAACCTATGTGATCCAGGCAGAGCCCATAATGCCAAGTGGTTGCACTTGAAGCTTCTCAACATTTGACATCTCAAATCTCTTTGTTACTGGGTGTCCATCCACAAGTGAGATACACAAGGTTCACCAGTCCCCTGGCCTTGTGTAACCACTCAACCAAAAACCACCAAGCAATTACCATTCCACCCAGGTGATTCATTAACTTAGTTGTTTTATTAAACAAAAACACAAGTCCTCAGACTTAGAAATTTTTCCATAGTATGAATGTATATTCCACCCTTGTTTTCTATTAGCTAAGCTAAGCTTGATAGTAGTAGGAATCTTAACTTAGGAAATTTCTACTAAGGTTTCATCTACTAGGATTTCCCATAGCAAGGTTTATACTTAGCAAAATTCCATGCAAGTTTTACTTAGAAAAATCACTAATGCATAGTGAAAGTAATTGGGACAAAAGTATGAAGCATCACTTGCCTTTTTGGTAGAGGGTATAAGTTCACTCCTTGTCCTTGAAACAATCACACTCTTCAAGTCACTACAATTCAATCAAGCAAGGCACAATCTCAATCTACCAATCAAGCAAAACATCACATAAAATGATAAAGTCAAAGTAATGCATGCAAGCATGCCAAGTTTTGTTTTATTTGAAAAAGTGGTTCCTAATGGTCATAAACATTTGAAAACACCTAATGGTCATTTTGCAAAGTGTCAAAGTCATTTGCAAAAGGTTTTCACTTCATAAACCATTTTCAAAACAAGGTATCATTTTATGTGGTGTAGAAATGTTTTTACTAAGGAATTAATCTATCGGATTCACAAAATATGTTTTCAAACCACAAAACTTTGTGTTTAGGGTTAGAGAGTTTAAAACAAAACATTTCCCAAAATTTTTCTTCCAAAACCATTTTTAATAAATAAACTATATTTTTATTTGTCTAGAAATGGTTTTAAATCAAAGAATCATTCTTTTGTTTCACCAAGTACATTTTTGAAATCACAAAGTGTTTCCTATGGTCAGTAGGTTCAAATCACTCCATTTTCAAAAGATTTTATCCCCAAAATCATTTTTGAACAATTTTTACAATCTAAACAAGCATACTTAAGTTTCTGCAAAAACAAACAATTAAACAGAAACTTTTTACTAAACAAATGGCATGGTTGGCTAGGTCTTGTTTCACTGATTCCATTGATATAAAGTTTGCAAAATTTGGACGTGTAGAATAAAAGTTGTGCAATTTACAAAATCACAAATCTAATAGATTCAAATCTGTTTTAAATCGAAGCCTGAGCCACGTGGCAGATTTCTATTGGTCGATACCGGTTCAGTGTGGATAGCTGGTGTGGGTCGCACGATTTACATAAAATGAACGGTGCAGATTCATCAAGGCTCGAGCTAGGCTGGAGGCTTGGCTCACGGCGCCTGGCTCGACTAGGCTCGGCTAGATCTAATCGTGTCCGTCGAAGTAAGATCGAAGGGTAAGGAACAGTCTTGGCTCTGGTGGCTCAGTCACCGGCGATGGTGAGGACGGCGGCCTTTCGGACGTGTAAGGCGACGTTCTGGTGGTTCCCGAAGACGGTGGAGACGGAGACGATACACAAAAGATCTGGGCAAAATCGATGGCGTTGGAGCGGTGGAGGTTTGCTTCCTGGAGCGGTTCCTAGGGGTGGCCGGAGTTGTGCTTTGCGGCGACGCTTGCAGATGTTGTCAATGTCGAATGCCTGGGGATCAAGAAACCAAACCAAGGAGTCAGGAAGGTGCGCGTCAGAATACTAGGGAGATTCAACAGAAAAATGGAGGTGCAGGTGTGTTCTTTTCACCGGAATTTGGCACTGGAACTCGTCGGAGCCGGCGAGACGTTGAGCTCGAATTCGAGGTGCTCAGTGGCTCATTAGCGGTGGTTGTTGAGGGGAAATGAGGAGGAGTCAGAGGGGTTTAAGAGGGACTTGATGGTTTTGGTGATTAAGATCGCGTTAGAGCGAATCTAAGCCGAGAATCAATCACTGGCAACGGGCGCGCGAGTTTGATGACGACGTGGTGGCTAGGTGGGTCCTTTTGTCAGCGAGGTGTGTGTTTGCGTGCGGGGTCCACCGGTCAGCGTCCTTGCGGGTTTCTTTCGCGGTGAAAAACGATTCGCTCGCTGAGAGGGAGAGGTGGGCTAGGTTGGGCTGGAGCTGGGCCAGATGGTTGGGCTGCTGTTTGTTTCTTTTTTTTGTTCAGTAAACATTTTCTTTTTCTATTTGATTTTTTGTTTTGAAATTCAAACAACCAAATCAAATCAAACTTCCACCAAATTTTGTATTGAGTTTTAGTTCTGTTTAACAACACAAAAACTAAAGTCCAAAATAATATATTTTTAATCTTTTTAGGATCCATTTATTAATTAAATAAAATGGACCTTAGTAATTAAATCAAATATGGTTTGATTTTTTTTTAAACTCTATTTGAAATCCAAAATAGTACCAAAACCATTCAGTAGGTTTTATTTGAAAATAATAAACATTTGGAAAACTTATTTAAAATAATTTGATAAGTTTTGATGTTTTAATTAAAATGGTAAAACCTTTTATTTAAATAACATTGGATATTAAATCCTTATTATTTTATTTAAATAAACCTTTACTATTTTTATCAAAACAAAATGTTTTATTTCAAAAGCTTGGCCAAGGTTTAATTTGGCTCTAAAAAATAATCCTTATTTATATTTCTACCCTTTCTTTTGAAAACCAAATCTTTTATTAAAAGATCCAAAAATAGTAATTTTAAATATTTTTAAGTTTATTGTTTATTTATCTTTTTAAATCCCTTTAGGATTTTATTTGATCCAAATAGGTTTTGAAAGTTTCCAATTGGATTCAAAAAGTTTCTTCTCACCCTGAAATTCATCAAAGTTTTATTTTTATTCATTTATTTTTCACATATCAAGATTTGGAAAATCTTGGGATGTGACACCCTCTCTCTCAATTCGACTTTTGGTTAACCTGACTACTTTTCCAATTCCCTACAATAGTTGTTTGAGGCCATAGAATGCATGCCATGAAGAAGTTCCAAGAACTTTGTCAATCCCTACAATAGCTGTTTTAGTCCATAGAAATATAGAATGCATACCACGAAGAAGTTGGGAATGGCTGATACCACTGCATGATCATGGCCACACGTCCTCCAAGAAGACATTAGCTGGGCTACCTGTTGTAGGGGTTCGTAGCATGGAAAACAAAAAATTTCTACCGCATGCACACAAACAAGCTAAGATCTATCTACTAGATTGTAGCAACAAGTCGATAGAGGAACTCACCCTCGAAGATTCCAAAGCGGTTAACGAGAGCAGATTCTCGTGGGTGATGTAGTCGTACACTTGCCGATCTCAAGATCGCGTAGACGATCCTTCCGGCGCTGCGTTCCGGCAGCGCTTCCGCAGTCGGTCACACGTTTGGTACTTGATGAAGACCTTCCTCTCCCTTGTTCCAGCAGGCAGCGGAGGTTGTAGCACTCTCCTCGCGATTCCAGCAGCACGACGACATGGTACCGGAAGTAGAGGGGAGATCTCGCAGGGCTTCACCTTAAGCCGGAGCGAGTATGGTGGACTATGAGAGAGGCCTTGGTGGTCTAGGGTTTAGAGGCACCAAGGGGTTTAGAGCAACCAGCAGCTAGGGATTAGCTAGACGGCGGTTTAGAGGAGCTTTAGGGCAGCCGCATCTAGAAGGGGGGCGGCGGGTGGCCTAGGGTTTAGAGGGGCGCCGGCTAAGGGACAAGGTGTAAGGAGAGGGGGCGCCCCCTCCCTTTCTTTTATAGGTGGGAGGGGAAGCTAGTGCTAGCCGAGTCCTCCCCCAACTCCCTTGATGGACGACGGTTTGGAGGAGAGAAGGGAAACCTTCTCTTCCCAGGTTTCCTTCTCTCCCTCCACTTCACAAAATAGTCGTTTGACTTTTCAAATTGGTGTTTGACTTTTCAAACTAGGATTTGATTAAACCCTTTATTTTGTTCAGCGAGACACCTAGTACATGGTGCAATCATTCCAACTTGTTATGATACATTCATGTACCCTTCCCCTCCGGAGTGCCGGACATTCCGGAACCTTCTAGAACATTCTCGGTGAAAACACCGGAATCATTCCCCAACTCCGAAACAGGACTTTCCTTATATGAATCTTATTCTACGGACCATTCCGGATCTCCTCGTGATATCCCGGATCCCATCCAAGACTCCGAACAACATTCGGTCTCTTACTCATCATTCCATAACTACTCAACAACAACGAATCCTTAAGTGTGTCTCCCTACGGTTCGTGAATTATGCGGACATGACCGAGACACTTCTCCGATCAATAACCAATAGAGGAATCTGGAAATTCATATGGCTCCCACATATTTCAACGATTACTTTGCGATCGAATGAACCACTTACATACGATACCAATTTCCCTTTGTCTCACGATAGTTTACTTATCGGAGGTTTTGATCGTCGGTATCTCTGCATACCTAGTTCAACCTCGTTACCGATAAGTACTCTTTTCTCGTTCCCGTGATATGTGATCCCTTGTGAGTCAGTCACATGCTTGCAATCTAATTGGATGACATTCCACTGAGAGGGCCCAGAGTATATCTATCCGTCATATGGATGGACAAATCCCACTCTTGATCCATGTGTCTCAACCCATACTTTCCGAACACTCAATGCCATCTTTATAGCCACCCAGTTATGGTGTGGTGTTTGATGTCATCAAAGCATCCTTCCGGTGATGGTGATAAGCATGATCTCATGGTCGAAGGAATTAGGTTAGTATGTATCAGAAAGCTTATAGCAAATTAACTATATTAAATGACTTGATCTTTATGCTAAGCTTAACTATAGGAGTATGTCCATCACATCATTCTCCTAATGATATGACCCTGTTGTCAATAACATCTCTATGTTCATGATCAGGAAACCATGATCATATATTAACCAACAATCTAGTTTAACAAGAGGCTTTACTAGGGACTCTTTTATGTTTACAAATCACACAAGTATTAATGTTTCCGGTTAATACAATTATAGCATGGTATGTAAACATTTATCATAAGTATGAAGATATGATAATAACCACTTTATTATTGCCTCTTGGGCATATCTCCAATAGTCTCCCACTTGCACTAGAGTCAATAATCTAGTTTCAAACCTTTGTGTATTCAACACCTATGGCTTTCCGGTGTTGTATGTACACGATTGCTAGTGATCAACTGATCTCCGGATCTGACACTTCCAGGTCCGTGTGTAATTGCATGTCTTTGCGTCTCTACGCATCACTCATTTTCTAATGAGATGGCTTCGTACAAATTTGGTCCTTTGGTGTGACCTTTAGTTGTTTGGGCTTAAACCATGTTGACAATATTGTCGTACAATATATCTTCATAGTACTATCCCACTGTGAACTGCACCTAGTTTGATAACAAACTACTTGACACAAATGCCCTCTTTTGCTGCTATAATAGCAGTCATATACTTAGCCTTTTGTTGTAGTATCTGTCAAAATGTCTTAACTTTGGAATTCATCAAAAACCATTATGGAACTTACTTTCCATTATATTGTGCCACCCTTAGTTTAGATTGAGATAAACTTAATTTGTACTTTGTGACAAAACTAGTATCAATGTAGTACTTTTACAATGAACTAACCATCTATTTGTCACTTCTACAAATAATATACTCTTAGTTCTTCCAAAAGATCATAAGAATATCCTTACTATTGTCCAATGATCATCTTATGAATCATTCTGGTATATTCTCATAACATTTAGAGTATAGGACATATCTGGATTTGTACATATCACACTATGATTGATATAAATACTCTTTGTGATTTCATACATCTAGTATCAATCTATACTTGAATCTTTGTTTCACTTACCAAGTGTCAATACACTTGAATATATCATCAATATTGATCTCATTCAATCCTTTCTGTGCGACAAGAACCTTTCTTGTAGTTTCTATATTGAACTCATTCAATACATCATCTATGTACTTTCGGCACAACCATATTAGCGTCTATTGATGCCAAATATTTGGGTTTTTCCTAAGTCTTTCATCGGGACGAAATTCTTAATATGTGTTAATAAAAGATACATCATTTCTAATCAACAATATGTCTTCCACATAATGTATTAGAAACATGTCTTAGCGCTCCCACTTAATTTCTTGCAAATGCAAGCATCTTCATTGTCTCTGAAAAAACTCTTTTAACAATTTCATTATAGTGAAGATTCCAACTCCGCGATGCTCACTTCAACCATTGAAGTTTGCATATGCATTTAACATCCTTTGAATTAACAAAATCCTATGGACCGTGTTATGCACATGTCCTAGGTAATAATTCTATTAGAAGAACTTTGTTTTTTATTCAACTACCACATATCAAATTTATATGTAGTGGTTGCTACATTAATCCGTCTAGACTAAATATCGCTATGAAAGATCAAATCTTGTCATAGTCAACCTTTGAACATTGGTGTGAACTCTTTCCCAACATGTCGACTATTTCATAGATGTGCAACATGCATGTCTATTTCTTTTATAGATCCAAACACAACTGTAAGGTCTTACACCTTTCTCGAGGGTCCTTCAAGTTCAAAACTTGATTTCTCGTGTATGGAACTATCACGGATTTTATGGCTTCAAGCCAATTGACGGAGTCAGGGCTCATCATCGCTTCTTTGCATGTAGTCGGATCATTATTGTCAAATAATGATTTAACTCTCAAATCTTGGTATTTGATTGTTTTACCCGACCTACTTGTTTCAATAGGAACTTAGACCTCTGTGACCGCAACCTTTGAGGAACGTGAGCCATGAGCATTGTTGCTGCCTCCGGAACACTTTTCGGCGCTGCGCAACTTTGCACATATAGCTAAGGTTCTTTTAACCTTATCCAAGTTCTATTGTCCTCCCACTTATCTTTTCACGAAAAAATTCCTTCTCAAAGAAACTTAACGTTTTTTAGTGACAAACACTTTTGTCTCCGATGTTATGGAGGATTACTTAACAGTTATTCGAAATAACATACAATGGCAGGTTCATCCGACTTTGGTTGCAAACATATTTATTATGCATAGCATACCAATGTTTAAGAAAGGACTGAAGGGAATATGCCCTGAGAGGCAATAATAAAATGTTTATATGTGTATTCCAAGTATATGATAGATGTTTATTTTGCATGCTATAATTGTATTAATACGGAAACGTTAATACATGTGTGTTTAATAAACAAACAGAAAGTTCCTAGTTATGCCTCTCTCATAAACTAGCTCGTTGATTAACAATATGATCAAGGTTTCCTGATCATGGACATTGGATGTTGTTAATAACGGGATCACAACATTAGTGTAATGGTGTGATGAACATTCATCCGAAGTATAGCATTACGATCAAAGTCATTGAGTTTATATTGCTATAACAACTTACGAAGTGATCCTAATCCTTAGACCATGAGATCATGTCAATCACTAACACCGGAAGAGTTTATTGATAACATCAAACGTCACACCGTAACAGGGTGATTATAAAGATGGATTCAGAACTAATAAAGTGTTATGTTGAGGCTCATGGATCGAGAGTGGAATTTGTTCATCCCGATGACGGATAGATATACTTTGGGCCCTCTCGGTTATATCACATTGATTAGCTTGCAAGCAAGTGATTTGATCACTAGAATGTTATATCACAGGAACGAGAAAAGAGTGCATGTCGGTAACGAGATCAAACTAGGTATGGAGATACCGATGATCGAATCTCGGACATGTAATATATCGTGAAACAAAGGGATTAAGATACTAGCGTAAAAGGTTCCGACGATCACAAGAAAGTCATCGTTGAATGTTTGGGAGTCAGTATGGGTCTCCAGATACCGCTTCTGATTATTGATCCGAGAGGGGTCTCGATCATGTCCGCATTATTCACGAACCGTAGGGTGACACACTTAAGAGACACCGACATCCAATTGGAGCAAATGTTTCATGCCGAAAGAATGAACAAGCGCAGGAATTTATTTCACTAGATACGAAAGGTTTTGGTGAAATTGCATAAAGTGGTTATGCATGTGAAATAGAATTCTAGCAAGGGGTTATTTGTGAATGTTTGTCATTAAAGTAATTGACAAAATTCTGAATAAAATAAAAGAGTTTTATTTAATGAGAGTTTGCATTAAATTTGGTGGAAATTTAATGGGAATTTGAGTGGACTTTTGAGTGGAGGGAATTTAAAGGAGATTTGTGAGTGGAGTGTCCACCCACATGAAGAGGGGAGGGCAAGGGGGCAGCACCATGCGCCGGCCATCCCCTTGGGGTTCCCCCTCCTCCTATAAAAGTAGCCCCCCTCCTCACTTGTCTCTTACACCTCCTCGTGAAGGATCTCTCTCCCCCTCTAGAATTTATCCCCCATGGTCTCGGACTAGCGAGATACATGTTCCCGGTGGCTATTCGTCAATAAAGAGTTGTGCTTCCGCTGCATCGCTGGAGCGAGGAGGCGGAGGTTGCTCGGTGCCTCGAACGTGTGTGCGAGCACGGATCTGCTGATTTCTTGGCGCTAGGACTTCCTCTCGATCTTGAGATCGGCAAGAGATCGTCTACATCAACCACGAGTTGAACTCGTTAAGCTTTGTCGGTCTTCAAGGGTATGTTCTCTACGGATATACATCCGCCCGTTGTTTGTATCTAGTAGATAGATCTTGGTATATAGTTCACATCGAGGAAAATTTTGTTTTCTATCTGCGAACCCTACAAGGTATCGAGCCGGATCTATGCGTAGATACTTTACGGGTAGTACACATATGAGTATGTGGGATGATGATCATGTTGTTGCTCCTTTGTTGTAATTTTGGATATTGGTGGCATAGTGGGATGAAGCGGCCGGACAAACTTTACATGTCCTCGCACATGAGACTGTTCCACGCTTGACATGCAACTAGTTTGCATAAGTGGCTAGCGGGTGTCATCTCTCCTACTATAGTCAATATCTATTTTGCAAGCGAGTTGTCAACAATTTGATTATCCTCGTTGTGGTTCATGTTCGTAGGTAAGAACGGTTCTATCTCGAAAGCCCTAAGCCACGTAAAACTTGCAATGGATAAATTAGGCGTCTAGTTTAGATTGTTCTGGGCTAGTGTTATGATATGGTAGTGTTGTAAGTAGAAGTATGAGATGATACTCTTACAACACACATAGCGGTAAAATCCATAGACCTTTGATTTACACATATAGGTATGATAGTGATCATATCACGATGCACATGATAGAGATCATATGCGGGAACCATATCATTTCACTAATAAACATATGATGTTTGATAGCATCTTATATTGCTTGTTTAGCGCTTTGTTAGCATAATAAGATGATCCCTCATTTAAATATCAAGATAAGAATGTGTTCTTCCTTTAGTATGCACCGATTATGTTTTACGCTCCAAGACATCACGTGATGATCGGTGTTCTTGGATCCACGACCATATTTCGGTGTAAAAGCGATTACACGCGAATACTAAGGTTCTAACTTGGCGAGCCTAGCATGTCAGACATGGCCTCGGAACACGGACCGAAAGGTTAAGCATGAGTCATATAGTTGATATGATGCCCATTTGATGCTCGCCTTTGAAGCTATCTGACTCACGTGATGATCGGACTTGGTGTAGTGGATTTGGTTCATGTAATCACCAAAAAGGCACGAGGATGTCGTTTTGAGTGGGAGTTCATTCATAATATGGATTATTTGAACTCAATCTATCATACAATTAGTCTAAACTTTACAAATTCTGTTGTAGATGGTACCACCTTTTAATTTCAATGTGTTCATGGAGAAAGAGAAACTAGCAACGGTAGCAACTTTACGAATGGGCCATGAATTTGAGGATTCTCTCTCTTTTGCACAAAAGCAATATGTGCTAGAAGCGCCGTTAGGCCCCCACCTTTGATGATGCCCACGGCGAGAAGAATGTCTATCGGACTCGTCGGGAGGACCACAACTTAGTTCATTGCGGCATATTGTATGGGCTAGAGCCGAACTTGAAAGCGTTTGAAAGCGGCAATGCATTTGATACAATGGGTGAGTTGAAAATGATTTTCGACACACATCTGTTGTAGAGCTACAACGCAGAGAAAAGTTCTTTAGCTGCATGATGGAAGAGCAGCTCGTTAGTGAGCATGTACTCAAGATGTCGGTTACGCCCGATAAGCTTGTGTCCTTGGGAATATCGATTCCCATTGACTTAGGCATCCATCGTGTTCTGCGGTCTACACCTAGCTATAAGAGCTTCGTGATGAACTATAATATGCAAGGCATGAAGAAGTCTCTCCCCGAGCTTCTGTCAATGCTTAAAACTGCAGAAGTGGAGATCAAAAAGGAACATCAAGTGTTGATGATCAATAGGAACACTGGTTTCAAGAAAGATAAGAAGGGAAAACGGAAGGGAAGTAAGGCGGAAAGCCTGTTGCCGCGCCTGAAAAGAAACCCCGAGTTGGACCTAAGTCTGATTCCGAGTGCTACTATTGTAAGGGGACTGGCCACTGTAAGCGCAACTGCCCCAAGTATCTGGTAGACAAGAAGGCCGGTGTAACACCCTCAGAATCGGACCTATGCAAGTTTGAGCAAAATTCGCCAAACCCGCATAGAAACGATTCAAAGGTGCCCACCAGGCACTTTCGTGCGGGTGGAAAACGAAGTAATAGCATTACACAACAGTCCTCGATGGGACCCACAGAACAGATATATATATAACAGCGACTCAATGAGTCAAGAATACAGATATATTATACAAAGATCCCAAATCACCTTGAAAACGGTAGTGCGTCCAGATACGGACAAGATGCAAATGGGGCTAAGAGCCCTGACGAATAACCAATGGCGTCCATAACCCTGCCCAGGCCAAGCCGGAAGGGTAACCCTGCTAACGGCGTCGATCTCAAAACACCTTAAACAAAGGGGTGCCGACAAAGGGCAAAGGAAAAGAGCGTCGATCGAGGCCAATGCAGCGAGGCTAGAATTCGGTCGCCTACATAGGTATGGTGGACTGAAGCGGCAGCGACAGCATGCACTAAACAACCTATTGAGACTCGATGCAACTGGCGGCAATCAGAGAGGGGTGAGAGATACCTATCCGGATCCAACCTGAAACTAACACCAAACAAACCCATCCTGGTGTTTCCCCCTCGAGACCAAACGAGGAAGTCAACCGAGGAACTCACCGTTTGGCAGTTTATTTATTCGCCATTCTGATGCGGCACTTTACTAGTCAGGTTTAGATAATCGTCCTGATAAAGTAAGCAGTGGGCACTTTTAATTGACCATTCCATTATAGTTGTAACACTTACTAATCAGATATGAATAGCATGAGATAACCCTTAAACCCAGCAGTTGTTGGTACTTTTATTCAGCCATTCCGTTGTAGTTGCAATACTTACTAGTCAAGTACAATGGTCGCAGCTTACTCAAACAAGCAATTGTGGGCGATATTAATTAGCCATTCCATTATAGTGAAGCTGATTACTAGTCATTATAAAGTCAAATTTATAACAGTGAACTTTAGTTATGCTTGTCTATGATCGAGAATCGTGCTCCAAGTCGTCCATATCCATGAACACGGCTTTGAAGAAAGTTTTACCGGCCGGGTGCACCAATAGCAACACACGCTCGATCAACCTCGGAAAAACCAAATCAAAACCCAACGAGGCTTTCACGATTTGAACAATCACAGGATTCAGAATTATTTGGGGCCACCCTTGAGTACACCATAGCAACGGCTAGGTGACTTGAGACGGACCCGAGGTTTGTGGGGCGTGATGGTAACGACAGATCCCCAAACGGGATCGCCGATACCACGTAAACGGGTCACAATTCCTAAACGATGCAGTGTGCTATCATCGCACAATTTAAATACATAAGTAGCATGGCATAATGCAGGATAGTAAATAAAACCTCAAACTAGTTTGTGGCCCCAAGAAATAAGATGAATCAAGCTCGCTCGGGGTCCCATATACCTCCGGATGTGGATAGCGCGATAAATCAAGGAACATGTATCAAGTACTCGGGGTCTTACGGACACAAGTGGCGCTCGAAACCAAATATTATCTATCACCCACGATGCCTCCTTATTTCAATTTTAGTTGTTAAACAGGAATTAAAGTGAGCGATAAGTAAAACTATGATCATCTCCAACATCAACTTGCAATACATCAACAATTGTGGCATTAGGCGACACGCATGCACTTGAGCAAGCGACTACGACGCAAGTCCAACTATCTACCAAACAACGGGTAATAGGGTGTGTCCAAGGCAATATAGGGCTGCAAGGATTTCAATGCACGAAAACTAGAGCATCGCAACACAGATAGCAATAGATCAACAGGAAGGAGTAAAACACTATAAAAGTAAGATAGGTAGAAAGGGGGAGATGCTCGCCTGATAACATTGTCGAAGGGTTCAACCGAAGATCGGGGCGAAGCTCACATCAACTCAACGGCCTTATCCGCGAAGAAGCAAAACACTAGAAGAAACACCGGATGCAATATTTAATACAACGGCAGAAGATCGGCATGATGCATGTATGATGAATGACATGGCAAGGTGCGATGCAACTAGGTCATATTAAGCGGGACCGGGGTCCCGACATTTAATTAGATGGTTCGAGTTATTTAGAACCCCCCGCAGTTTAAATGTTGTTTTAGCATGGCAAAAGATAGCACCGGGTTCGCTACACAAATTTAAATGAGGCCAATATAAGGCTAGATTTGTCCGCATATGGGCCCCATATTTAATTATAAGGTGGATCGGCATAAGGCCCCCAAACCACATGATATGCATGCGAGATGTCAATTAATATGCATCAAGTTGCTATTATGTTATAAAATAGGGTTTCGGGAAGGGGTTCACACATTAGGGGTCTCGACGATCTTGGGGTTCCGGGGTTCGGGGTCGGTCTCAGGGTTCGGATCTGGGGTCAGGTCTCGGCGGAAGCGTTCTCAGATAACGGGGGTAGTTCTTGTCGCATTCGCGATGGTCGGCCATGTTGTCGGTCCTCTCGTTCGGGTTGAAGCACTTGTCGCATTCGGGGTCTCGGTGTCCGGGGTGAAGCACTTGGCGTTCTCGAGGGAGTACTTGTCGCACAGGTTTTCTTCGGGTTCTCTGTCGATGATCTCGTCGTCGAGAAGAACTTGTCGGGTCCGCGTGTCGGGTCGGTCTTGGCGTTCGGGGTGAAGCACTTGGCGTGCTGCGTCGATGTTCTTATCGTCCGGGTTCTCGAGCATCGCATCCGAGAAGGAGTACTTGGCGTCCATCGGTTCCATGTCGACGACCTTGGTCTCCTCGATGGCGAACTCGGCGTATCCATGGCGTGGTCCTTGTCGGGGTTCTCGGCTCCGGGCGCCGGGGTCGGCTTCGGGGTTTCGGAGTTGGGGACTTCGGATCCTCGAGGCGATCTTGACCAGGGATGCAACATCACCACGTCAAGGCGCATCGCCAGGGACAAAATCCACCCAAACACAAAAGGGTGGGCCATGCTCAGGGCTCGTTGGGGACGGGACCGGTGGCGGCCGGCGAGGCAGTGAGGCGAACAGCGGTCGTGGACGGACGGGCGGGGCCGACTAGCGAGGTCAGAGCCGGGCAGCGCTGCTGGCGGGCGGCAGGCGGCTTCGAGGAGGCAGCGGCCGCAGCAGGCGAACGGGATGCAGCGGAAGGCGGGCGCTCGGCTGGTAGCGCCGGAGAGGAGGCGGTGAGCTGCGGCGGGAAGCGGCGGGCGGCGAGGTTGGCTCGAGGCAGGCGTGAGCTTCGCCGGGCGGGATGCTTGGCTCGAAAGTCTGGCCTGGGAGAAGGAGCAGGCGCGGCGTCAAGCTTAAGCAAGGTGGAGGCAGCTCGGCGCAGTGCTTTCATGGCGAGGCGGCGGGATGGGCGGGCGAGATGGCGGAGGCAGGCTGGCGGTGGTCGGAGGCGGCTTGCTGGCGGGCGGCTGAGCTGAGGCGGAGGCGAGGGCCTTGGCGGCGTGTGGAGGTCGGAGGCGGCGGGCCTGAGGGAGGAGGCACGGCGGAGGAGCTCGAGGCGGGCGTGGGCCCGGCAAGCAGTGGCCGGGCAGCAGAGGAGGCGTGGCACAAGGGTCGGGAGGTTGGGAAGATGGGAGGAGGAAGCGTGGGAGGAGAGGTGGGTGGGCCCAGGCGCGATTAGCTGGGGTGGGTCAGGCGTGGGGCGAAGTGCGTGCGTGCGTGTGAGTCTTGAGAGGTGGGGAGAGAGGAGAGAGAGCTAGGTGGCTTAGCCTAGGTGGCAGGTGTGATTGGTTGGGGAGGGGGAGGTGAGGTGGCGGGATCTGAGTGGTTGGGGTGATGTGGAGGCTGGGTTGGGGTAGACTAGTTGGTGAACTTAGTATTTAGAAGGGCGGTGAATGGTGGACCGTTTAGAAAAATGGGGGTGGTCGATTCGGTCGATTCGCCCGTTCGCTACCCTTCGCTAAAACAATTGAACTTTTTATTTGATTCAAACATGCCGTGTGCAAACCGGTAGCGGCCAAAACAAAATATTCCGGGGACCCGGTTTTGGTGTTTGAATTAAGACGGGGCGTTTGGAAAACAAGACAGGTTTTTCTGAAAATAGTTTTGACACACAACATATGATGATGACGATGCAATGCACAAATTCAACGCGATTTTCTAGTAGTGGTTTTACGGGATGCCACAGCCGGCAAGGCAAACAAAGGTATATATGATATACATGTTATTGATGTGTACTTGACTAGTGCTTGCAGTAGCACCTGGGTATTTGATACCGGTTCAGTTGCTAATATTAGTAACTCGAATCAGGGGCTGCGGAACAAGCGACCGCTAGCAAGGGGTGAGGTCAAGATGCGTGTCGGCAATGGATCAAGCGTTGATGTGATCGCCGTCGGAACGCTGCCTCTCCACTTGCCGTCGGGATTAGTTATAAACTTGAATAAATGTTATCTGGTGCCTGCACTGAGCATGAACATTGTATCTGGATCGTGTTTGATGCGAAGTGGTTATTCATTTAAATCCGAGAACAATGGTTGTTCCATTTATATGAATGAAATCTTTTATGGTCATGCACCGATGATGAATGGTTTATTTCTATTAGATCTCGATGATAATGTTACACATATTCATAATGTTGATGCTAAAAGGATTAAACTTAATGATGATATATCCGCATACATGTGGCAATCCGTCTAGGTCATATTGGCGTTAAGCATGAAGAAGCTCCATTCGGATGGACTTTTGGAATCACTTGATTATGAATCATTTGATACATGTGAGCCATGCCTTATGGGCAAGATGACTAGAATGCCGTTTTCGGTTCAATGGAGCAGGCGGATTTATTGGAAATCATACATTCGATGTATGTGGTCCAATGAGTGTGTCGGTTGAGGTGGATATCGTTATTTTGTTACTTTCACGGATGATTTGAGTAGATACGGTTATATCTACTTGATGAAACACAAGTCTGAAACCTTTGAAAAGTTCAAGGAATTTCGAATGAAGTGGAAAATCATCGTAATAGAAAGATCTAATTTCTACGGTCCGACCGTGGAGGTGAGTATCTAAATTCTGAGTTTAGCACTCACATGAAAGAGTGTGGAATTGTTTCACAACTCACACTAGGAACACCACAAATGAAATGGTGTGTCGGAACGTCGTGTCGTACTTTATTAGATATGGTTCGATCTATGATGTCTCTGACGGACTTGCCGTTGTCATTTTGGGGTTATGCACTAGAAACTGCTGCATTCACTTTAAATCGGGCACCATCTAAATCCGTTGAAAAGACACCGTATGAATTGTGGTTTAGAAACAAACCTAAGCTGTCATTTCTTCAAGTTTGGGGATGCGATGTTTATGTGAAGAAACTTCAACCGGATAAACTCGAACCCAAAGCGGAAAAATGCGTCTTCATAGGATACCCTAAAGAAACTATTGGGTATTCCTTCTATCACAGATCCGAGGGCAAGGTTTTTGTTGCCAAGAATGGATCCTTTCTAGAGAAAGAGTTTCTCGCGAAAGGTGTGAGTAGTCGGAAGGTAGAACTCGAAGAGGTTGTGGAACCTTCTCTTCAAAGTATGGCGAGTAGCCTTGGCGCGGAAGTTGTTAGGAGTTTGCTCCATTAGTGGAAGAGGTAACTAATGATAATGATCATGAAACTCCAAAAGAGAGTACTACCAAACCTCGCAGGTCAAACAGGACGCGTGCAGCTCCCGAGCTGTACGGAAATCCTGTCATGAATTTCATGGTTGATGAAAATGATGACCCTGCGACGTATGAAGAAGTGATGATGAGCCGGTTCCAACAAATGGTTAGAAGCCATGAAATCCGAGATGGAATCCATGTATGAAAATCAAGTTTGGAACTTGGTGGAATTACCTCACGACCAAAGGCCGTGGAGAACAAATGGATTTTCAAAGGAAAACGATCTCGATGGTAATGTGACCGTCTATAAAGCTCGACTTGTCGCAAAGGGGTTTCGACAAATTCAAGGAGTTGACTACGATGAGACTTTATCTCCGTAGCGATGCTAAAGTCGATTAGGATTATGTTAGCAATTGCTGCATATTTCGATTATGAGATATGGCAGATGGATGTCAAAACCGCGTTTCTCAATGGTAATATTGAAGAAGAATTGTATATGATACAACCAAAGGGTTTTGTCGATCCTAAGGATGCTAACAAGGTGTGCATGCTTCAGCGATCCATCTATGAATTGAAGCAAGCATCACGAAGTTGGAATCTCCGCTTTGATGAGGTGATCAAAGAGTTTGGATTTGTCCAAACTTATGGAGAAGCTTGTATTTACAAGAAAGTGAGTGGGAGCAATGTGGCATTTCTGATATTATATGTGGATGACATATTATTGATCGGAAATTATATAGATCTTTTAAACAGTGTTAAAAGTTATCTAAAAAGCAAATTTTCAATGAAGGACCTAGGTGAGCGTCATACATATTAGGCATAAAGATCTATAGAGATAGATCTAGGCGCCTAGTAGGGCTATCAAAGTACATACCTTGATAAGATTTTAAAGAAGTTTAAAATGGAAGGAAGTAAGAAGGGTTCTTACCTATGTTGCAAGGCAAGACATTGAGTAAGACTCAAAGTCCGGCTTGGAAGAAAGAGAGATAATGGACAAAGTCCCTATGCTTGACCATAGGCTCTATAATGTACGCCATGCTATGTACAAGACCGGATGTGGCACATGCTATTAGTTTGACTAGTAGGTACCAATCGGATCCGAGTTGAACAACTGGATAGAGGTCAAGAATATCCTTAAGTACTTACGCAGAACTAAGGATATGTTTCTTGTATACGGAGGTGAAGAAGAGCTCGTCGCTAAGTGTTATGTCGACGCTAGCTTTGACACCGATCCGGATGACCCTAAGTCTCAATCCGGATACGTATTTCTCATGAATGGCGGAGCGGTTAGTTGGAGGAGCTCCAAACAACCTGTGGTAGCGGGATCAACAACGGAGGCGAATATTCTTTGCTTGAGCTCGGGAAGCGATTTGGATGAAGGAGTTCATATCCGAACTAGGAGTGGTGGAAAACACGTTGGACCCAATGGTGATCTATTGTGACAACAATAGTGCCATTGCCAATGCCAAAGAGCCAAGGTCTCACAAGCATTCCAAGCATATTAAGCGCGGTTTCACTCCATCCATGAGCATGTCAAGGATGGAGATATAAAGATTTATAAAGTACATACGGATCTCAATGTAGCAGATCCGTTGACTAAAACTCTCCCTAGAGCAAAACTGTAGAGGTCTCAACCTAATAAGGTAGATTCCTCCTGTGTTTACAATGCTAGTCCTTGGATCAATAGCTAGCATCCACAGTTAAGATGTAATATCAAGATACAAAGGTCATAACATAACTTTATAACCAGGAATAACATAATTTTATTACATCATACATAGCTCATTTGGCTATTACATTACATTGCAGCGGAATAACTATAGTCATGGGGTCCTTCATCTTCATAGTGCCACATGCAGATGTTGGTTGTAGACTTTGTAATCCTAATCAAACAATCTTGATAAAATCAATCAAACACGCAACATACAAGTTCTGACCACAAAGGGTCAATACATTTGAATTGTATTGGCAAGTGATACTATGGTAGTATAGTGGAGTCTATCATCTATATGCATTTGGCTAAGTGGAGTTGAGGCTTGCATTGCTCAAAATAGATTTTCCTTAACATTTGAAAATCTGAGTTTTGCTTGGCAAAATCATTTTCTCAATCAAAGATTGAAGATCCTTTCCAAGGCATCTACCAATCAAAGATAGAAGATTTCAAACAACCCTTGTTCAATCCACAAGTTTTAACTTAGAAATTTGAATGATGAGATTCTTGATTGCTTCCATGTCTTGATGCTCAAATTGTCCTTTACCAGGGACATGGCTAAGTACTTAGATTTTACACTCTGCAGAGGTGGTGCACTTTCCCCACAAGACTTGGTTTCCCAAGACAAGATCTTTCAGAAGCCTTCCCTTAGACCAAGATGGACGCGTTCGAACCTATCAAACACTACCACCAACTGTCCATTTGGCTAAGTTCTTGCAACCTATATGATCATGGCAGAGCCCATATTGCCAAGTGGTTGCACTTGAAGCTTCTCAACATTTGACATCTCCAATCTCTTTGTTTCCTGGGTGGCCATCCACAAGTGAGATACACAACCCAAGTCCATGGCCTTGTGTAACCACTCAACATACCCCAATCCTTCCATTCCACCCAGGAGGTTCATTAACTTAGTTGTTTTATTAAACAAAACCTAAGTCCTCAGACTTAGAATATTTTTCCATAGTGTGAATATATATTCCACCCATGTTTTCTATTAGCTAGGCTAAGCTTGATAGTAGTAGGAATCTTTAACTTAGGAAAATCCTACTAAGGATTCATCTACTAGGTTTTCTTATAGCAAGGTCTATACTTAGCAAGATCCATGCAAGTTTTACTTAGCAAAATCACTAATGCATAGCCAAAGTAATGGGACAAAAAGTATGAAGCATCACTTGCCTTTTTGGTAGGGAATGGTGGTTCACTTCTTGATCTTGCAACAATTACACTCTTCAAGTCACTACAAGTCAATCAAGCAAGGCACAAACTCAATCTACCAATCAAGCAAAACAACACACATAAAATGACAAAGTCAAAGTAATGCATGCAAGTATGCAAAAGGTGGTTCTAATGGCAAGGATGGTCTCCACTAGGCTCCTAAACTTTGTAGGTTCCAAATTGGTCATTTACTAAAATGGCAAAGTCATTTGCAAATGGGTTTTATCTCAAAACCATTTTAAAATCCATTCATCATTTTATGTGGTGTAAAATGTTTTATCAAAACAAAACCTTTTAAGTTTTTCACCAAATGAGTTGCTATTGCAAAACTTGGTGTTTTTGGGTTAGTAGGTTTGGTCCAAACTATTTTCTCAAAGTTTTCTTTCCATAAACATTTTCATAATAAACCTGATAATTTTATTTGGCTAGAAAATGGCTAAGTCAAATAATTCAACCCAAATTTTACCAAAATCATTTTTAACACCAAGGGTTGGTTCCTGGGGTCAGTAAGGTCACATCAAACCATTTTGCAAAAGTTTTAACCCTAAATTCAATTTTAAACAATTTTTCTATTCTAAACAAGCACAACCAAGTTTCTGCAAATTCAAACAAGATAACAAATACTATTTGCTAAACTAAGGGCATGGTTGGCTAGGGCTTGTTCTCCTGATTTCATTGATATAAAATTTGTATTTTTTGGACGTGTGGTTTGAAAGTTATAGCAATTACAAGTTTGCATTCTAATCAGGTTCAAATTCTGTTTTTCAAATTTCTGGTGACACGCGGCACTCTCTTATTCGCTGGTACCGGTTCGCACGGACGATCGCTGTGGGCGTTGGATTAAATGTGATCATACGGCTCGAGCTAGCGTACCCTTTCGATTAAGTGGATCTATCGTGACGCGATCTAGATCGGAGGGTGCTCACCGCTTGCCGAGGATGGGCGGCTGGCGGTGTCTGTGGCGGAGCAGACGGTGGCGGAGTCGACGCTATAGTAAGAGAGGAAGGAGGAGAGGGGGCTCACTGAATTCTCCAAGGCGTGGGGGTGCTCGAGGTGCTTCCCGTTTGCCGAGGGCTACTGAGCTACGGAATTCCTCATTGGAGTTTCTCTTGGCGCCGAGCTTCGCTCGCCGACGGGATGAGGTTGCAGCCACGCATGAAAGTGTTTGGCGAGCACCAGAATCTGAGAGGACAAATACTAATCAAATGGCATGACTTATTGATCAAGGCGCGCACGGAGTCGAGTGCTGGGGCTCACCGGAGTTGTGGGGTCGTCGGTGGCGTACAGGTGGAGATGTTGCTGACGTTCTGGAGCGCTCGGGGGCAAGCTGGCGCTACGGTGATGATCGCCAGGAGGTGGGGATCACAGGAGCATGGTCGGGGAGGCAAGGGGTGGCGAGAGAGGCTGGAATCAGCGTCGGGCGTCGTCGGGCGTCGTCGGAGACAAGGCGTCGAGGAGAAATTGTGGCTTCTGAGGCGTGCTTGGGGAGAAAGCAGGGAGGAACGGAGAGGAGGATGGCGTTTAAAGGTGCATGATCACTGCGAGTAACGATGGTCGCGTTAAGTATTCAAGCTGAGAAATCAAGTCTGTGGCGAGAGGGGAAGAACAGTCCAGGTGGGTGAGGAAGAAGAGACGTGGCTGTGGGGTCCTCTGGTCAGTGAGAAAGGGAGAAGGAGAGGGGTCCACATGTCATCGTCTGCGCGGGTCAGATAGTTGGTTCAAATCGTTTTCTGCGGGGACGAGAGGACTGGGCTAAGTGGGCTGTTGGGCTGGCTCAGTTGGGTCTGTCCTTTTCCATATTTTTTCTGTCTGTTTGTTTTATTCTTTTCTATTTCTATTTTCTGATTTGATATTCAAACAAATGATTCAATCAACAATGCAAACCATTCAAACAATTCAAACTTGTAATGAGTTTTTGGTTCTGTTTAGTAGCATAAACCAACTTCCAAAATAAAATAATATTTTAAATCTTTTTAGGTTCCATTTATTAATTAAATAAAATGGACCATGGTTTATTAATAAAATAGGGTTTGGTTTATTTAATAAAATCTCCATTTTAAATCCAAATATTTTCAAAACCAAATCAGTAGGTTTTATTTGGAAATAAGGAATACTTGGAAACTTGTTTAAAATAAAAGAACATTTTATTTTAGGGACCAATAACAATTAAATGAATAGATTTTATTCATTGAATTCAATAGGATTTGTTTTATTAAAATCTTTATTTTGAAAACTAAAATAAAACCAAAACACTTCACTAGGTTTTATTTGAGAATATAAAATACTTAGAAACTTATTTAAAACAATTTAATAAGTTTGATGTTTTAATTAAAATGGTAAAACCTTTTATTTAAATAAAATTTGGATATTTAATTCCTTATTATTTTATTTTAAATAAACCTTTACTATTTTTATTCAAAACAAAATGTTTTAATTCAAAAGCTTGGCCAAGGATTAATTTGGCTTTATAAAATAATCTTTATTTATAAATTCATCTTTTCTTTTGAATACCAAATCTTTTATTAAAAGATCCAAAATAGTATTCCAAAATATTTTATTTTCCTTTGTTAATTGTTTTATGTTTTTAAATACCTTTAGGATTTAATTGTTCAAAATAGGTTTGAAGATTCCTATTGGAATTCAAAAAGTTTCTTCGTACGAAAATCAAACAAAGTTTTATTTTATTCATTTATTTTCACATTACAAGATTTGGAAAATCTTGGGATGTGACAAAAACATGATCAACACCAGAACTCAATGGGTGTTAGATTTATCACTATGTAACTAGATTATTGTCTCTAGTGCAAGTGGGAGACTGAAGGGAATATGCCCTGAGAGGCAATAATAAAGTGTTTATTATGTGTATTCCAAGTATATGATAGATGTTTATTTTGCATGCTATAATTGTATTAATACGGAAGCGTTAATACATGTGTGTTTAATAAACAAGCGAAAGTTCCTAGTTATGCCTCTCTCATAAACTAGCTCGTTGATTAACAAGATGATCAAGGTTTCGATCATGGACATTGGATGTTGTTAATAACGGATCACAACATTAGTGTAATGGTGTGATGAACATTCATCCAGTATAGCATTACGATCAAAGTCATTGAGTTTATATTGCTATAACAACTTAAGTGATCCTAATCCTTAGACCATTAGATCATGTCAATCACTAACACCGGAAGAGTTTCTTGATAACATCAAGCGTCACACCGTAACAGGGGTGATTATAAAGATGGATTCAGAACTGATAAAGTGTTATGTTGAGGCTCATGGATCGAGAGTGGAATTTGTTCATCCCGATGGCGGATAGATATACTTTGGGCCCTCTCGGTGATATCACATTGATTAGCTTGCAAGCAAGTGATTTGATCACTAGAATGTTATATCACGAGAGAAAAGAGTGCATGTCGATGCGAGATCAAACTAGGTATGGAGATACCTATGATCGAATCTCGGACATGTAATATATCGTGAAACAAAGGGATTAAGATACTAGCGTAAAAGGTTTACGATCACAAGAAAGTCATCGTTGAATGTGTGGGAGTCGATGGGTCTCGGATCCCGCTCGATTATTGATCCGAGAGGGTCTCGATCATGTCCGCATTATTCACGAACCGTAGGGTGACACACTTAAGAGACACCGACATCCAATTGGAGCAAATGTTTCATGCCGAAGAATGAACAAGCGCATGAATTTATTTCACTAGATACGAAACAAAGCTTGGTGAAATTGCATAAAGTGGTTATGCATGTGAAATAGAATTCTATCAAGGGGTTATTTGTGAATGTTTGTCATTAAAGTAATTGACAAAATTCTGAATAAAATAAAAGAGTTTTATTTAATGAGAGTTTGCATTAACTTTGGTGGAAATTTAATGGGAATTTGAGTGGACTTTTGAGTGGAGGGAATTTAAAGGAGATTTGTGAGTGGAGTGTCCACCCACATGAAGAGGGAGTGCAAGGGGCAGCCCATGCATGCCACCCCTTGGGGTCCCCCCCTCCTCCTATAAAAGGAGCCCCTCCTCCTCACTTGTCTCACACACCTCCTCGTGAAGGATCTCTCTCCCCCTCTAGAATTTATCCCCCATGGTCTCGGACTAGCGAGATACATGTTACCGGTGGCTCTTCGGCAAGAAAGAGTTGTGCCACTGCATCGCTGGGCGAGGTGGAGGTTGCTCGGTGCCTCGAACGTGTGTGCGAGCACGGATGCGCTGCTGATTTGCGGCGCTAGGACTTCCTCTCGATCTTGAGATCGGCAAGAGATCGTCTACATCAACCACGAGTTGAACTCGTTAAGCTTTGTCGGTCTTCAAGGGTATGTTCTCTACGGATATACATCCGCTCGTTGTTTGTATCTAGTAGATAGATCTTGGTATATAGTTCACATCGTAGGAAAATTTTTGTTTTCTATGCTGTGAACCCTACAAGGACAACTTGGGTTTTATCCCAAACCATAACTTTATATGGTGTCATTTCAACGGATTATGATGGAGCTCTTTTCAGTGAAAAACGATAGTCTCTAAAGCTTTTAATCTTTAAAATATAATGGCAGTTTTATGAATTACACCTTTGATCTTACCATGTCAAACAAGGTTTAATTACATATTTCGAACGCTCCATACTCTTATGGTGTTTCGAAAAATGCAAATCCACAGAATGATTCCTTAAATCTTAGGTATTATGCTAAACTTGTAACTCAAATATCTTCCTTTATGATCTTATCATAAACTATTTATATTCTTGTTACAATGATCTTGCACTTCATCTTGAATGTCTTTGAACTTTTTTTCAAATGTTTCATACTTCATCCTTATTAAGTAAATATTCATATATTCACTCAAATTTTTGGAGATAGCATATGAAGTTGAAATCTATCTCTCTTGACTACACATAATGGACTTCATACAACAATATGTACAAGTTCCAATAAGCTAGTCATTCGTTCCCTTTTGGCCTAAGAACGAAGTTTTAATTATCTCTAAGAAAGTTTCACAAGCGTCATTTGATCAAAAATCAAAAGACTCCAAAATTCCATCCACATGGAGTTTCTCCATGTTTTCTTTCCAATATAATTTAGACGGCGATGTCACTTCCTAAGTGATCTTTCAATCAATTTGTCTTTCGACACTTTTAGCACTAGTTTTATGGATGTGATTTTTCCAACGAGATTTGTGAATCATCCATCGTTTATGGCTTACGGCAATTATTTGAACAACCCTCTTGTTCTTATAATACCTGATAAAACAAATCTTGAAGGCAAGCTTTGATGTTTAACGAGCAACACAATAACCCTTTATTTGTTCTCGATGAACATCATCACATATTCTTTTGCTAGCTACTTAGGCCATTGTAGTTCATGAATTGTGTTTTTTCGTATGACGATTCACAGCAACAAATTCAGTATCAAATACTTAAGAACCACATTGTTTAATAAGCAAAGAATATAGCCATAACATGTATATCATCTATATACTTAACCTGAACAATTCTAGTCTTTTCTTTTCTGCCATATATTTATGAGATTCTCTTTGGTATTTCCTTTTACATTTGAAAGAATCTATCAACATCAATAGTGGAGTCATACATATGACACATAGTCCAAAGCGTGTATAGTTAAATACCAATATCTTTGGACTTGCACTTTGAAGTAGATCACCATTATCAAATGTTTGGTGTTCTTTCAAATTCCTTTCTTTAGTAATCTCTTGGTGTAGTAAACATTTTACCTACATCAAATATTTTCCTTTATGATCTATGATCAAGCTAATTTTAGCTTATAATGGTGAATTGCGAGTATAATGTTGCTCTCCAAAACCTTTTGGAGGATTAGGACAACTAGTGTCTCCAACCTTTTGCAAATTCTCATCAAATATGAGAACATGACTTTTGCCATATTATACTCTATCATGTTGTAACCAAAACTTTGTTTTAGATATCACAATATCTTCCACACATCATGGTTTCTGAAACAACTCTTTCAGATCCTAGATAACCTTGATATTAAGACAATCCTTTGAATATCAAGAATCATGGAGACAAACATGATACTCATACACTAACTCTTGGAATTGACACTCTTGTTTTGATACCAATTATTAAACTTCATGGAGTAACCGGAACTTACTGAAAGTTTGCAATAGGACTTTTAAACTTTAGATTAACACTTCAAAACAATACGATACCAGTTCGTAAAGTAACTAACCAGAATTCTATAGTTCTATCATCTCAATTATAACTAAGCGCAAGGTGGTAAACGGATGCCAATTACTACAACAACTATGCAAATTCACTTTGATTTAATTTATGATAAATAGTGTTCAACTTTAAACATATTGCTGTTGAACTCCCACTCAAAACAATATCCCTCACATTGTTTTAGTGATCACACGAACCAAATCCACCACATCAAAACCGATCATCACGAGAGTTGATGTAGCTTCAATGTCGAACAATCAACATGTTCATCATATCTACTATATGACTCATGCTTTACCTTTCGGTGATCCGTGTTCCGAGACCATATCTTTACATGCTAGGCTCGTCAAGATCAAACCTTAGCTTCCGCATGAGCAAATCTGGCTTTATCACGTTGTATACACTCGCAGAATCTAACACACCCGATCATCACGTGGTGCTTCGAAACAACGAGCTTTAGCAACGGTGCTTACTAAGGATGAACACTTTAAAACTTGAAATTGTGTGCTCGAGGGATCATCTTATAATGCTATCATCGTAAACTAAGCAATACAAGATGCATAAAAGGATTAACATCGCATGCAATTCATAATATGTGATATGATATGGTCTTTCTTCTTTGTGCTTCCGATCTCTATCTTCAAGCACGAACATGATCTCCATCATCACCGACATTGCATCAAGGTCAATGATGCCGCTCCATGGTTGTCGTCCACCAGCTTCAACTATTACAACTACTTTGAATAGACACGCGGGTCTAAACAGAATTTAAAGACAACCATATGGCTCCTGCCGGTTGCCAACTTACAATAAGGAACATTGCATACATCATATATAATCACAATCATGGCCATATCACATCATAGCACACCCCTGCAAAACAAAGTTAGACGCCTCTAATTTTCTTTGCATGTTTTACGAGGTTTGGGGCTTTCAATAAGTGTCGTTCTAACTTACGAACAAGAACCACAACATTGATACTAGTATTGTCAATCACCCGTTGTAAATTGAATCTTAACTATGTTGGGAGAAACAGGCACCATAAAGCCACTTATGCAATACAAGTTGCATGTCAAGCGTGGAGCAAGTCTCATGAACGATGTCCTGTAAGGTTAGCCCGGGCCGCTTCATCCCACCATCCCGCAAGATGCAAAGTACACAAGAAGCAATTGACAACAAAAGCATCAACGCCCACAATGACCATTGTGTTCTACTCGTGCAACAGATCTACATATAGACCTGGCTCTGATACCACTGTAGGGGTTCTTAGCATGGAAAACAAAAAATTTCTACCGCATGCACACAAACAAGCCAAGATCTATCTACTAGATTGTAGCAACGAGTCGATAGAGGAACTCACCCTCGAAGATTCCAAAGCGGTTAACGAGAGCAGATTCTCGTGGGTGATGTAGTCGTACACTTGCCGATCTCAAGATCGTGAGCGATCCTTCCAAGGCTGCGTTAAGCGGCTTCATGATCGGTCACGTTAAATTTTCGATGAAGACCTTCCTCTCCCTTGTTCCAGCAGGCAGCGGAGGTTGTAGCACTCTCCTCGCGATTCCAGCAGCACGACGGCGTGGTACCGGAAGTAGAGGGGAGATCTCGCAGGGCTTCGCCTTAAGCCGGAGCGAGTATGGTGGACTATGAGAGAGGCCTTGGTGGTCTAGGGTTTAGAGGCACCAAGGGGTTTAGAGCAACCAGCAGCTAGGGATTAGCTAGACGGCGGTTTAGAGGAGCTTTAGGGCAGCCGCATCTAGAAGGGGGGCGGCGGCTGGCCTAGGGTTTAGAGGGGCGCCGGCTAAGGGACAAGGTGTAGGGAGAGGGGGTGCCCCCTCCCTTTTTTTATAGGTGGGAGGGGCGGCTAGGGTTATCCGAGTCCTCCCCCAACTCCCTTGCTGGCCGGCGGTTTGGAGGAGAGAAGGGAAACCTTCTCTTCCCAGGTTTCCTTCTCTCCCTCCACTTCACAAAATAGCCGTTTGACTTTTCAAATTGGCGTTTGACTTTTCAAACTAGGATTTGATTAAACCCTTTATTTTGTTCAGCGATGACACCTAGTACATGATGCAATCATTCCAACTTTTTATGATACATTCATGTACCCTTCCCCTCTGGAGTGCCGAACATTCCGGAACCTTCTAGAACATTCCCGGTGAAAACACCGGAATCATTCCCCAACTCCGAAACAGGACTTTCCTTATATGAATCTTATTCTCCGGACCATTCCGGATCTCCTCGTGATATCCCGGATCCCATCCGAGACTCCGAACAACATTCGGTCTCTTTCTCATAATACCATAACTACTCAAAACAACGTCTAATCCTTAAGTGTGTCTCCCTACGGTTCGTGAATTATGAGGACATGATCGAGACACTTCTCCGATCAATAACCAATAGAGGAATCTGGACATTCATATGGCTCCCCCATATTTCAACGATTACTTTGCGATCGAATGAACCACTTACATACGATACCAATTTCCCTTTGTCTCACGATAGTTTACTTATCCGAGGTTTTGATCGTCGGTATCTCTGCATACCTAGTTCAACCTCGTTACCGATAAGTACTCTTTTCTCGTTCCCATGATATGTGATCCCTTGTGAGCCAGTCACATGCTTGCAAGATAATTGGATGACATTCCACCGAGAGGGCCCAGAGTATATCTATCCGTCATATGGATGGACAAATCCCACTCTTGATCCATGTGTCTCAACCCATACTTTCCGAACACTCAATGCCATATTTATAGCCACCCAGGCAACTTGATATTGCGATCCAGATCCAATACGGTGTGGTGTTTGATGTCATCAAAGCATCCTTCCGGTGATGGTGATAAGCATGATCTCATGGTCTAAGGAATTAGGTTACTATGTATCCGAAAGCTTATAGCAAATGAACTATATTAAATGACTTGATCTTTATGCTACGCTTAACTATAGGAGTATGTCCATCACATCATTCTCCTAATGATATGACCCTGTTGTCAATAACATCTCTATGTTCATGATCAGGAAACCATGATCATATATTAACCAACAAGCTAGTTTAACAAGAGGCTTTACTAGGGACTCTTTTATGTTTACAAATCACACAAGTATTAATGTTTCCGGTTAATACAATTATAGCATGGTATGTAAACGTTTATCATAAGTATGAAGATATGGTAATAACCACTTTATTATTGCCTCTTGGGCATATCTCCAACACCTGTCAGACCCCTGAAGAGAACCAACGACTAGGATGCGAGCGGACACAGAGGACAACGATCGGCAATCCACAACGCTCACCGGTGTCTTACCACGTCCAGTAAAAAGTTGGCGTCATTATTATCTTTACTGAATTATCCTTGCTGTAATAAATGTAATATATATGTAACGGCCTCATCCCTGAGGAAGGGATGAGAAAGAAGAAGTAAAACTAGAGTTCCCTAGTTTTCGCAGTCTATCTTCCCAACTGCTCGCGATCAATGAATTCCAATCTCGTTCCTCACCATACAATTCGAAACACCAAATACACGCAAATCGCTAGCATTGATCTCTAGGCTTTACAGTGGTATCAGAGCCTCAACATCCTCGGCAGATTTTTTTTTCGGAGGGGGGCGCTACAAGATCTAGCGTGTTCTTGATCTGCGGCGGCGAATCTATTAGGGAAGAGCGGGTGGTTGGGTTCTCTTGTAAAATCCCACCCTCCTCACCCTTTTCGCGGCGGCGGGGGTCTCGGTCGACGGTGGCGTTGGTGGCGGGGGCGTCCAACCCGACGTGTCGACGGTGGCGGCTTGTCAACGGTGGCAGCATTCGGCCTTAGATCGAGGGTCTCGTCACGGTTGTCGGAGAATATTTCTTCCGGTGGTAAAATTTCAGTGACAGCTTTGATTTGTGAGTTTCAAGCGGATGGATCGCGAGGCGGCGGTAGAAAAAGAGGAGATGGCTCCAACACGAGCGCAAACGGCTGCTGCAGGCGTTTTCAATGCCCAACCTGTAGTTGAGCGTTTGGAAGCGAAGATGACGGAGATTCGGGGCGAACTGACAGAGCTCAAATTGGCATCAGCTGGAATTGCTGACATCAAGGCTAATATGCTAACATCAGCTGACTTGGAGGCATTAGTCAGGCGGTTTGGAGTACCACCAGCAGTTCCGCCTGTGATTCCTCATCCAGATTCATTAGGTATAACACATCTACAAACTCCTACCAAACCTACTCAGTCCAATACTGCTCCTATTCCAGCACCATACATATCGTCAGTCAATTCAGTAGTTGGGCATGTATCTGGTTCAGTCATGGGAACACAACCTCCGGGAATTGTTCCATTGGGTACTCAGATGGTCACTATAGACAGTGTGCATTGCGCTACAATAAGACAGAATATGGTCTTACAAAATATGGCATACATTCATCCTAATGGCATACAGATTCCCCACCATTTCCAAATTCCACCTATTACACAACCACCACCAAACTCACAATTGCCATTCTACATGCCACCAAACCCTGGTATCTGGTCTAGCTCAGTAACCAACCCATATCAGGTTTCCATACCACCAAACTTTAACCTTGTCACTGGTGAGTTTTTGCCCATAGCCCAGGACAAGGATTCTCATAGTTGTGGTGTGAGGATGAAACAAGTGGAGACTGACAGGAATGCCAAAATTCATCAAGTGGGAGGCATATCTTATTATGCAGATGCAGTACTCAAAGGACCAAGGCTGGAGATTCCTTTGTTTGTAGGAGAGGATCCCATTGTATGGTTGCAACAATGTGAAAAATTCTTTGACATGTCTGGCACTCCATATGAACAATGGGTGAATATTGCTACTGGACACTTTTATGGCAGAGCAAATGTCTGGCTTAAAAATATTTGTATTCCTTGGCAGATGGTGAACTGGCAACAATTCTGTCAAATGATTGCAGATCGTTTCACACAAGCCAATGCGCATGAAGCTGTAGAAAGATTGAAAAATATTCAACAAGTCACTACTGTCTAACTCTACATTGACAGTTTTGAAGAATGTGTTCAGCTGGTTAGAAGAGACCATCCTTATCTGCAGGAGGTATTTATTATGAGTTGTTTCATTGGAGGATTAAGGGATGAAATTAAACATGATGTTAGTGGTCAGAGACCTAGTGGCATCCTAGAAGCCTACTGGTATGCTAAAGTTTATGAGAATGCAACAACTTCTAGAAAAGCATACTATCAAAGTTCTATACCCAAACAGAGAACTTCATAACCTCAAACTTCCTTTAAGTTTCCTCCAAAGAAGACTGTGAATCACCTCCCAGAGAAAACCCACACTACACCACAACAACAAGATAGACCATCTAGACAGTGCTGGTATTGCAAAGAGCCCCGAAACAGAGAACATAGATGCAGACAAGGAAGGACACTACACATTATGCAAGAGGTGAAAGATGAATTGGAAGAACCTCCTGAAAGTGAACACCCACCTTTTACTGGACAATATTTTCATACAGCTCCTAATACTCCTGACAATACCCCAACCAAGGCAAAATTCATGCATCTATCAGCACATGCTGCTGAAGGAACTACAAGTATTGCTACCTTTTCTTTACTGATCACTATTGGAGGTCATCAAGCAGTTGCTCTGGTGGACAGTGGGAGCTCACATACGTTTATGGATTATAAATTTTCCATAAAAAGTAACAGTTGTCTCTCTTCCATTAAAGCCAGAAGCATAGCAGTGGCAGGAGGTGGGCACCTCACATCCAAATATGTGGTGAAGAACTCTGCTTACAATATCCAGGGCAACATCTTTTCATCCACATTTCATGTGCTGCCAATTCAGACATTATCCTTGGAATAGATTGGATGTATAACCTGAGCCCAGTTACCCTGGATTTACCACTGGGACTGCTGACAGTCCATCAGAAAGAAAAAGCAATTACCCTGACTGATCACACGATTCCACCAGAGAAATGTGTCCTGGAGTAAGCAGAAATGATTAAACTGCTGGAAAAATCTGTTCTGGGTTACATAATTCAGATCCACAATTTAGAATCAGAAGAAGATTCACCCTCCCACCCAATACCCACTGAAATTGAAACCTTGTTACATGAATTTCAGTCAGTCACTAAGGAACCTACTAGTTTACTCCCTGTCAGAGACTGTGATCATGCCATTCCTCTGCTAGAAGGTGCACAACCACCTAACCTGAGACCTTACAGAGTACCACATATGCAAAAAGATGCTATGGAAGAAATCATACAGAAAATGCTCAAGAATGCTTAAATAAGAGCAAGTTTGAATCCCTATTCATCCCCTGCAGTCATGGTTAGGAAAAGAGATGGCAGTTGGAGACTATGTGTTGATTACAGATTGTTGAATTCTATCACTATTAAGAACAAATTTCCTATGCCAGTGATTGAGGACCTACTAGATGAACTATAGGGATCTGTCATTTTCTCTAAGCTGGATCTAGGATGAATAGTGCAGATATTCCCAAAACAGCTTTTAAAACTCACATGGGCCACTATGAATATACAGTGATGCCTTTTGGACTGACTAATGCTCCAACAACATTTCAAAACCTGATGAATACCATATTTAAACCTCATCTCAGAAAGTTCATTCTGGTATTCTTTGATGACATCTTGGTGTACAGTGCTACTATGGAAGAACATATACATCATCTGAGAATAACACTCCAGATTCTTCAGCAGCACTCCTTGTTTGTCAAGTTACCTAAATGTGAATTTGCAACAACCTCAGTGGAATACTTAGGTCATATAATCTCTACAAAGGGAGTAGCAACAACACCTAAGAACATCACAACCATCAGCCAGTGGCCAGAACCTACAACTGTGTCGAAGTTAAGAGGATTTCTAGGACTCACAGGATACTATAGGAGATTTTTGAAAGGCTATGGACACATTTGCAGACCACTTCATGACTTGCTGGAAAATAATTCCATTGGCAGGAGGAGCACAGCCTGGCATTCAATAAGCTGAAACATCTTATGATTTCCTGTCTTGTCTTAGCCTTGCCTGATTTTACCAAACCAATTGTGCTGGAAACTGATGCATGTGGCACTGGACTAGGAGCTGTGCTTATGCAAAATGGCAGACCTTTGGCATACATGTGTAAAAGCTTAGGTCCCCAAGTGATGCGTGTTGAACGCCCCATTGGGAAACCCCAAGAGCAAGGTATTATGCAGCACAGTAGCAAGTTTTCCCTCAGTAAGAAACCGAGGTTATCGAACCAAGAGGAGAGTAAGGAACGCCTCAAAGGTGTTGCAAGCAACGTGGAAACCTTCACAACAAACTCAAGACTTTGCCCCAACTAACGGTGAGGTTGTCAATCTCACCGATTCTGTAACAAAGGATTAAGCGTATGGTGTGGAAGGTGATGATGGTTTCTGACAAGTAAGCGAAGAAGTGGAAGATGTATCAATGGTAAAGATTGGACCAGGGTCCATAGTTCACTAGAGGTGCTCTCCTTAGATAAACAACATGGCATAAAGGGTAATCAAATTACAGCAGGGCAATTGACAGGAACTGTGCAAGGCATAACAATGCAATACAAGAAAAAAAGATCCTATGAGATTCGATTGGGCAATACAATAATATACATAGACCGTCATCCAACTGCATCTATGACTAGAAGTCCACCTTCAGGTTATCATCCGAAACCCCTCCAGTATTAAGTTTCAGGCAACAGACAACTGCTCTAAGCAAAGTGTGTAACAATCCACTTTTTCCATGAACAAGAGACCGTTGTTTTCTCCCTAGTGGCAACAACACATCTACAATCGAAGAGATTTCTGTCACTTCCCTTGGAAACTAGAGGCATGAACCCACTATCGAGCATACATACCCCCTCTTGAAGTCACTAGCAACTACTTGGCCAAGATAGCTACTAACAACGGAGATCATGCAAGATCACAAACAACACAGACATGATAGAATCAATAAGGCAAAACCATTAATCAACCTGACATAGTAATCTCAATATCCATGGGATCCCCGCAAACACAACATGAATGATTACAAATAGATTACATCTTGATCATGAATGGATCTCACAAGATCTATACATGAAAGCACAAGGAGGAGATACAACCATCTAGCTACTACATGGACCCGTAGTCCAAGGTGGAACTACTCACGCTTCATACCGGAGAAGAAGGCCTCCGGGACGATCTCCCCTCCGGTAGGGTGCCGGTAAGAACTTCAGATTCCCCCCGATCTAAGGACGATGGTGGCGGCGGCTACAGACGGTTTCATGGAGTTTTGATCGGTGCCTAGGGTTTCTGCATCGAGGGCTTCTTATAGGCGAAGAGGCGAGGCTGGGAGGCGGCCAGGGGGGCCACACCCTTCCCAGGCGCGACCTAGGTTGGGCCCGCGCCTAGGGGGGTCTGGACGCCCTGTGGCGTCCCTTCGTCTCTCCTCTAGACTCCGTGTTGCCCATGGTAAAATATTGAATTTGGATTTTGTCCCGTCCAATTTCGAGAATATTGATTTTCTGCCTTTCTGGAACCAAAAACAGAAGAAAACAAGCAACTGGCCCTGTGGCAACTTGTTAATAGGTTAGTTCCAGAAAATATATAAAAAAACCTCAAAGTATAAACAAAGTAAGGCAAAGTAGATACTAAATAAGCATGGAGTATCAAAAATTATAGATACGTTTCCGACGTATCACCAAGCAGCAGTAGAGTTTGTTTATGCTAAGGAAGCATTAGATATTTTGGAAGCTTTGAAAAAATGGAGACATTACCTGCTAGGTAATCCCCTGATTATCAAAACTGACCAACAGAGCCTCAGGTTTATGACAACACAAAATCTGGCTGAGGGAATACAACATAAACTGCTGCTGAAACTCCTGAATTTGACTATACTACTGAGTACAAAAAAGGGAAGGAAAATCTAGCAGCTGATGCATTGTCCAGAAGAGACAGTAGTTGTCATGCCATTACTGTGTGTGTGCCAAAATGGATGGAAGATGTCAAAGCCAGTTACATTTAGGATGCTGATAGCAACAAACTCCTCCAGAAATTAGCTAAGATGTGTCTGACCTCCACAGTATACTATCAAGGATGGAATCATTAGACATAGAGGCATAATCTATGTTGGTGCTTCAACCAATATGAGACTCACCCTGCTGGAAAATTTCCATCAATCTGCTATGGGGGGCCACTCTGGGGTCAAAGCAACTTATCAAAGAATAAAAATAGTTTTCTGCTGGCCTTACCTCAAACAAATGGTGAACAAGTTTGTCTCTGAATGTCCAACTTGTCAATTAGTCAAAGTGGAACACACACATCCAGTAGGTCTTTTGCAACCACCGCCAATTCCTGTCCTTCCTTGGTCTTCCATCAGTCTGGATTACATTGAAGCTTTGCCTGAATCCAATGAGAAGGAGGTTATTCTAGTGGTAGTGGACAAGCTGACCAAGTACGCTCATTTCATGGCAATTGCTCATCCATATTCAGTTGAACAAGTGGTTGCACTGATTATGGATAACATAGTCAAATTACATGGACCACCTAGGCAAATAATCTCTGACTATGATCGGATATTCACTAGCAACCTCTATCAGCAGATTTTCAAGGCCTTCAAGGTGACACTCAAATTTAGCACCGCTTATCATCCCCAAACCGATGTGCAGACAGAGCGAGTTAACCAGTGTCTTGAATCATATCTGCGCAGTATGGTTTTCCTAGAACCTAAACAATGGACCAAATGGCTTGCAACAGCAGAATGGTGGTACAACACCTCTTACAACTCATCTTTGAAAATGACACCCTTTGAGGCACTCTATCATTATCCCCCAACACAGATTAGAGAATTTGATGTGACTGCTGAAACATGTCCAGCAGCTCGTCTGACAGTCCAGCAAATCAAGAGGAACCTCCAGGAAGCTTAGAACAGGATGAAAGTATATGCTGATCAACACATGACTGACCGATAATATGAAGTGAATGATAGGGTGTACCTTCAGATTCAACCATACAAGCAGAATGCGTTTGGGCTTCAAGGATCTCTGAAGCTGCATTCAAAATATTATGGAACCTTCAAGATAGTCGCTCGAGTGGGGGAGATATCATACAAGCTCCAACTTCCTGATACAACAAACATTCACCCGGTTTTTCACATCAGTCACCTCAATAAACATGTGGGGGCAAATGCTATACCTCTTCCTCATGTTCCACTGGTGACAGCGGACGGTAAAATCAAGACCGCACCTTTTGCGGTATTGGATGAGAGGATCATCCAGCGTAAAAAATCACCAGTTAAGCAACTGCTGATCCACTGGGAGAATCTGGGTCTGGAAGATGCGACATGGGAAGATTTTAGTTTCATCCAAGCTCATTTTCCAGACTTTCAGCCTTGAGGACAAGGACTGTTTCAAGGGAGGCATTGTCGGACCCTGAAGAGAACCAACGGCCAGGATGCGAGCAGACACAGAGGACAAGGATCGGCGATCCACAACGCTCACTGGTGTCTTACCACGTCCAGTAAAAAGCTGGCGTCATTATTATCTTTACTGAATTATCCTTGTTGTAATAAATGCACTATATATGTAATGGCCTCATCGCTGAGGAAGGGATGAGAAAGAAGAAGTAAAACTAGAGTTCCCTAGTTTTCGTAGTCTATCTTCCCAACTGCTCGCGATCGATGAATTCCAATCTCGTTCCTCACCATACAATTCGAAACACCAAATACACGCAAATCGCTAGCATTAATCTCTAGGCTTTACACTACCCTTATGTCAATTCTCTGAAGAACCGGTTGCAACATTTATGTGTTTGTTCTGTGCAGAGATAGCTAGAGACCCAGATATGTGCAAGGCATTGAACACAGATAGAGCATCCTATTATACCGATAATCTAGTTAGCTTCTGCAGGGTTAAAATGTACTTTTCTGATAGTTAATGTGTAGCCCACCGAACCTTTCAAAGGCATCTAGGATTTGAAGATATATAAATATGCAATTAGGAAACCCACTGTTCAGCCTAAGACAAAGGCGTCTAGGGTTAGCTTGGCAGCGATAGCATGATTTGGCGTCCCTGTAGAATAAATGACATGTTGTATGCATAACGAAGTACTCCCTCCATTTCATAATATAAGATGTTTTAGCTTTTTGGGAAACGAATATATCTAAACTCTTTTGGTGTTTAAGTTTAATCTGAACCTAGACACTAAAATATGTCTAGATATATGTGTTTCACAAAAGATAAAATATCTTATTATTTTAAACGGAGTGAGTAAGTCAGTAAGTCTCCACTAATAAAAAGCTCCATTATGAAGCCAACATATTAGACCATAAACTATAAAACCAAGAAAGGGACAAATGCACAGAAAGGATCCAAAAGGATGCACACAACTTTATTAAAATCAATCCGTAGCACAAAAGTATTATAGTTTATGGATCAGATAGAGTTGATACAAATATCAACCATCTGAAAAAAGCTAAGGTTCTCACAAGAGAGCAATGATAGAAGCTAGACATCAGTCAATCTACTAGAATGATGCCACGAAGCCTAGCTGAAGAATTCCGAAGTAATCGTCACAAGACGGGTGCACCTAGACACCATGGGTTGTTGCTGATGTTCTGGGAGAAGGAAAGCTCAGATCTGAATCCAATGCGCCGTCATATGAATAACCTGCAAAAAAGATGGGACTCCAGCCTTGTTAAAAATAGAGTAATTTCGACATTTCCAAATATACCAACATAGGGCCGAAATGCCAATACGAATTCTGTCTTTATTTGCTTTATTTACTCCATTTAGCCAATTACCAAACATATTAGTGATATTGGTTGTTGAAGGTAGATTATAGGTAAAAAATCATGCGCCATAGAATTTTGCAAAAGGACATGAAAGGAATAAATGTTCAATTGTTTCGTCTTCGGCACAAAAGCAACAATTTTTACGTCCATTCCACTTTCTCTTAGCAAGGTTATCTTTGGTTAACAACACTTTGTTATTGACAAACCACTTGAAAATCTTAATTTTTATAGGTATTTTTATCTTCCCCAAATATCTTGTGAGAAAACATGAATGTCGATTCATAAGATCTTTATACATAGATTTAACTGTAAATACCCTGTTCTCATTTAACCCCGTACAAATCTGTTAGAGATGCTCTAATACGACTTGAACCAGGCTTAGCTTCAGAAGTGTGAGATTCCTTCCAAGCAGCTTTTTTTTAACACTTTAGAATTTTATTTATCTGAAATAATAGTTATCTCTGCTAATAGCAGTGGTACAATAGCATCTGGTGGGTCATCAAGCCACACTTGCGCCTGGAAATCTCTCGCCAAACGTGCTAATTCATGAGCCATACAATTGGTTTCACGGTGGGAATGATCAAAGATGATCTTTGAAAAATCCCTAGCGAATTAATAGCAATCCTCAAAGATAGTTGAAGCTGAACCAAGAAAACCACTCTTCACCATGATAATATAATTCTATTGCATTCAATACTTTGCACCACAATATAATTTTCAAGCAGCTAGTTCAAGCTGTAAAACATTTTCCTGAAAGGAAAACTGAAACAGTAGTAGGAGTACTAGAATAGTTCGTCGCCTTTACTACGACCGATCGCCTATTATATATGGGAGAGATGGTCGACGCAGTTGCGTCATGATCTACCGCAGGTCCCAACCAGCTCGTCGCATAGCTATAATATAATATAAATATAAATATTATATATCTGCGGTCGTTTTGTTATTTGATCAGAATCAGATTATTATTAGTAGTACTACGTAATGATCGATCGACCTTTTCTTTTTTTCGACTTATTTGGAGTAGCAGCAGAACCTTTCAACCACAGCAGAATATTGGAGAAAAGCGAGAAACGTATTGCGCATGCATTACATGTGACAAATTCGACTAGACATGTTTGCCCTTCGGTCCTCTCCCGTCTCTGCAATTGAACCAACGAATAGGAATCCGCCTATCCTTAGTTTTTTTTAACGGTGGCAGGGTGCCAGGCACCCACTTCGATATCTTAAAGCACGTGACAAGTATAAATTATATGGAAGTCATGACAACAAACTGATAAGGCCTCCATTTTCTAGAAAACACCCTAGAACAAAAAGGCAAAAGACAATCAAGTCCTAAGGTCCCTTTGCCACAGTCGCCGGCGACCTGCACGTGACCAGCGTCGAGATCCGAGAAGAAGTGCTCGAGGATATTCCTCCGGCCAAGAATCGCTGCTTCCGGCCACCTCAAAACTCTAGGGACAGAACCACTTGAGGATAAGAGGCGCCGAGCTCCGCAGAGGATGAGAAGGGCCTCCTCGAAGGAGGTTAAAACAGGCCGCCATATGGGCCTAAGATGGCGACGGCGATGTTGTCAACCGCTTGATCCGCCAGAAGATAAGGTCAACAGTGCTCACCGAGAAGCTTGAGCCACCACCATCCTTCCCCTCGCCGCCACGACCGATAGGAGGAAGCGCCACCCTTGAATTGGAGAGGAGAACCAGTACCGCGCGTGATGAAGAGGGAAGTGGTCGTGTGCCGCGTCGAAGCCACCTTCATCCTCCTGCCTCCACGGCCATCCAGAGGAAGATGAATCCATAGACATAGCAAGAACAACCATCGCCTCGCGCCGCGCACAAACACCAGGACGAGAGCTTCCCCACCGCCTCCATAACTGAGCACCACAACACACCCCATCCTCTTTCCCTCGCTGCCACGGCCGGCCGTTGGAAGATGGGGAAACCAGTAAGCAACCCAGAAGAAGGGGCCAAGCAGGTCCCTACCTTTATTTAACGATGCGGCAGCAGTGGCCGCCGCCGCCGCCCCAGCCAAAGGAGCAAGAGGACAACACCGACAAACCCTAGAGCCTGGATCTGGACCTTGAGATCCAAAGCTTTGCATCTGGGCAAACTGCCCACTATCGGCACGGGGCCAAAACTACCTACCCTACAGCCTACTGCTACTCCGACGGCCCTCCTCCGCCACCTCCCGCCGGCTATTCTGGCGAGAAGGGCCCGAGAGTGCCTCAGCTGCTCTTGTTGAACTCTTAAATCAAGGGGAGTGGCGGAGGCAGAGGGGTGGGCTCCCCCGTTTCCGTGATCCGAGTTGTGGAGTCTATGGTAATAGGTCAGCCGCCTATCCTTAGTAACCGATGACTCGCCACCACCACTTCTCTCGATGAGTATCACCACCATCGCTGCGCCATTCGCCACCCCACCTCCACGATCCTAGCAGCACAACATGCACTCCAATCCTCCTACGATACTCAGTTGTTAGCGGATCAAGTTAGGTATCGTGATTCTCTAAAAACAGTTATCATGTTTGCAGCTGATTGATTATTTTGGTCTAATGAATTGCAGCCAAATACTCGAATTTATAATTGATTATTGATGGACCAAGATTTTAAAAATTCGATATTTTGAAGAATGAAGAGCACCAAACATGTTGCCACTCTTTATTCAGAAACATGAAGGAAAGGTGGCTTCTTGTTCATGTTCATCTCTTAAGAAGTAAGTCTGACTCACTTGGTTAAAAGAGTGGATATACGACCCAATTACTCTTCCTTTCCAAAAAATAAACAACCCAATTACTCAGGTTTAAGTCCTTGAGGACGCTAATTTGAGTATTTATTATTTAAAAATCAAAATTGTTGTTTGGGCTTCCCTCGCCGATTTCCTTTTAAAGCAAACAATGGATGTAGTGAAAATATTATTTTTACTTCTCAAGATAATATAGGCATATTTATGCAAAATCTGGGCTCACTTATAAGTTCCTAATATATCCGTAGGACCATAGAGCTATCGCTAAATTCTATACTACTCCCTCCTTTTCAAAATATCTTCTACTATATAATTTGTCTAGAGGTGGTTTTCGTCTTCAGCGGATTTTCGTCCGTCGTCATGTCTAGGTACGTCGCGTGTTTCCATATCCTGATCGGACCACGCGAGGAGATAGAAACGGATCAGGCGACAACACCCCTGCCTCCCTCCCCCACCCATATAGCCAGGTAACGAACCAGGGCAGCCACCTCTCCTCTGAAAATCAGATCGAATCAGGGAAGATAATTTGATACATGAGGATGACGGCGCTGGAAGACCATCATGGAGGTCCTCCCGAGTCCAGAGGAGGGTGATTCTGCGTATGTGGAGGCAGAGGAAGTTGTTAGCGCTGGGCATGGCGAGCCGGTGTTAATCGCAGGCCACATCTGCTCCTGATATTTCGTTGTCTTCGAATCGGTGAAGTGTTGAACAAGGTCATTTTGGCCCTCAACCCTATCCCCTCCTGGATCGGGGCTGAGCGGAGATGGAGGCATGGGTGGCAGAGAAAGGGCTCTGGCCTTGGAGGAGGACCGCAGACAGCGGCGGCGGGGACGTGGCTGCCGACCGGGAGCTAGACAACGGTGGATCCCTGGACGTCGAGGGAGATAGCTTGGCGGCGGAGCTTGTAGAGGGCTAGCGGCGAGCGGAGGCGACGCACGGGGGAAGGAGATGGGCAGGGGCGCGCGGGGCGGCGCCTGGGGCGAGCTGAGCGGCCGGCGGCGCTGCAGGGGAACAGGGAGGCGACGAGCGCTTGCTGGCGATGCGCATCGAGGTCCAGGCCGCCAGGGTGCGTGTCGCATGGGTGTAGCCGGGTCGTGGTTGGTTGTGGTTGTGGCGTGCGTGTACACGTGTGTGTTGTGTGGAGGACGCCGACGAGCAACCGCTGCACGAGTGGAACGGATGCTAGGGGAGGAGCCCTGCGACGACCTCCACGCCTGCTGCCGCGATTCGAAAATCCACCTGGAGAAAGTTTCGGTCGCCTCCTCGCTGGCCAACCACCAGAGCCAAATAAACACTTTTTACATGTTAACGAGAATAAATGCAAGTACCGATAGATTCAGTGACACTTCCATTCCGTTAAGCAAAAACTTCCCTACAAAAATTGTTGCATCTGTTACTAAATCTAACAAGTTCTATGTAATCATTGCTTACTAATTTTTTCTTCTTCTTATGCTTCAGACACAAATCTCTTTTCCCCTGGCTTGTTTATTTTTTATTGCATGATTCCGCATCTTCCGATCAGGGAGTCTGAGCCCAATGCGGCTGTTTCTAATATTACTGTTTGGGAAATGAAATCTTACTTTAGAAGATGCTAGGAGTATTAGCTATTCCATAGATGATGCTCTAAGTTCTATGAATTTCTTCAAGCAGGACGTCTATTAACAATATCGTAACGGCATTTAAAACAGTAGTTTTGTCTCCTATTCATATTGCTACGTACGATGATAAACAGGGCCGGCTCTATGTTTTGGAGGGCCCTACACTAGTGGAAACGCGAGCTTTTGTTGATCCCGAAAATGGGCTTTAACACCGGTTCTTCTACGAACCGGTGTTAAAGGGGGGGCCGTACCAGCGTGGCCTCTGCGGCATTAAAGGAGCCCCCTTTAACACCGGTTCGTGCCACGAACCGGTGTTAAAGGTCCTCCACCTGATGGTTACAAGCCCTTTTAACACCGGTTCGTGGCACGAACGTGTTAAAGTGAAACTATATAAGACACCACCCAGCCCACACACACCCCACTCTTCCATTTTTCACATTTTGGAGCCTAGCAAGAGGGTGTGAAGAGTGCTAGTTTGTGTTTTTTCATATGCACTAGAGGTGTTCGGTGAAATGCCGAGAGCTCAAAATAAGCTTTCTTGTTGCTCTTTCCGTCTCGGTCGAGGTCGGCAACTATAGTTTCATGTGTCATTGATGTACTATATATATAAATGGTCATCTCCCTATTATTTTTGATATATACTACATATTAATGCAGATGAATCGGCAATGGATGTACGGTGACCGCACTTCCGAGTACATTACGGGCCTCCAAAATTTCATCGTTGGCTAATGCAAACCGTGGTCACAATGGTTTTATGTGTTGTCCGTGTGTTCCGTCGAACAAGAAAGACTACTCAAATACCAGAACCATTCACGCCCACCGCTTCGATCTGGTTTCATGCCCAGCTATAATTGTTGGACCAAGCACGGAGAAAAAGGGTTGTGATGGAAGACAACGAAGAAGAGGATGATGAAAACTATCATAATATGTATCCTGAATATGATGATACTGCAACGGGGTAGATAATGAAGATCAAGAGGGAGCAGATGGGCCTTGATGACGATCTTGGTCGGGCCATTCTTGATGCAAAGGAAGAATGTGAAACTGAAGGAGAAGGAGAAGTGGAGCAGATGTTAAAGGATCACAAAACATTGTTGTATCCAACTTGCGAAGATGGCCACAAAAGCTAGGTGCCACACTGGATTTGCTGCAATGGAAGGCGAGAATGGTGTGATGACGCATTTTCAAAGTTGTTGGTAAAATGAAGAATCTTCTTCAAGAAATAATGAGTTGCTGACAGTACATACCAAGCAAAGAAGGTTGTCGCCCTCTAGGATTAGACGTCGGAAGATACATGCTGCATTAATGATCGCATCCTCTACCGGTGAGAAGTACGAGAATTTGGATGCATGCCGGTATGCACCTTTGCCATGGTATAAGATCGAGACGAGACGATCTGGCGATGTTGAGGCGAGGCCCCTAGGAAGAAGGTTCCGCCAAGGTTATGTGGTATGCTCCTATAATACCACGGTTAAAACGTCTCTTGAAATAAAGAGCATGCCAAGTTGTTGCGATGGCACATGGAAGACCGTAAGAAAGACGCGATGTTGAGACACCCGCTGATGGGTCACAGTGGAGAAAAGTCGGCGAGTACCCGGACTTTGCACGTGACGCAAGGAACTTAAGGTTTGGTCTAAGTACAGACGGCATGAATCCTTTTGGTGAGCAGAGAGCTGATCACACAGACCTGCCCGTGACCCTATGTATCTATAACCTTCCTCCTTGGTTGTGTATGAAGAGGAAGTTCATTATGATGCAGTGCTCATCCAAGGCCCGAGGCAACCCGGCACGACATTGATGTGTACCTAAGGCCATTAGTTGAAGAACTTTTACAGCTGTGGGCCAAACCAGGTGTACGTATGTGGGATGAGCACAAAGGGGAGCCATTTGACCTACGAGCATTGCTTTTCGTAACCATCAATGATTGGCTGCTCTTAGTAACATTTCGGGCAGACAAACAAGGGATACAATGCATGCACACCTGTTTAGATGATCTGAAAGTGTATATTTGGATAAATGTAAGAAGGTTGTGTACCTAGGGTATCGCCGATTTCTTAGAACCTGCATCCAAAGAAGAAAGAAAGGCAAGCATTTCAAACGTCTGGCGAACCGGAGGAAGCCTGTCCTCCGTACGGTGAGGAGGTATTTGGTATGGTCAAGGACCTAGAAGTAATCTTTGGAAAAGGTCCCGGCAAATCTCATTCGAATGACGATGCGGACACGCCCATGTGGAAGAAGCAATCTATATTTTGGGACCTACCCTATTGGAAAGTCTTAGAGGTCCGCTCTTCAATCGACGTGATGCACGTGGCGAAGAATGTTTGCGTGAACCTGCTAGGCTTTCTAGGAGTGTATGGGAAGACAAAAGATACACGGAAGCACGACAAGACCAGCAACGTCCGAAGGCCCTCAAGAGCCTATGCATCCCGAGCGAGAAGGGTAAACGATGCCACTTAACTCCTGCCACTACGCTCTTACCAAAGCGAGAAGGAAATCTTTTTGAATGTCGAAGCGTATCAAGGTCCCGTCGGCTTCGTCGAATATAAAGGGAATAATAAATATGGCGTAGAAAAATTCCAAAACCTGAAGTCTCATGACTGCCACATGATTATGACACAATTGCTTCCGATTGCATTGAGGGGGCTTCTACCTGAAAATGTTCGAGTACCCATTGTGCAGCTATATGCATTCCTCAATGCAATATCCAGAAAGCCTACCAGGGTTACAAACAGATGTGGCCCAATGTCTTGTCAGCTTTGAGTTGGTGTTCCCACCATCCTTCTTCAATATTATGACGCATCTCCTGGTTCACCTAGTAGAAGAGATTGCCATTCTCGGTCCTGTATTTCTACACAATATGTTCCCCTTTGAGAGGTACATGGGAGTCTTAAAGAAATATGTTCATAACCGTGCTAGGACAGAAGGAAGCATCTCCAAGGGCTATGTAACAGAGGAGGTCATTGAGTTCTGTGTTGATTTTATTCCTGACCTTAAGGCGATTGGTGTTCCAGAATCACGACATGAGGGGAGACTGCGTGGAAAAGGCACCCTAGGATGTAAAGCAATGATATGTAGGACGGGCATTCTCTCAATCAAGCACACTACGGTTTTACAAAGATCTATCTTGGTTGCCCAGATATCAATGAACACAAGAATTTAATACGCCTCAAACACCGGGTCGATGAATGGATTATAAGTGAACACATGGCGAGTTTTTGGCGGTTGCAAAGACTTCTCACGAATAACACCACTTTGGGGATCAATTGTACTTGTTGGCGACACCGTCTTATTGTATGTACTTTCCAAGTGCGAGATAAATGGGAATACATTTTACGATAGGCCAAGATAAAAGAGCACCAACCAAAGCAGTGGTGTCCGCTTCGATGCAAAGAAGACAATGGGCAAAAGACCACGTATTATGGGTTCATAGAGGAGATATGGGAACTTGACTATGGACCTAATTTTAAGGTCCCTTGTTTCGATGCAAATGGGTCAAGCTAACAGGAGGAGGGGTTGAGGTAGACAAGAATGCAGAATGACAACGGTGGATCTCAACAATCTTATGAAGAACTTAGGCGAACCATTCGTCCTAGACAATGATGTGTCTCAGGTTTTCTATGTGAAGGACATGTCCTACAGACCGAAAAAAAGAAAAAATATGCAAACGAATACATCATATGATGAGCCAAAACGTCACATAGTTCTTTTCAGGGAAAAGAAACATCGTGGGAATCGAGGACAAGAGACATGTCGAAGATTATAATAAGTTTGATGAAATTCCGCCCTTCACGGTGAAAACGGCCCAAGCATTCCGTTAAGTAAAGAAGATGCTCCATGGTTACTCAAGTGATCATAAGGAAGGGCATATGCCAAGAAGTTCATGCTCATATTATGTAACTCTAGTTCATGTTTTTAATACATGTCTTGAGTGTTAGTCATGTTTTGTGGATGGACCGGAGTATGAGAAGAAGTTGTCCCGAATCGTACTTACCATTAAGATCGATCTCCAAACGCAGTCACATATTAGGAGTGCCTCTATGACCAGTTTCTCGGAGATGCCGGAGGACTGGGCTCCGTCGGCATCTCCTGAACCGCCGTAGTGGTGTCCTCTCTCGAAAACCATCTTGCAGCTTTGTAACTTGTCTAACTAGATCAATACACCAGGAGCTAACTAATTTCACATATTAGGAGTGCCTCTATGACATTTCTCGGAGATGCGGAGGACTGGGCTCGTCATCTCCTGGCCCGGTAGTGGTGTCCTGCCTCAAACCGGGCTGGAGGGGACTCACAAGGATGCCTATTTATAGTACAAGCAGCTCGACATAGTGTTGACACTTACAAAATAATGTCGACACTCACCTATTATTAGTCGGTTGGTGTCTCCAACCGAGACTAAAGTTCATCTTTAGTCGGTTGGTGACACCATCCGGACAAGGTACACGCCATACGACATAATGTCGACATGCACTCACCTCTATTATTAGTCCGACTCGTGTTTTGTCGGTTGGTGTCTCCAACCGGGACTAAATTCATCTTTAGTCGGTTGGTGTCTCCAACCGACTAAAGGTTCATCCATATTTTTCCCGCCATTTTTCTTCCCGCCATTTTTCTTCCCTTGATTCTTCCCGCCATTTTTCTTCCCGCCATTTTTCTTCCCTTGATTCTTCCCTCCGTTCTTCCCTAGTTCACTATATATATATGTAGGGGTTGGCCTCCATTGTCATTGCACATCTCTAGACTCATATCTGCAACCTCATCACTCTTTCCCATGGCTTCCACCGTAGCAGCACTAACCCCTGGAGGCGGGCGCTTTGCCTCGAACTACCCTGCCAAGACTCTGTGTCCCCGTCCCGGTGGATCTTGGCGTCGAGGTGCCGGTTCCTCCTGTCCCTCTAGGTGTGGCGCGCGGATGGCCATCACGAACCACTACTACTTGAGCTCACGCGGGCAGCGGAGGAATCCCAGATGGCATCCCGACTATTTCTCTACTTGGGAAGCCTTCTTCGTGGATCGACATGAGGCGCTCGCACGAGGAGGACGGCCCACCTCCTCCTAACTTCAGCAGGCGGCCGTCGGCTATGGTGGCGCGGTCGGACTCTCCAGAGGCGTCATGGCCTATGACACCGCCGCGACTCTAACCCCGTCTGCGCTACCCTCAAGTCCAGCCCGCGCTACCCTCAAGTCCAGCCCACGCGTACTCTCCAGAGAGGTTCAATTACGGTGACCCGGCGGCGACATCGATGACGGCGGGCGAAATCTGACGACTACGATGGCGAGTATTACGGTGTAGGCGAGCATGACTAAATCACTCCAACATTCCGAAACAAGTTCCGATTGTTACTTAATCGCCATGTATCTTGATTTTCAGTTCTTTTATGTATCTTAATTTTCAGTTCAGTTACCGATTGTTACTTAATCGGCCATGTATCTTAATTTTTAGTTCTTTTATATATCTTAAAAAGCACCTTTAATGCATGAAATAAGTGTTTATTTATTTTAGAAAATTTCATGTAAAGTAAATATAAAAATCATTTACATGAATGGATAGATATTATTTTTATGAAAATTATGATATATTATTCATATTTTCGAGTTGAAATGAAAAGATATGAATTTTCTAAATTCATATCATATTTTTGAATTAAAAAAGCCCTTTAATGCATGAAATAAGTGTTTATTTATTTTAAAAATTTCATGTAAAGTAAATATAAAAATCATTTACATGAATGGATAGATATTATTTTCTGAAAATTATGATATATTATTCATATTTTTACGAGTTGAAATGAAAAAGATATGAATTTTCTAAATTCATATCATATTTTTGAATTAAAAAGCCCTTTAATGCATGAAATAAGTGTTTATTTATTTTAAAAATTTCATGTAAAGTAAATATAAAATTATTTACATGAATGGATAGATATTATTTTTCCGAAAATTATGATATATTATTCATATTTTGAATTAAAAAGCCCTCAATTAAAAAGCCCTGAATTAAAAAGCCCTGAAATAAATGCGGGAAAACACCCCCTTTAACGGTTCGTGGCTGAACCGGTGTTAAAAGCATTTATTCTCTTTAACACCGGTTCGTGGGAACCGGTGTTAAAGAAATAATCATCTTGTGAACGACTTTTAACACGGTTCCAGCCACGAACCGTGTTAAAGGGTATTTATTTCACCTCCTCCTTATTCCTCCCACGCACAGATCGGCGCCGCCCAAGCCTTGCGCTTCGACAGCGCCGCCGCCGCCCCGCAGCCGTCGCCCGCTGCCGTCTCGCCCGACGCGCCGTCGCCCGCCGCTACCGAGGTTCGCCGCCCCGACGCTCTTCCCCCAGCCTCGCCGGCTGCCCTCGCCGCGTAACCACGCGGCAGCACCGGCAGCCCTCACAGCGGCGGCACCGCCCGCCCTCGCCTCCTCACTGCGCCAGCTCCTCCCTCTCCACCGCGCCGCCGGCCTGCTCCTCCTCCACCGCGCCCAGCTGCTCCTCCCTGCCCGTGCCCCACTGCGCTCACGCCGGCGGCGCCAGCCACCCGCCATGACCGCCAGCTCCTCCGTCTGCCCGCTCCTCCGCGCCTCCCGGCGGCGCGAGCTCGGCCTCCCAGCGGCCCCGGCGTCCGCCTCCATGGCTTCCCCCGCCCGCCCAGCTAAAGACAACCGTCACGGTGGCCACCGCAGATCTCGCCCGCCAACCAACCACTGGCCACGCTCACGCGGTCTCTACCTCGCCTGCCCCGCCAAGCTACTTCGCCACCGGACCGCGTCTTCCTCCTCCCGGTCGCGCCCAAGCCACGTCATCCTGTGGGTCCCGCCTCCATGTGGCGTCCGTGTGCTCGTGTGTTTGTGACATGTGAGTCTTAGGTACCTTTAGGGACTTGGAGCACCCCAAGTTCGCCCACAACCCCGACGCCGAGGCCCTAAACCCGTGGTCCATCTACAAGACCGCCGAGAACCTCGGGTGCACCAACATGGAAGACGAAGACCGATCCCGGCGAAATCCGGACCGATGACCACCAAGAACGCCGGCTTAACAAGTACGCCCTCCGGGCGCCAAGCACGCGGACCCGCCTCAACCGACCTGCCCCTCTCCTTCCCGGCCTGAAGCCGCCATGTCCATGACCGTCGACGCCTGTGGCCGTCCCCTGCTCGGCGCCTCCTCCTGTGGCCTTCCTTGGTCGTGCCTTTTGGCAGAGCTCCGCTGCCCGGCCATGGCGCTGGCGCCTCCTCGAACCGCCTCCGGGCCTCGCGACTCACGCGATCTAGGCCTTAATCCTTGCACATGTGAATTAGAAGCATGTGGAGTAAAAATAAAATAGCTTATAGCAAAGATATTATAATAGGCCACGCCTAAACCCTAACCACCTCGCTCTCTTCCCGTGCGGGAGGCGTCTCGCCCGCCGCTTGAGCTCATAGGCCACGCCTAAGCGCCGCTAGCATCGCCGACGAGACCGCCCGTGTCTGCCTCGTGGTCGCCCTCGCCCACACCACCCTCATGTCGCCCTCATCGCCATCCCATGGGATATAAGTAAGGGCATGTTTGATTCAAAGGATTTGTATAGGAAATTTGTAGGATTAAATCCTATAGGAAATTTGTAGGATTAAATCCTATAGGAAATCCTATAGGAAATTATGCATGTTTGATTCAAAGGATTTGTATTGTATGTGTATTGTATATGCATGTGTATATTTTGTGCCACGCCGACGACCACCGCCACCATTATGCCTGACCACGACCTCCTATGTCCTCATTGAGCCTACACCGCGTCGGTGTGTCGCCCATTTTAGGTAGACCATCACGTCGTCTGGTTCAACGCACACCCCACGCACCCGCCGCTCTCGCCCTAAGCGTCGCCACCTCTCGTTGTAAATATAGCATTATAATAACCATGCTATGTTAATCAACTTTGATGACAAGTTAATTAGAAGAAGTAAATGTACCCTCTCATATGAGTCCGGGTTTCTCGAATTAGGGTTTGAAATGACCAAGCATGTATTAGGGTTACATTTCAATACTTTTAACCTGTCATATCATCGTCCTTGCTTGAGCATTTCAATAGATGTATTCGATATTTGTGTGATAATATTATTGTTTTAGAAACTATGGATCCACTTAGTAGAAACCTTGAAGAAGAAGAAATAATGGAGAACATTATTGATGAGGACACCTCACAATATCTGAACTTGGAGGGACATGGCGACGACAGCTCAAGTACTAGTCATGGAGAAGATGAAGACTCGGTGAGCAATTTAATGGTTACAAAGTCCGTGAGGTATATGCATTTATTAAGCCTCGGTGACTTCCACCAACAATCTTCTTCTACATGTATTAATTAACGCTTCTTTCTTCTTTTAGCCCTCTGGATCGACCAGCCGGCAACCATCTTCTTCTACGAAAAAGAGCAAGCGGCGCGAGCGGCGGTTGAAAGATCGTGCAAAGTTCACGATCAAGCGGTCGTGTTGATGGCGGGCCGATGGAGCCCAAGAAGGCAGACAAATTTATCGTCATTTGGAGTTCTTGTTAGGGACCAAATCCCAATCATAATTGAAAATTGGAATAAGCCAAAGAAGGCGGCGGTACCTTTGTCGATGGAGATCCAAAGAAACGCTTTGGAATTCGTTGTTGGTAAATTTCACCCTTAGCGGAGGAGGATGAAAACAACCGGTTATAAAGAACAAGGTCAAAGAGTGGACTCTAAAGAAGATGGCTGATGCTTTCCGCGAATCGGAAGACAAAATTGAACAAATTTGTCAAAGTGGCGAGACTCAAATTTGAAGACGCATATTATGCGAAGATAAGACCTCAACGGCCCGAATTTAAGACATATAAAAAAGTGCTATAGCTAAAAAGAGGTGAAACCAATACGCTTAATGCCTGAAGAAGGAATATCACGGAGGGCGGGGTCGGTGGCTACATATCTCGAGGCCTAAGTGGGAGGAGGCGAGAAGGCCTGCATGAGAGAGGATCACACCCAGACGGATGGGTGGGACCTACGTGCAAAGACTTGGTTCTACGGAATCGGGGCAAGGTTGGACCCGAAGCAGATTGTGTATCTTCCCAACCATCCTTGCCAAACCCACACCGAACTCATCACGGCATACGAGGAAACATCCGGGACCTTCCATCCCGACAGAGAGAATGACCAGCTCACCGCGCCATCGGTAAAAAGAACACTCTGGACATGCACGAGGCACGGGGGTATGACGTGGAAGGATGGGTTTGCCTGGGCGACTCTTACAGATGGCGGCGAGAAAAAAAGCGTCTGGATCGGATGACACAGATAGAACATGCACTTGCGGCAGACGCAAGTGAATGCACAACAGAGCCATCAAGCTACCGGCCCATCTCAGCGCATGAAGAGCCTGCATTGGAAGCTGCCCGCGCCCGCATCGCATGAAAAGCAGTGGCTTCCACGGAGAACGCAGCCAACGCTTGAAATGACGGGTCCTCGATACCCGTGATGAGATCACGGAGAGCGAACACGAGCTGCATGTGAGATTAATGGGCTTATCCATTAAGGTGCCGGCTATGCCTTACCTCCGTAGCTGGTGGAACTTACCACCGCCGACCGATTCCAGATGGCTATGCTATTGTCGGGTGGATGAGGTTGTGAAGGAATATGAGGAAGCACAGCTTGACCATGCTACGGTGAAGGGAAACTCAACTCAAATTTGCAGTGAAAACAACCATTCTTTGGAAGAAGGAACACATTGTGCTTCCAAATTGAGGTCACTGGCACCCCGCTGCCTCCGCAGCGGCACTGAGCTGAGCTTCAGCCCATCTCTCTGCAGCCATCTCCGCCCCGTCGGCCATCTCTCGCGGCAGCCATCTCCGCCCGTCACCATCTCTCATGGCAGCCATCTCCGTCAGCCATCTCCTCGCTGCAGCCATCTCCGCCCACCATCTCCGTGCTTCAGCCATCTCCTCAACAGAAGCGGAAGAGCACCGCCACGAGGAGCATCGAGCACGCCACAAAGAAATCCGCAGGAAACCGTGACGCCAAAGAGTTCAAAAACTACGCCCCGCAGCCTTCCGCCAAGCCATTGCCGGTTTTACCGTGGAATCGCAGCGACGAGGAGACCAATAGGATCTCGGGAGAACAGGTCAAGAAATTCTTTGCACCTAGACGGGCCGAGCCAAAGGAGAAAATAGATCCGCGGTGGTGGAGAAGTTTTACAAAATCTTTTGAAACCTGAAACCCCACTTGTGCCGAATACGAGCGCCAGATTTTGAAGGCGGATGCAAGGCGCCAGGGAGACTGAAAGTAGCGATCGTGAGGCACCCCACAAAACAGTTCCCATGCTCGGAGAGCAGGAAAACCAATCATGCCCGCTCCAAATGTTTGACAAACGGACGCCTCCTCCGTAGATGATTACGAGGCAGAGCTACAAAGAAAGGCCAATGAGATGGGGATGACTTACATTGCATACTTGAACGCGTCATGGGAGACAACTTGCCCAAATGCGATGTCAACCCCATACAGCCATGGAAGTATGGGAAGAATCTAGTCAAGAAAGAGGAGCTCAAAATCTACCAACAAAGATGAAAATTGCACAAGTGGTACCTTCATTTCTGCAAGACGAGAAAAGAAGAATGGATCACCAAGCATAAGAGATGAGATTTTCTTGTGCGAGACGACGATCGACTTCAACATTCAAGACTTGCATTTTCTATTCAATCAAGGAACTCGACAAAGCTGCCATCACCTTTATTGTGTGTAAGTACTATTTCGTAATTTTATCTCAACTCATTCACTTCATTAATTGCATGTATATATATATGCTCACCATATATGTATATACTATTATGCAGGAAAAAGGTTATGGAATGCGTGAAAGGAGGCCTTTTGACATTGGGTTCGTTGACCCAAATAGAGTTCATGAAGAAGTGGTAAGAGAAAACCCGCAAAGAAGATTACTTGCTAAAGTCTTTACGAGACAACAAACCAAAAGGGAAATACTATTGCCTTACAACTTCTCGTGAGTACTGTTACCTCTCTTGTACACATTCTGTTTCGGCTTACTCGATGTTAAGTGTAACGATGATGAGTTATGCGCGCAGCAGTTCCACTTTATTCGCTAGTCATTCAACCCGACTCAGAAAAGTCCTTGTCATGGACTCATTTAAAAAGAAAAAGAGCTATGGGCAAACTTTAGAGAGATGCTCCAGAGGTAATTTCAATCATATTATCGCACTAGATCGGCAACTTTCGTGACAATAAGTAATTAATTACTCCTTTATCCATTTTCTTTGTCGGACAGGGTTTGAAAATGTTCACGGGCAGGGCCGTGGGTGAATGGTCAAGAACTAAAATTTGTAGACCAAAATGTAAGTAATACTAGCTAGCTTCCAATTCCATTATATCATGCTTTATTGATTATTATTTTGATTGAACTCTCTATTCTCGTAAAGTGCGCGCATCAAGGACATGGCAATAACTTATGTGGGTACTATGTTTTAATTCATTCAACACGATATGCGACAGGCCAAGCCGCACTAGAACAACTTAGAGTAAGTAAACAAAGTCCACAACATTATTTTATTACCATCAATTGTGTTGAGTTTTATTCTTATATATATATTGACGGCCCATTCTTCATATATATTCAGATCGAACGGATGCGACCAACTCCTACCATTTGAACGCATCTGAGCCATTCAAGAGGAATTGGCGGGTTCATACTTGATGAGGTCGTCACGCTGGCGGAGAACTCTTTAGATATCCACCTCGGCGATGTAGATGTATGTGCCGATGTATGTGCCGATGGCGATGTATGTGCCGATGGCGATGTTTGTGTATAATAATAGTTGCTTAATTATTCATGTACTCGTATGTACCGATGACGATTTATAAGTATACGGCCCGATCGATTTCCTCGCTCTCCCCTCCGTAAATACGCCCGTAACGGGCAGAGGCGAGAGATTTAGGCGTTCGCCGCTGGCAGAGTTCTGCCGCGGCAGAAAACGTTTAAATCTCTGCTGAGAGAATTTTTAACACCGGTTCGATACGAACCGGTGTTAAAGGGCCTGAACTGCGGCAGCCCTGCGCCACCCTTTAACACCGGTTCGTATAGGAACCGGTGTTAAAGGGGCCCCCCCTCTAACACCGAACCCTCAACAGCGGTTGTGGAACCGCTGTTAGAGGGTCCTCCAAACCGGTGTTAGAGGGGTACGTGTGCACTAGTGCTAGGACGAGGTAGACAACATCGGCCCTTATATGGTTATATATATGCACACGTATATATTAATATATAAAGAAGTATGAATGATTGTTTTTACTTGCAAAGTATTAAGAGTTAACATCTGACAACACATTCTTAGTTTAAGATGTATAAACATTATTGTTAAGCACCTAAACCATGTCATATAATGATAGAGAAAATAAAAGAGAAGCGTTGATATCAAAACTGATCGGAAAATACTTATTTTAAAGCACCTCTTTGTGATTCAATAAACTAACTCTTGGTTTTTTTTCTCTCAATGCAGGACTTGTGTTCTTCGGGCAACATTTGAATACCTATAATTGTGAAGGAACTAAATAGTACTTAAAACTAAAGCTCCAAATTTCCAATCTCACATTGCAATTGGATTATGTGGTGATTGAACGTACCGGGGGCCAGGACAACAGAGAAAAGGCCATGAGGAGCGGGAAGGGACCCAGATGGATTCACAAGTTCAAATGATCATTTATGGTTCCCAATAGGCAATGATGAATTAGCGATCTCCAATCTAGAGCAGGGCGACTAGGGCAGTCCGCAGTTGAATAGACGAGCAAATTGAGGATACAAACAGGCGAACACGAACTAGACTACATGGAAGATCAATTCTTGATTTGATTTGGTCCGTTTTTTCTCCATGCTAGACATTTTAACTGATTTTTTAACCCAAAACCAAACAACTGACTAATAAAGGAGCATGAAAATCATGGGCCCCCAAAAGGCATGGGCCCCAGGGCGTCGCCCATGTTGGCCATAGGTCAGAGCCGGCCCTGATGATAAACATGTCCGGAACTTGCTGATAACATCTGTATTTTGCAACATTTTGCTCCTAACATTATCAACTGGATGAGCTTTGATGTAAACTCACAAGAGAAGCTATACTTCTTGGCATTTAAAGATCTGTTCAATGCTTGTTTGACACACTCCGAAGTGTCCAAACATGTTTGTGTGATTCAGATGAGTTCACAGGAGCAAGCTTTGGATATCTTCTGGTCGTATTTGCAGGGAAGTAGAAATGAAGAGAAGCACATGCCCCTGAGCTAGGTGATCAGATTGCCCAGTCTTTGGAAATATGGGCTTCGACTAGAATGTTAAGAAGAATTGAAATATGGGAGCGGAACATGGGAATTCATAGATTAATTAAAAGTCACCTATTGACTAAAAAATAAAATTAAAAATAACCACACTATTAGAAAAGCTCGCAGCAACACACGGGCATCCAACTAGTAAGATGTTAGTATAACTTTTGTTAAACAAATGAGTTGGACGTCCTTTAGTACGTAATTTTACTCTAAACATAAACATTAAAATATGTTTAAATATATTTCTTTTATAAAAATTAAAATATCTTATGTTATAAAACAGAGAGAGTAGTATTGTGGACATGTCTCATTTGTGTCAAAATAAAATTATGTACGAAGGTGGGCCAACCTACCTCGCAATCCAGCAGGATCCGCAACTAGGTACAGGGACAATATAAGACGGCTCGAACCAGGCTTAGTTTTATACAAGTGTGAGATTCCGTCCAAGCTGCTAATAGAAACCGTAAAACATTTTCTCTAAAGTCTGAAATGGTACTAGTAGAATATTTCGTCACCTTTACTACGACCAATCACCTAGAGCTGGTCGGGTCGACGCAGTTGCGTCATGATCTACCGCAGGTCCTCAACCAGTTCGTCGCATAGCCATAATATGATATATGAATACATATAGTATCTGCGGTCGTTTTGTTATTATTGATCAGTTTATTATTACTAGTAATAAGTACGTAGCAGTTAGTTGGTGATCGATCGACTTTTTCTTTTTCTTTTTTCGCGACTTGTTTGGAGTAGCAGCAGTAGGAAGAGCCAGCCTGGAATCTTCCAACCACGGCGGAATATATATATCGGAGAAAGGTGAGAAACGTATTGCCGCATGCATTACACGTGACACAAATACAAAGGCTATTACTAGCATACTCTCCCATGATAGGTTCCGAATGCTTAAAATAAGATGGTTACGCGCGCATGTCAAAAAAAAAAGAGATGGTTATGCGCGCGTGCGTTGAAAAACCGACGGGGTGGTCAAACCGGGCCGACATGTGGGACCAGCGCGCGTGCGGAGCAAAGTTGCGGCCGGGGGCGGCGCCGCTGTGTAGCGCGCGTACTACGTACGTTGCTGTCGGTCAGCCTGTCACAGATCGCGCCTCCACCTATGCAGTGCATGGCAGAGGCTCGGCTTGAATGCGATCGGGTTGGTGCATGCATCGCTTACTTTATTTAATTTTATTTCAAAGGAAAAAAAGGTTTTCTTGATTTAATTTAAGGCCAGAAACGATACACGTTGTAGTAGTAGTATACGCTATCGGTCCGGCCGGTACCTTGTTGCCTGCTGCAGGAGGGAACCGTGTGCGACCGCAACCACATCGTCGTCGGCCGCCTACCAAACCGGGTTGCCCACAGCTAGCATACAATGACGACGTGCAGGCTGTTCTTTGTTAGTTTTTTTTTGAACAAGTTCTTGCTAATTATCCCATTTGATTTTGCACATGAGCACCTGGCAAATTTAAGTATACCTTCCATGCCTACCGTAAAACCTTATAGCCATTTGGAAAATTGCAGAGATATTTGAATGCACATAGTATATCTTTCCCATTTGTAGAAAACAATGGCCAGACGATACTAGAGACATCCTTCGTGCAGGTTAGAGTTGTGCCGTAACCATTCTTTGTATTCCAAACTCGTAAGGTTATGGGTTGTACTTGTACTCTTACATGTTGCCCAATATAAATATTGAAGAGGCCACACCATAGAGCGTAGAGCGGCCCCCCATCGGAACCCTAAACTCTTATGTGGTGTCAGAGCTCTGCCCAAACCTCTGTTAGTGATAATAATTATTATGACAATTTTAGTAATGCTTATGGTTTCTTAACGTGGTTTTGTATGTTTAATCACAAGTTAGATGTGTTTAATGTTCTTTTAGTTTCAAAAAAATGTGGAACGCCTTCTTAGCTAAATAATTCTCCATGTTCAGTTTGCTAGGGGAGGGGTGAGCCATAATTTAAACACACTTTCTTTTAAAAACTTGGTATTCTTCATCGTATGTTGTCTCCACATACTCATCAGCGGAATGGAGATGGCAAATGAAAACAACACCGTATTGTTGAATTGGGTTAATTCTTCTTGTGCGTGTATCCTTTCCTGTCCGGTTTTGAAGTGACACTTTTTCACATCTTATTTTCTAATTAATAGACTTCACACTCATGCTCCTGCCATGAAGACTCCCATTGAGATTTTTTTATGGGACACATGACTATATTTTTCACAAACTTTTTGTTGTGCACGCTGGCCTCATCTTTGTCTGGAAACACTAGCAACACCGGTAACACCGGAAGATCCATGGTATATATAGCTAGGGTGCAACCATGATAGCTACCCGCAAACCCTAACCATGGCGGTTCTCGCTACGGCAAGAACGAGGGCAAAACGCCCAATGGCGCCTACTTGAAACCCTCAAGACCTTACCATCACGACTGGATATCTCTTTGTCGTGGACCGTGTCTCAATATCTTCATACTCCTTGAGATTCTCATGGGGCTTTTGTTAAGCGTATTTATTTTGTGCTAAAACCACCTCATTGTGTCACATGGCCTGCATCTTAGGGCAGACCGATTCCTTAGATGACCATGATCCAAAAGGGGATATGCAGTATTCGTTGGGTCAAATTTGATCGCCCAGAGTATTCGGGTATAATCGTTGCTTTAGGAATTGGGTATTTCCCAAGATCGACCTCCAGCTCTTTAAGGCGATAATACCGTGCTACAGCCCTCACATCGAATAGGGTATTTCATACTGTAAAAACACATTGAGGTCGATTCTCATTTCGTGAGGGGTGTGTCGGGTTGCACGCCAAAGCTTCTTTAAATCAAGTTTATCTCATCCAAGGATCATGTTCCCTATGTATTCATGAAACCACTGCCCTTCCCACTTTTTTGAAGCCTTAGGTGCATTCTTAACCTGCTAGACACAAGTAAGGTTGATTGATGGAGGGTGTTAGACTTGTACCGTATAGCTTATGTACGTATTCCTAATTAACCTATACAGCTACGGATGGTATTTGTATTAACACAGGTTGCCTAATACTGTATGAATATACAGAGGTCACGCCGTAGAGCGTTGAGCCGTTCCCCTCAAAGCCCTACTTCTTATTATGTTGCTCATGGTCAAATTACCACTACCTCACGGATCGGACGGCCGGAGAGCGAGTACTATTCCGGTATTCCAGAGCCGCAAATTGCCATAGTGGATCAGAAACTTCCACGGCATGTAATAATGTAACCCACAGGAACGGAATATTTCAAAAGGCAAACCAGCGGAAGAAAAATGTAAGACCAGGCAAGGGGATGCATGAGAATGGCGGAAGGATCAACTCGAAAGTCAAAACGGCCGGGGAGCCCGCTCTCCACTCTCTCTCCCAGCCCTGGTCAGGTCAGCGGGGGCTAGCTAGCTCAACACCGACCCCCTCTAGTCAATCCAATCCCAACCCAGTCCATGTTTTTTACTCTCGATCTCCTCCACCAGTCATTCCACGCAATTTACTCTTATCCAAACCATCGCATGCATGGTTAACGTGCATTGCCCACTGACCGCGATAATGCATCTTACGAACTGTTTTGTACTTATCCAGACCGTGCGGTTGCTCTTGGGACCCATTAATCTGTCACCTACTTTATTAGATTTCTCTCTTTAAATGTACTAATAAATTGCAATCTAATATAACTTTCACACAAAATTACAAATTAAATTTTGTTTGCATATTTGACTTCGACGTACTCTTCAAATAGAGTCTAATATTCAATATATATATAATTATTTTAAAAATTCATGACCTAGATTTATAATTTTTTATTAAATTATCCTAAATCTGTATTAGTATGGACGGCCAGGATAACTATTTGGTCCCCAAACAGTTTGTATATACTATTTGGGTCCGACACTGACCGCACCAACCCACCACTAAGCAACAGAGACCGTAAGTAAATCGGCGCACCCAAAAATTCACCGCGTTTAACTTTAAACTGAGTGATAATACTACTCCATTAACACGCGTGGACTTCTTCGCTTCATACTCGGCTATAAAACGGGCCTCCTCTCCGTCCTACATTTCTTCAGCTCCAACAACTTCGTCAACCGTCCTCCAGCTTCGTCTCAGCTTCTAAACTCAATAATCTCCCAGACCAGCCAGCTCCGTTGTTACACTTTGCAAACCTTCGATCCCACAGCCAGCAATGGAACAAGGGTCGTCGGTGGAGGTGCCGCCCTACTTCCTGTGCCCGATCTCGCTGGAGGTCATGCGGACCCGGTCACGCTCGCCACCGGCATCACCTACGACCGCGCCAGCATCGAGCGCTGGCTCTTCGACGCCGCCCACCACGCCACCTGCCCCGTCACGCGGACCAAGCTCGCGCCGGAGGACCGGGAGCCCACGCCCAACCACACCCTCCGCCGCCTCATCCAGGCCTGGTGCGCCCTGCACGAGGTCGAGCGCTTCCCCACCCCGCGGCCCCCCGTCGACGCCTGCCGCGTCGCCGACCTCGTCGGTGAGGCGCGCGGCGCGGGACGGCAGCAGGAGCTGGCCGCGCTCAGGGAGATCAAGGCCATCGTCGCCGAGAGCGACCGCAACAAGCGCTGCGTCGAGGCCACGCCCGGCGCCGTCGACTTCCTCGTCTCCGTCGTCAGGCACCACGCCACCAGCACCAGCTCCGCCTCTAAGCAGTCGGCCGAAGACTTGTTCGAGCTGGGCCTGCTGGATTCCCCGACGTCCACGAGCTCTCCCGAGGAGGACGCGCTGAGCGTCATCTACTCGCTCAAGCCCTCCAAGAAGAATCTGCTCCGGGTCCTCGAGAGGAACAACGGCGATTTCCTCGACACCCTGGTGCACGTGCGGCGGCCGAGCTACCGGTCACGCACCTACGCCATCCTGCTGCTGAAGGCGATGGTGTCGGTGATGGAGCCGGCGCGGCTGATGACGGTGCGGACCGAGGTGGTCCAGGAGGTGGTGCGCGTCGTGTCCGACAGGGTGTCCGCCAAGGCGGTGAAGGCGGCGCTGCAGGTGCTCTGCCGGATGTGCCCGTGGGGCAGGAACCGCGTCAAGGCCGTGGAGGCCGGCGCGATGGCCGTGCTCGTGGAGATGCTCCTCGACGAGGGCAGCCGGCACGAGACCGAGCTTGCGGTGGTGGCCATCGACCACCTCTGCGGGTGCGCCGAGGGGCGGTCGGAGCTGGTTGCGCATCCGGCCGGGCTGGCCATCGTGTCCAAGAAGGCTATGAGGGTGTCGCTGGCCACCACCGAGAGCGCGGTGCGCGCTCTCCACGCCGTGGCCAGGCACTCCCGACGCCGGCCGTGCTTCAGGAGATGCTCACCGTCGGGTGGTGGCGAAGCTGCTGCTTGTCCTGCAGGTGGACTCCGGCGAGCGGACCAGGGCCAAGGCCAAGGAGCTGCTCAGGATGCACGCTAGGGTTTGGAAGGACTCGCCGTGCCTTCAAGCGCACATGAAGGCGTATTACCCTTCCTGATTTGATCACGCCGATCACTGCTAGGAGCTGAGGAGCACATTGCTCCCTTTTTTAACTTGTCGTTGTAATTATCTGCACAATGTGTCATCGCATGCACATTCACATTTTGATTGATTAATTGGGTTGCAATCTGAACATACAAATTCATGTTAATTTGTTTCTTCATTAGACTCGAATAAGACCAGTGTACATTTTCTAGAATAAATTGTGAAGGCTTTCCTACGCTCAGATCAAGTGCTTATTTCAAGTTGCCATATGTTAACTTCTCGAACGCGACTACATCAAGGCCGATCTAGTTTTAAGTTAACTTGAGGTTGCTCCGACCAGGTGCCGTTACATACCGATAAGGATTGAACCAGCCCCCCCCACACACACACACCTCACGAAACACGCCGTCCCCCTCCCCGAACCCCAGATCTACCTGACCCCTTCTTCTCCGGGCCTCCCAGCAAACGACTCCAATGGCTCTCATGGCTATCTCCGGGAGAACCAAACCGTGAGCTTTTGAGTTACATCCACTCATCCCTCTCTGCAAAAAAAATCCTCTCTGTAAGTACATATCCCCCACCTTCTACTCATCTTCCTCTCTCTTCCTCCTCTCTCTCTCTATCTTCTTCCTGTTCTCTCTCCCTTTGTACCGTAGTGAAACGAAGTAAAAACATCTGCTGTTTTCTCCCCTGTTTCTCCCTTAGCTTACTCTATGTACCCTCCTCTTCCTGTTACATCCGCTGTCTGCATCCTGTACATCATGGCATCTGCTATGGTTTTTCATCCACATCACAGCATCAGTGGTTTCAACAAACCTGATACATCTGGTTGTAAAAAAACATAAGAACAAAAACTCATATATACTATCAGGATGTTCCAGGAGATGGTTGTACCAGGATGTTCTCCCTAAACTAGATGTATCAGGGTTTGATGTACTTAGCATATCTTAGCATACTTAGTAACTGCAGAAACAAAAGAACATATAGAAAAGTGGGACACATGGTGCAATTTAAATTGTTCTTCCTGTAAAAACATAGATAACTTCCTGCATCCATGAGAAATTGCCTTCAAGTTCCACGGCATGTCCTTCCTCTCTTTCCATACATGTGTTTGTTTTGAAAGATAAGAAACATGTATGTTTGTTAGATGATAAAATGTATGGAAAATAAACTATGCAGAATCGCTAAAATGTTCCTGCCTTTTCCCTTTTATACTAACAGATTATTGAACTTCCAGAGAAAAAACAGAAAACAAAAATTCCAAGGGGCTTCGAGTATTAGTTTGGAGGCATTGATCTAAACGAGCCAACTAGAGAAAGTACTTCAGGCGGAGAAGGTACTTCTACTAGGCAATCAGTGGATGTAAATGCTGACAAAGAACCATCAGATGTAGTTGGGGCTGGACCTCCTAGTGGCCATAATAATAATCAAGGAACAAGTGGGCGGTGGCAGACATCGGGCCTCATGCACATTCAGTGTGCACGGTGTTACATTGTCGAGTGAGGACGGTGGTGGTGAGTGTGAGGTCGTCTACTCGGAAGGGTTAACTCAAAACTCCACATGTTGGCATGGTGTTTGAATCACTTGAAGCATCATTTGCACATTACAACAGATATGCCAAGCATGTAGGCTTTTCTCATAATATTGAGTCCTCTAAAAGATCAGCCAAAGATGTTCAGAGAGACAAGAGTGTTTTTGTTTGCAATAAGTCTGCTAAAAATCTAGAGTTAGAGACTATGTCAAGCAAATGAATCAGAAAATAACTATACTAACTGATTGCAAGGACAAAATGCGTGTGAAGAGGGCTGGTGCTGCCAGATGGATAGTGACCCAATTTGTTGAAGAGCACACTCATGAGGTTGTTGAGAAATTCCCATTGGAAAAATACTGCGATCTCATGAGAATCCCTAAAGAGGAGAGGAAATTCATTGACCTGCTGCATGAGGTCAACTTGAGTTCTGGTAGGATCATGGAAATAATGGGTGAAGTTTACGGTAGCAAGAAAAACATTCCTTACAACAGTAAAGCAGTGAGCAATTACATTGCTTCAGCTGATGACGCCAACAGAATCAAAGACATTCCTGATCTGTTCAAGTATATTGAAGAAGTTAAGAAAGTAGACACAAGATTTCTTGTTAGATTCAAACTTGATGCAGATGATAGAGTAGAAAATCTGTATTGGGTGGATGGTGTTACACGAGACGCATACAGGATCTACCATGGCTGCATCTCATTTGATACTATGTTCATGACTAACAGATATAACATGCCCCGTGCCCCCTTTATTGGCATCAACCGGTGCGGGCAATCGATACAGCTGGTATGTGGGTTTTTAAGGAATGAGAGGATTGAAAATTTTCTATGGTTGTTTGAAGCATTTTTGGAAGCTATGGATGGATTACACCCCCTGAATATCATTACTTACCAAGATGCATCAATAAGGTCAGTAATCCTGCTAGTTTTCATAGGCATAATCCACAAATTTCTGGTGGCATATCATGCGAAAGTTCAGGAGAAACTTGGTCCATTTGTCGCCCAAATGAGAAGATTTGAGGCTAGAATTCAATGTGGTTATTGATTACAGTTTGAGTGCTGAGGAGTTTGAGCAGAATTAGGTAGAGATGGTTCAGAGACATGGTGTTACACATAACACACATTTTTTGGACATCTGTGACCTACGAGAGTTCTTTGTACCAACATATTTCTGACAACGTTTTTTCCTTTCCTCCAAACAACTGCTAGGAGCGAGGGGTTCAATGCTGTGCTTAAGAAGTATGTAAACCCACATGACAGTCTTCTATGTTTCTTCAAACAATACATAAAGTTACAAGAAAAAATTGAGGTTGCTGAGGATGCACATGAGTTCTAGGGTGCAGATAAAACTGTTAGAGTCTGGTCAGACTACCCGATGGAGAAGCAGATTTTAAGAACTTACGCCCTCCCCATCTACGAAAAATTCCAGCTGGAGCTCCGTAAGATTACATATTACAATGTTTGTGATTGTGGTCGGGGTGTGGACGAGGTTTTCCCAATACAAGGCTCTGTATTTGGTTATGGACGGAGAAGTTACATTGTTAATGTTGACTTCCCTAATGAGATATACAATTGCCAGTGCTGCAAAATAACTAGGGATGGGCTTCTATGCTGTCATGTGCTGAAAGTAATGTCCTACCTAGGCGCAGTGAAGAGGATTCCTGACCATTACATCCTTCCCAGGTGGTCCCTCCCACCCCCTTATCTAGTTCCAGAACAAGTTGAACTTCCTGAGAACCATGCTGGACAGAAATTATCTAGGAAAGACATGAGACTGTTGCGCTATGGGACCATGTGCAATGATTTTTCTAAGCTTGTTGTTGACTTGGCATCATCGGACAAAGCAAAGAAAATTGCTGATAAGCACATGAAAGCGATGGAGAAAGAAATGTAAAAATCTAGCAAGTTTTGAACCTGGGAGTAGTACACCAGAGAGCACGCCTATGTAACAAGATGTTAATTTCACTGCATCCCAAAAAGCAAGAGACCCACGGGTGACAATATCTAAGGGTAGGCCAAGTCAAAAAATAAAGAAGGGTGGTCTCGAACTACAAAAGCCTAGGCGAACTACATGTAGTGTATGCCGTGTAACTGACCATGATGCACAGAAATGTCCCGTTAGGCTAGAAAATCCGGAGAGATATCCACTGCTACCTTTATTTCAGTGATTACCCCTTTGTTCTAGAATTTTTAAATTTCAACAACTATGTATTCTCCAAGATATTCGTTTGTAGAGAGACATAAGGTTCAAAAGGGAAAACTTGAAAAAAAATTGGGGCTTATATTCTATTACATTTTGTTTACCATCCGTAGAGAAAAAAGCATGCGTGATGTAATTCAAAAAAAATGTCAACTAAACTTTGTTTTATGCATAATATTTTGTGTACCTCATAAACTTCTCCCTAAAGAAAGAGATCCCATTCAACTTTATTCCCTATATTTAATCACTTGTGCATGTAGAGCTTCCTGATGTTTGGCATGTCTTTCTGAGTGAATGTTGATGGTTTTGTTCCATGCCTTTCTTTTAAATTTTTAAGCATGAAAAATCCGCAATCATACCTACATGGAAAAATGTGTGAAAACACCATAGGAAAAGGTAGGAGGAAAAATGTACCCACAAAAGAGAAATGCACTGAAACTAAGAAAAAATGCATTGAAACTAAGAAAAAATGCACCGAAACAATTTATTACCCATTGTTTTGAACTGGGTTACCAATTACATCAATTGGCTAATCACTGATCTGCACCTTTGATTTCCCATATTCTCTAGCCCAGATTTTTTTAATCGATGCAATTAGGTAGTGGCATGTATCCATCAGCAGTGCTTCTCCGTTCGAAGCTAGGGAGTCATATATCTCAAATCGTTGGGTCTTTATATTCAGAACGATAAGCCAATAGTGACCTGATGGTTCCTTTGGGGAGCCTGGGAATTTTTTCAACGTGGGGGAAGCAAACCTGTTTTGTATGCACATATTGAATACTAAGTACTGTACAGAAATGTAATATGTCCAAAAAAACAGGGGAAAAGGCACACTGCGTGTAACAGTAAAAAAAGACAGAGTATGCAAAGATGACGACTTACTTCTTCTTTATAGTCAAGCCTATTTTCTAAACTGTTCTCAAAGCATTGTGTAACATCTTTTAAGTTGAAGCGACACTCAATTAGGTATCTCTGGATATGAACATATTGAAAACACACAAAAAAGAGGAAAAAGTTAGACGCAAAAATAGAGAACATGATGTTTTTGTTTTTTAGCAGATGTGAAAACATTAGAGATGCGGCGCATGGGAGATATAGGAGATATACTTACAGATATGCATAGAGGCATGATGTACTTCTTTGGTTTTTTATTCTCATCCATGATTATGTTAATGGAAACCTCAACAACTACATTTATTAGCTTCTTCATAGGCGCCAGAGAATCTACTAGGTTCCCCAGATTAACAAAGAAATTGTCTATGTCGATGATAACTTTGTCATTGTTGCAATCCCTGGGAGAAGCAAACCAGCCATGCCTACACACCATTCTGTATACATCCTCCACTGGCTTGCTAATAGAATATGTCTTCTGTGTTTCAAGGTTGATGGAAGGCGATTTTGAAAACCTTTTATCATGATCATGCGTGATTGTTGTAGCACTATCAGGTTGTGGATCTTCAGATGATTTGTTACATTCTACTCCTTGCACAACTCACGATTCTTCTTTCTCTATCTCTGTGCTATGTTCCTCCATGAGCACTCGTTCATTCTGGTCAAGGAAATCTGGAGGTGTATCGAGATCAAACGGAGGTGGATATAGAGCCAACCTCAAAGCATCTTTGAGTCTCCTATCCATCTCATCACTATTGAAGTTGAGCTTCCTATTCATCGTCTCATGTTGTGTCGATATAGGGGCATCACATGGCATTGGTTTTGCTCCCGAATCAATAAAACTGCCATCAGAATCCTTCGCTGTTTCAATTACATCTGCTCCTTTTGTTATTTCTCTATGCATAGTAGTATCATCCATGCTTACATGCTCGTTAAATGCCACCCCAAATGAATGTTTCCCTTCAACTGTGTTTGTTCTTGCTGGACCTTGCCCATCAGACATTACCTTGTTAGTGTTAGATGTTGATATACTAACTGTCTTCTTTGTACTATCACATAGTTATTGCCGAACTATAGACCGAGTTCTGTACCTACCAGGTGAGGGTGAGTCTACAACCTTCTTTAATCTCTTATCTTTCTTATTTGCAAATGAAACACCTTTCCTCTTATTCTGAATCGGTTTAGGTTCCATTTCTAATAACATTTTTTGGCACTCAGGCCCTAATGCTACATCACTGATGCTTAGTAGTCCTTCCCCCACTAGTTATCTGGCTGGCAAAAACTGCATGACTTCATGCATATCAGCACCACCTGGCATTTCCTTATCCATATCAAAAGATTCATAGAGTTCAAGGCGAGGGATATTGAACTTTTGACCGCATGGGGATCTAACCACGAGATCAATAAGTTCTTTCCTCTTCGTGCTTTCATAAATGCTCGACATGTTATCTCCATCTTCACTGTCAAGGCTCAGGCTACTTGTTTGAGTTTCATGGTCTTGTGTTTTCCCCAAATCTGCACTATATTCAACATTGTGTTGTCTGGATACAAACTTCCTACCCTCAATTGTCGGTGTAACTACATTTTCTTTGGTATCCATCACCTAAGGTGCATGCTCCTTCCTTTCCTCTCGTTGTTTTGCCAAGAATTCAATTACACGAGATTCGCATATATCTGATCTGGCTTTGTTCAAGTGTGTGAACATCTTGGTAGCAACATCAACCCCAGTAGCTACTTCTTGAATTGGAGAGTGGCTATTCTTTTGTGCTTGTGTTGTTGCTTTGGGTTTCATCTGTTCCGTTGCCATTTTCTCCCTGGCTTCACAATATCGTCCTTGTCTATTATACTTGCATCCCATGTGACTACCTTTTTCTTGCGCGGAGTTATTCCTTGTGATGGTAGAGCCAAAACCGTTGACATATCTATTGCAGTTTGCTTTGGCACTATTTTGTGCCAATGGTACATCTTCTGAAACAAGTGCTCCATTTTGTTCTGCCAACGTGTTCTCAAGATCAACTCCTTTGTCTTCTGCATTCATGCTTTTTTGCTCCTGATCTACCACTCTACCTTCACATGAATAATATTCACCAGAAGAAAATGGTATGTCCTTTTTACCAATTGCAATGGCTGCCACCCCCGGCTCTTTAGCCTTCGGCTCTTTACATCACTTCACTTCCTCTTCCTTGCACTTTGGAGAGCTGATAAGTGTGTGTTCTGTCGATTTTGTTTCATTGTGTGGAACCTTTGAGAGATTCCTCACTAACATCTGTAGAGAAGCTTCAAATTCGTGGCAGGCGTACTCGATTGCTTCCTTGTAGCTGGCCATCCCCTGATATATTTAAAAAAATGTTATATTCAAAATTATAAAACAATAGTTGATAATGAAAAACAAGGAGAATACTCGTGTCTTCAACTTACATCTACTGTTAGTTCGGTTGCTGCATGTTTTTTGATAAACTTTTCAATCTTCCCCAGGTCTGAAAATAGTATACTTTGCTCCCCTTGCTCTCTTGACGCTTCTGCTTTAGATTGAAAATCATTGCTCCTTTCCTCATTTGTAGATTGTTCCTTGGACATGATCTCTTCATGAATAACGCCTTGCTCATCTCCTTGGCCCCTTACACTTTCAATATCAGCTTCAACATTTGTCGTTCCCCCATTCATAGAGCATGGGTCAGACATGGTTAGTTAACGACTGTCCCCGATAGATCCTTCCCTATGTAACCCTTGCTCAACAAATTCAGCTTTAAGCTGTATTAAAAAACATGAAACAATACCACCACACTTTAAAAAATCATAAGTAAAGAATGACTTGTGAAGGAGAGAAACCAAACGCAAAAGAAAACAGAAAAAGACACTAGTGGAATGTATCGGTGCTACGCCAAATGACCAGTTGCTCCTGGTATCTTGTTTATTAATAGCTTCCTTGATCATGGCATTTGTCCATACGGAAACTCATGTTCCGTCATCACCAATATCCATCCCTTGTAGCTGCAATGAATCAACATATTTCACCTACATGAGAAAAAGGAAAACAAAACTGATATTACCACAGAAAAAAGCTCTTGGTACAAAAAAAGATAAAAAAAGAAAGTTACCATGAGGTATAGCATGCAGGGCATGACTTGTTCCTTTTCTCCATTGTTGTTTAATGATTTGCAGATAATGGTGATCACAAATTTACAAATGTTTAGATTCTTTGCTTCCTTTATGTTCACAAGAGATGGATACACCCTTGGACTGACACGAATCCCTGTTGTTGGTGCCAGGACTGAGCATATTGCATATGTGATGTAGAGTTTTGGAAACTTGTTGTTTGATGTCCGCATGGCTGCTATTTTGTCAGCCAAAGCAGTCATCGTGGGCTTCCCCATTCGAGCACTGCCGAATTGCTCCCTCATAAAAGCTGGTGCATTTTTCTCACGTCGAAATGTAACTTCCAAATGACCCATTGGCACTCCAAGAACCTCATGGACAGACCCTTCTGTTAACGGGATTGATCCCCGCCCAGGGAAAACCAAGCTGTAAGTTTCTGGGTCGAAACTTTCCATCAAATACTGACATAACTCAGGATAGAGCTTCGAGCATTTGATTTCCAACAAGACTCCGTACTTTGCCCGTCTTATCATCGTGTCTGTTGATCTTCAGTTAGCTTTGGATATAACTTCACAAGCTTCATAGGTGACGCCCTTTGAAACAGTTTATTTGCCTTAGAATTCTGGAAGCAAACAAAAAAAATGTTTCTGTCAATCCAATTTTTATGGTTGCAGAACAAAAAATGTTGCTCAGAAAAAAATTGAAGAAGATAAAATCACATGAAAAACTGACCTCATTGTTCTGGTTGTCAACATGTTCCTCTCCTTGTTTAGTGACATCCATTCCCAGAACTTCTTGTCCTTCTCTTTCCTCCAAATCATCGTCCATAGACAATGTTCGAGGCTTCAAAGTGAGCATGTCCCGTATGCGTCGAAGCTTTGGATGCTTCAACCCTGCTCTATTATTCTTGCTGTTGCTTGATCTTGTCATTTAGAACTAAAAAAATAAAAATAATGTATCAACAATATTATTAGGCTACTGTGTTACAATTTGCTACTGCTACATTTATTCTATATAAAAACTAAACATCTGTAACAACCAATCCTTAGCCAGGTCTAGTTTATGATTTGTGTTTCACAAAAAACCTATGAGTGTTCTACAACAAATGAAAAAGCAAGGATGTACTATTAAACATGTTGATTCTTGCAAAATTTTCAGATGTAAAAACTAGCTTGAACTCAACAAAAATATTCCTACCAGTTCCACATGAACAAAAAACCTTTGAAGTGTGTTACATTTCAGAAAACAACACTCAATTTTTTTTTGCAAATCCTAGTTGTTTCCAGATCTACTGCTAGATAGAAGGAAAAATATAGAGTAAACACGTAACATCTGCTTCTGCATTATAAATGTAACAAGTAAATGGCTAGAAAACTATCTATATGTGCAGATCTGAATAAGATATAGCAGAACGGAAAAAGATGTAACAGAAAAAACAGCGAAGTTGTGGCGCATACGATGTGGGCTGCGATGCGGGGATGGAGGACGTGGGCTTCTAAGTTGTAGCTGGTGATGTGGACGCGCGATGTGGACGGCGATGCGAGGATGTAGCCGGCTATGGTCACGGAGGATGGCCGGTGACAGGGAAGCTATTCCCTCTCCTAGAATCCGCCGACGAATCCCACCTCCAACAATCCACCACATGCACCCCCTCAACGCAGACGGCTCTCAGGGGCGAAAAGGGACGAGCTGGCGACGCTCTACTATGTGGAGACGCGAGGATGTCGACGGAGATGCGCGGATTTCACCGGAGATGCGCGGACGGCTGAAGATTCCTGAGCGGGCGATTTCACCGGAGATACCCAGGATGTCGGAGATGCGCGGTTGTCGGGGATGTCAGAGAAGCTCAACCCGTGGGCGATGAAGCAGCGGCGAGAGCTGGTGGCGCCGGCAAGAGGCGAAATCGCTGATAGATCCGCCACCTTACTTCTGCTCCTGAGCAGACGAGCTGAAGAGGGAGGGGAATGTATGAGCCGACCAGGTTGCGGGCACGGCTCCCCAAATTCGAAAACAGAAAAAAAGTAATGAAAAGTCATCCAAAACGCACGACCCTCGATCTCCCATCGCACAGTCGACAGCCCCGACCTCGTTGTAGCATAGGACGAGGTCGACGTGTGTAAAGAAATTGCGTAACTTCTCCTACCGATCTGTAATATATCATTAATCAGTTGTTATTGGATTTTAGTTCTAGTGAAGATGGTTGCCCGACATACATACACTACAGGAATGAATCGAGGCGCCGACGGCCGGCTCCCGTTGGCACAGGCTGTGCTGATTGTGGCCGTCTGCGTATCCCCCTCGGCGTAGCCCCTCGGCCGTCGGAGTAGAGGACCCCCTCGGCATAACGCTTGTAGCGGGCCCCACGATGTCAGGCGACGGTTGTTTGGTAACGGCCCAGCCCTGAAGCTACGCCGACGGCCAGGCCATTGGCACAAGTCCAGCCCAGGAGCAGCATGAGCCCGCCACGTCGCCCTGCTATGCCGAGAGACAGGCCATTGGCATAGCCTAATAATTTATTTTAAAAAATCATTCTTTTAACTTTGAATTATTTGACTCGTTAATCTCTCGTGTTGAACATTTTTAACACTAATTAAATTTAATCATTGATTAAATTACAGTCTTAGTCAAACTTCCTAGTAGGTCACCCATCCTCACTACTCCACCCAGCACGCTTAACTTCTTCGTTCCTTCACAATCTGTTTTCGCAAAGCAATTTATACATTGTTGTCAATACTATGATATCAATCCTATTAACTTTTATATCATCATGTCACATGTTTGTATTTTTTGAAATTACAAACAATTATTTAAATAAACAACAATGAATAAGTAAAAATAGTATTGAATTCAAATAAAAATATAATGATTTTATTTTTTTGTATTTTTCTATTTAATATGTAATATTTAATATTTTTAAATCTGTAAATCGGAATTCAACAAATAATATGTCTAAATTGATCAGAAAAATGAGAGGAATCCAAATATGATATCAGTATCAACTTATCACAAACTATTTCATGATTCTTACCATAATTTCATTTGCCCGTTTAAAACAACATGCATAAAGATTCTTAGATCAGGGCTAAGACTCACTAAATTTGAAGTGGATCTCCGATAAAATAACATATTGTGATCTTTGTAAAAAATCATGAGCATCAGATCATGTACCTGTAGTTTATATCTGACCCACTTCTTGCAGATTCAGCAGGAATTTGTCTTTTTTATCAGGGATAGACGGAAAGGTTTGAGATCCCCAGTTAGGGCATTGTCCATGTAAGGTGGTCTAGTATTTTTGAAAAATGTGGTGGTAGCATAATTTGGTGGTTGCTTCACAAAACCGCCCGTTTTTTGCACTCGGAAAATGAAAAATGGCTTTTTGGTATGACGAAAAGGAAAATTTTCTCCTGAAACATTGTTCGTCATCCCATGATGCATATGTATGCACAATTATGAACATATTATAAAAAATATGCATTTATTATAGCCATAATATTGGTCATTTGACCCGAAAGCCAGGAAACCTCGAACAAGATAGGTCATTTTGTGAAGGTTTTTGTAAGACATAATCAATATACCAAGTTTGATATTTTTCCTTCTAACTATGTCACATAATATGACACCACATGAAGGTTTTGCATTGTTATGATCATTTTTAATTTATTATGCCCGTTTTAAACTATCGTCAAACTTTGTCGAATGACGGGCATGAAGATTCTTAGTTCGGGGCTGAGACTCGCTAAACTTGAAGTGGATCTCTGATGAAACAAAATATTGTGAATCTAAAAATGATTTTTGTAAAAATCATGAGCATCGTATCATGTACCTGTAGTTCATATTTGACCCACTTCCTACCGATTCGGTAGGAATTCGTCTTTTTCACCAGGGATACACGGAAAGGTTTGAGATCCCCATGTTAGGACATTGTCCATGTAATATGGTCTAGTATTTTTGAAAAATGTGGTGGTAGCATTTTAAATTAGCCATTTGGTGGTTGCTTCACAAAACCGCCTGTTTTTTGCACTCGGAAAATGGCTTTTTGGTACGACTAAAAGGAAAAATTCCTCCTAAAACATTGTTCGTTATTTCACGATGCACATGTATGCACAATATGGACACATTATTATAAACTATACCTTTACTCTAGACATAACATTGGTCATTTGACCCGAAAGCCAGGAAACCTCGAACAAGATAGGTCATTTTGTGAAGGTTTTTTTGAGACATAATCAATATACCAAGTTTGATATTTTACTTCTAACTATATCACATAATATGAGACCATACAAAGTTTTTGCATTGTTTGTATCATTTTTGAATTTCTTATGCCCGTTTTAAAATATGTCAAACTTTGTCGAACGGCGGGCATGAAGATTCTTAGCTCGGGACCGAGACTCGCTAAACTTGAAGTGGATCTCTGATGAAAAAACATATTGTGAACCTAAAAATGATTTTTATAAAAAAATCATTAGTATCAAATCATGTACCTGTAGTTCATATATGACCCACTTCCTACCGGTTCGGCAGAAATTTGTCTTTTTCACCAGGGATAGACAAAAGGTTTGAGATCCCCTGTTAGGATATTGTATGGGTAAGGTGGTCTAGTATTTTTGAAAAATGTGGTGGTAGCATTTTGAATTATCCATTTGGTGGTTGCTTCACAAAACTGCCCGTTTTTTGCACTCGGAAAATGGAAAATAGCCTTTTGGTGCGACGAAAAGGAAACCTTCCTCCTGAAACATTGTTCGCCATCCCATGATGCACATGTATGCATAATATGGACGCATAATCAAATACTATGCCTTTATTCTAGCCATAACATTGGTCATTTGACCCGAAAGCCAGGAAACCTCGAACGAGATAGGTCATTTTGTGAAGTTTTTTTAGACATAATCAATATACCAAGTTTGATATTTTTTACTTCTAACTATGTCACATGTCGTGGGAATGGCCACGGCAGATGCTGCAATCGGCAGCGAGTAGTAGAACGAAGGGCAAGGGTGGCCAGCCATCTGCGGTGCGAGATGAGGGCGGAGACACAAGGGTTTACCCAGGTTCGGCCCCCCGGAGGGTAAAGACCTACTCCTGATAGATTGTATTATGGAGAGACTACAAGGGCGAGCTCGACGATTAGGCGGCGAGTCGCTAGGGTGTATAATGGAACGTGTCCTCTATGCGTACCCTAGGGAGGTTTATATAGGCTCACCTCGCTAGGGTTTATAGATCTACAACCGAATTAGTTAAGGATTCAGAGGGTTCTTGACCTAATCTGACTGGGCCTAGCTACGCTTCTGGGCCTCCAGCTTCCAGTCGCATGGGTCCTTACCAAGTCTCGATCCATTCGCCGTCCTGCAGGCCCACTTGCTGGCATCTTGGGCCAGTAGGAAACGTCCTGCTGGGTATACCCCGGTCGGCATATCCCCATTAGTAGTCCCCGAGGCCATTGTTGATTCTTCGCAGGTGTTTGTTGGCAGTCGGAGTATGCGGGTCCAATTTCGAATGCCCAGTCGAATCGGCGGTGGACTCCCTGAATAAAAGAAAGAGCTAGTCATTTTAGTCGCAATAACGGTGACAAGTCAAATCGCAGCTTGGCGAATGGGTCGGCGAGTAGTCGAGTCACTGTTATAGTGATCAGGTTGGCGAATCATTAAGTCACTGAAAACAGCGAGTCGAGTGAATGAAGTTGGACCGTCAATGCTAGTCAAAGTAGCCGTTGGGTAATCCAACGGTAATATCGGCGTAATTACCGCGCGGTAACGGATCTGGGAAGATGGCGGGTAGCAACCACTATATAAGGAGAGTGACGGGCGAGGGGAGAACATTCCCACACTTCCTCCGATCTCGCGCATTCCTAATCCTCCATTCCGTGCAGCGACCAGAGCGACCCAGAGCATCCCATAGCCCAGATCCCTCAATTGATGGCACCTCCGGAAGAACCATGGGGCAGATCCAAGTGCACAAAGGTGCTGTTGATGTCGTTCGAGGAGGCTGGGATCCTCCGCGCCGGTTGATGGCGCATCCCCGCGGCTGGAGAGGTGACTCCAGATCCACACGAGGGGGAATTCATCTGCTTCACTAGCCATCTAGAGCGGGGGCTCGGATTCCCCACTTCCCTCTTCTTCCGTCGCTTCTGCACCTATTACGACATCCAAGCCGGACCTAGGGCAGCATAAAGATCGAGCAACTCGCCATCTTCGTGGCGTTTTGCAAGTGCTACCTGGGTTGTCGACCATATTTCCCCCTGTGGCAAGATCTGTTCCATGGGAGGATCAGTCGTGAAGAGGCAGGCATGCCGATGCTGGCCGCGGGCAGCCTAACCTTTCAGCTGAAGTCGAAGGCATCCTTTTTCGACCTGATGCTGCTGAAGAAAGCGGTCAACAAATGGAAGAATAATTGGTTCTACGTGACCGAGTCGCCACCGGCCGACGAGGTGGCGCTTCTGATGTATTCTGGCAACCAGCCCGAGCCGCGTCGGCTTTAGGTCACCAAGCTCCCATTAGACTAGCAGATGGTCGTCGATGAGATGTTGCAGACGATCCGCAACCTGAAGAACTCCAGACCATCAATTTGTACAATTACTGGTTTGGGCGGCGACTGGTGCCTCTGGGCAGTCGCTCCCACTATATGTACGAGTATATGGGCAAGGACGACCTGACGAAGTCCTATCACGCCGAGTGGAAGCTCCAGGACTACACCTTGGCCTTGAAGAAGATCAGCGAGGCAGAGTATCTTGACGCGAAGGACGGTGTCGCCCCTTACACCGCGAAACGCCCAGCCCCAATGGTGAGTCCCTTATTTATTGTGTTCTCGCAGTCGCAGTTTTGCATTCACGGTCGTGCTAATTTTATTTTGTTGTTGCAGTTGTTCCAAGTGGTGGAAGGTTGGCTTCCACCCGCAGACGATGAGAACTCGAACTCATCCTCCTAAGATGAAAGCGAGTCTTTGCCCGACAAGGGCGATGCCAGGCGTGACGGGGGCGAGGGTGATGACGATGATGACGATGGTGACGATGAGGCCGTGGAAGTCACCGCGCCCACGGTCCACAAGAACCACGGGCAGCTGACATGGATATGCCCTACGGGTACCCGATGTTAGTATACCTGGTCCAGCCCGACGGAAGGCCCACTCGACGACCTGCCAGGGTCCATAAAGCCTATGACGTTTCGGCTGCTATGAATCCCATATGGACATGGACTCCCAAGCGCACAAGACAAGGAAAGCTCAAGACTAGAGTTTGAATACAACTTGTAACCTACTCGTATCGGTACCTGAGACCTAGCCTCCCCATATATAAAGGCTAGGAGGGTCCAACGAGGTGGGCACGTACGCAATAGACAGATCTACAGATCTAGAACTCAAGCAGCCTCGACTCATACTTTCACACACGCATCCACGCCAGATCGAATATGCGCACCCTGTAACCTTCGGTTCCGCCGTAATCAAAGAGCAGACAGGAAGGAGTAGGGTTTTCCCTCCGGGGGCCTGAACCTGGGTAAATCTTGTGTCCCCTGGTTGCTTGTCTGTTAACCGTGCCACGATCTCCAGCATCCCCATCTTCTCCAAAACCCAAGTCCATAACAATGGGCATTGACGAGATTAAACCTCGTCAATTGGCGCCGTCTGTGGGAATCCGTCGACTCCGGTCATCCTCTACGTTCTTCGGCTCCGACGACTTGGGGGATCCCTCTGCTTCGACGACCAGCCGCGGCTTTCGGCTGCGGTGACCCGGTGTGGTCTTCGACTCGAGGGCTCCCTCGACATCAGTAACCCGATGCGGCTTTCGGCTGCAATGACCCGATACATCCTTCGGATGCCGGTAATCTTCGGATACGGAGCTCGCTACCACCATCAACTCCGGAAACCCGTCGCCGCTATCACCGTGGTTCGCTGCGTCGACCACGTCCGCGTGCGACCCGCTACCGCGTCGACTACGTCCATGACAACTACCACTAAAGCTAAGTTCTCTACTCAAAGTAGATTTTCTTTATTACTTTAATCGCACTCGAAACACTCGGGGGCTGCGCCCTCTTTGAGTAACCTAATGTGCCATCGGCTCCACGCACTCGAGCACCTCGAACGCGACAGCCCGAGTAGCTGATTCTGCCTGATCGTCGAATCCTTGAACTCCGAGTGCCTCGGAAAGGTACTGAGACTAAGGGTAATCAGGCTAACGAAAAGGCCTAGCATACAGTGCAAAAGTGTCGACTCGATCGGCATCAGAATCTTACTATACAAGCCGACAGGCAACTATTTCTTACAAGATACGAGTTCTTCATAATTTTTTATGTTTTATGCAGCTTACAAAGACGTCGACTGCGTCGAGCTATTCTATCGGGTCCTCCAACAGGAGTCGACAAAACAGCTTGCTATACATTATTCAAGACCCGAGTCGAGTCCCTCCTCGGATGGTTGCATCGCTTGATGCTACGAAGACGCGACGCTGGCCACGCACTCGACAGACGCGACGTTGGCCGCTCACCCGACAGAAGCAACTACACCGATTTCATTCGCAACATCGAGTCCTTTCGGCTAAACGTCGCGCGACTCCACTACATCGACTCTGGCTCCTTATGCATGAGACGCGACTCGATGCACCGGATCGATGGTCTCTCCTCGCAGTTTCCACTCGATGCAAACCTTTCGACTAGACACTCGGGGGCTACTCCTATCGAGCACTGGTCGCGCACCGATGTACTTCGGGTCAGCGATGCATGCAGATTGTCAACTATAATCGCACGATACAAGACTCGAGTCTCGCGAGTCACGACTCCGCCGACACTCGGGGCTACTCAAGCCGGGCGCTGGCGCACACACAAGATCTTCGAGTCCTACGCTGAGTCTACGACTCCACTACGAACTCGGGGGCTACTCCCATAGGGAGGATTGATTCAAGCATCCGTAAAAAATTGTGTCCTACGGACCTGAAGCAAACAATGGCTGAATTAAAGTCTCTGCTCGAGTCTACGACTCGAACAGACACTCGGGGGCTACTCCCATAGGGAGCGCTGGTCGCGCACCCTATAGTCCATTGCGTTGACTACATCCACGATGTCGATTCCTTTACAACAGCCGAACAAATTTAACTGACCCGATGAAATTCCGGGTGAAGTGCTTTGCACTCAACACAACTTTCGACTACGACATCCAAATACAAGGTTCAAGACAACTAAGTCTCCACCCGAATCTATGTTTCGGATGGAGACTCGGGGGCTACTGACATGGATATGCCCTACGGGTACCCGATGTTAGTATACCTGGTCCAGCCCGACGGAAGGCCCACTCGACAACCTGCCAGGGTCCATGGCGCCTATGACGTTTCGGCTGCTATGAAGCCCATATGGACATGGACTGCCAAGCGCACAAGACAAGGAAATCTCAAGACTAGAGTTTGAATACAACTTGTAACCTACTCGTATCGGTACCTGAGACCTAGCCTCCCCATATATAAAGGCTAGGAGGGTCCAACGAGGTGGGCACGTACGCAATAGACAGATCTACAAATCTAGAACTCAAGCAGCCTCGACTCATACTTTCGCACACGCATCCACGCCAGATCGAATCTGCGCACCCTGTAACCTTCGGTTCCGTCGTAATCAAAGAGCAGACAATCAGGAGTAGGGTTTTCCCTCCGGGGGCCTGAACCTGGGTAAATCTTGTGTCCCCTGGTTGCTTGTCTGTTAACCGTGCCACGATCTCCAGCATCCCCATCTTCTCCAAAACCCAAGTCCATAACAATGGGCATTGACGAGATTAAACCTCGTCAGCAGCACCAACACGAGCTCGAGGCCAGCAAGAGCCTCGAAGCTCATGACAAAGATGATGACGAGCTCCCTGAGCACACCTCGCAACGGGAATCTACGCCACTGAAGAAGAAACAACCACCGCCGAAGAAGAAGAAGAATCCGATTAAGGCGGTATCACCTCCTCGGTCTGCGAGTAGCTCCGATGCTACCGGTAGCGACCAGGAAGCTAAACGACCTTGCCGCATGCAACATGGCGGCTCGGCCGGCGTTATGGAGGACGAGATGCCATTGGCGTCTCTTCCACCGCCTTTTGTCCTAGTCACCGGGCTCGCGGCTTCTCACGGCGGGGACCTCGCCACCGAGAGAAGCACCCGGCGGTCGCTGATCCTCTGCCACGACCACGTCCTCGAAGAAGCCGTCGGTATCTTGGGCACAGAGTGTGTTCGAGATGGGCCTTAGTCGGAAACTGGGGCCAGAGTTGGAGAAATTGGCCAGTATTCGTACTGGCATACGCTTTATTCCAGTCGCCAAGTGAGTATTTCGAATTCTTTTGTTTGTCTGCTTGATTCATGTCCGACTGGCGAGTTTGCTGACAGCATCGTTCTGCAGGACTGGAGTGAAGAAAATAGGTCACCGTTCGGTGGTCAAAGTCCCGTTGGGTGCCGCGGAGGCACCAGTCGACCCTTCAAATAAGAGGAAGGGTGATGAGGTCGAGGCGCCTGTTGAAGGCGCAAAGAAGACAAAGTGCGATGAGGCCGTCATGATTTCGGACGAGCCGGCGGTCGCACCGAGCGAGGCTCCGATTGGAGTGGATGCGGCCTCAAAGGCCGCGGTGGACACGGAGTCGCAGCGAACGGATCTCGTGTCCTCGGCTAGGGAAGCAGGCCCACCCTCTTGCGGTGTGAGAGCCGCGGTGGTGACATTTCCTCGCTTTATAACGAAGGCTTCCACAGCGAGTGCATCGGTGCCCGATGTCGCCGGTGCAGAGGTCACGTAGCGTCGTGGGCATACTCCGTTCGTGCTCCCATCGGTGGATGCAATGGAGATTCATGGCATGCTAGGCACCGCCATCCAGGTATGTCCAGTCCCCGAGGATGAGGCCACTGAATTTCAGTGGTCAGATTCTTACTGTTTTTGGAATCCAGTCCCCGAGTGTCTAGTCGTTGAATTTCAACGGCTGAGCACTTAGGAATTTTTCGCCGTCCAGTCCCCGAGTTTCTAGTCGTTGAATTTCAACGGCTGGGCACTTACGAATTTTTCGCCGTCCAGTCCCCGAGTGTCTAGTCATTGAATTTCAATGGTTGGGCACTTAGGAATTTTTCGTTGCTGATTCTTCCATGGTTGCCCAGGGCTTGGAGCGCGAGTCGGCGGAGCGACTTGCCGCGAAGAACCGTCTCGAGAAGGAGATCCTCGTCGTTAGGGAAACGAACGAGCAGTTTCGAGCGACCGCGGGTGAGTGGCCGTCGTGCTTGATGGTCGTAGACCTTGTTCTTCTCGTAGGTGTTGTTGATGCAGAGGATAGCGCAGCCGCGATGGAGAAGGATCGTCAGGGCCTGGTTCCGGCGAATGAACTAACGGCTGAACAGTCGTCCTTGAGCGCCGCGGAGAAGCGAATCGCCGACCTGGAGCGTGAGCTCAAGGAGGCGAAGGCGGATGCGACCTCGGCAGATGGCGGGCCAAGGCAGCCGTTGCTTCTGCTGCTGAGGAGAGGAAGCTGTCAGACGCGCTCGTCGCCGGGCTGCAGGATGATCTCTCCGGTCTTCAGGATTTCATCACGGAGCGCTGTCGCCCGTTGATTGGTGAGTTTTTATTTGGCCCCGAGCGTGTGGGTCGTGTTATCTTGCTGGAGCCTCCCTTATTATTCGCTTGTGTATTTCAGGACCGATCACTGATAATGCCGAAGAAGCGCAGTCGTACGACGCGCGGCAATGCGTCACCACTCTGGTCGATTCTGCCGCGCTGTCAGCGACCTGCATCCGGGCGTATCTGCAAGAGATCTTGCCCACGGAGGTGATTCCCATCAACCTCGTCGAGCTCCAGCGCTATCTGGAGAAGGTCCCGGCAGTTGTGAAATTCATGACGCGGTCGGCCTTTCATCGTGGTGCGGCGACTGCGCTGAGCCTTGGGCTCACGCACTTTCCTGACAACTTCGACCTTGACGATGTCACGCGTGGGTACCCGCCGTTGTGAGCGCGGTCAATCGCAATCTTGAAGCGGCCGGCGGGTTGCGGTGTACGCCGACCGGGTGTGGGCGATGGGCGACCTCATTCCTTACCAGGAAACGGTCGTCGCCCCGAACGACCCCGAACCGGCGCACCGCGACTTCAAGGTGGAGCAGCCGTTCCGTGCGGCCATGGCGGGTGAGCTCACGACGTACCCATCGAACCCGTGGGTTCCTTTTATCCGCTGTCGCAAGGGTGGTGGGACCTCTTCATCGAAGCATGTAGAGTAAAATAGTTTGCTTTTCGGCGTTAGTTATGATAAGTATGTAACTGCCCTTGTAAGCGACAGCGCTTATGGCGAACAATTTTTGCTGCTTTGAAGGAATGCAAGGATTCTTTTGTCAGTGTTTTTCGGATTGGTTGTTGGTTGTGCGAGTCCCCGAGCGCGTCCGTCCTTTTGTGGGGTTAACCTCGTTTTTATGTGTTGTTTGAACTGTTAGTAAGTTAAGATCGACTCGCCATGGCTCGGAAAGCTAGTCGCATGGCGACTCAAGGTGCTCGTACTTAGCCGTTTTCGGCGTGACGAGGTCGGGTGGCGAGTACCCGGCGTGGTACTTGGCGGTTCTAGTCGCATACCCGAGGTAGGTGGGACGAGGTCGTCCTCCACCTAATCCATGGGACCAGTCGCGTGGCGAGTCCAGGACGCGCTCTCATACTTGGCGCTTTTCCCTGGCCGCTCCTGTTTGGACTTGCGTTAGTCCCCGAGCGTGGTACTTTGCCGTTTGAGTCACTGCGCCAAGGATGTGGGGGACTGGGTCGCTGTGGGAAGCGAATGCAGTTGTCTTGGCTTGGAAAGCCAGTCGAGCGAGGCGACTCTGATGGGGCTCTGGGTTGGCTTTTTTCATGGACGATACGAGGCCTGCATTTTTTCAGTGCCCTCGTATCGCACTAATTGGCCGTGCCGGTCGCGTCACCAAGGGTTGACTTCTGCGAGTAGCATAACGCTGTTATTACGAGTGCGAGTGGCACAAGGTACGGAGAGTGGACACACGTTTGTGCGAATCGATCTTCTTTATTTCATAGCGGGTAGCAGGTACATGTTCGGAGTTCTAGGTGTAGAACTATCGCAGGAGATTTACATTCCATGGCCGCTTGACGTCGAGTTTTCCGTCGCCTCCGACGTCGGTGAGGTAGTAGGCGTTGTTGCCTAGGACGCGCCCGATGACGAATGGTCCCTCCCATGGGGGAGAGAGTTTGTGCATGCCTTTCTTGTCCTGGATCAGCCGTAGTACCAAGTCGCCTTCCTAGAAGATGCGGGTCCGTACTCGCCGGCTGTGGTAGCGGCGAATCCCTTGCTGGTAGATGGCGTTACGGGAGCGAGCTAGGTCGCGTGCTTCGTCGAGCTGGTCGACTCCGTCCTGGCGTGCGAGCTTGTTGTCGGCCTCCGCGTAGTTGACCACCCGAGGCAAGTCGTGCTCGAGGTCGGTTGGCATGACGGCCTCAGCACCGTACACCATGAAGAAGGGGTGAATCCTGTCGACCTGTTGACGGAGGTGCGGATGCCCCAGATGACGGAGGGGAGCTCTTCAACCCAACACCCATGAGTTCGCATGAGTGGAACTTGCAGTCGCGGCTTCAGGCCATGGAGGATGCTCTGATTGGCGCGGTCCGCCTGGCCGTTGGACTCCGGGTGGGCAACTGAGGCGAGGTCGAGTCGTATGTTGTGCTCCTCGCAGAATTCGGCCATGGCTCCTTTGGCGAAGTTGGTCTCGTTGTCCGTGATGATGCTGTGTGGGAACCCATAGCGATAGATGAGCTCGCGTAGGAATTTGGTGGCGGTCTTCCCGTCGCACTTGCGGATTGGCTTGGCCTCCACCCACTTTGTGAATTTGTCGACTGTGACCAGGATGTGGGTGTAGCCAGAGGGGGCCTTCTTGAAGGGGCCTACCATGTCCATGCCCCACACGGCGAATGGCCAGGTGATGGGGATGGACTTGAGCGCCGAGCTCGACACATGCGTCTGGTTGGCATACTTCTGGCACCGATGCAGCCTTGGACGACGTCGACCGCGTCGGCGTGTGTGGTGAGCCAGTAAAAGCCATGTCGCATGGCCTTGGCAACTAGAGAGCGGGCACCGGCGTGGTGGCCGCAGTCGCCGGCGTGGATGTCCTAGAGGATCTTGTGTCCTTCTACGGGTTGGACGTAGTGTTGGAACACGCAGTCACGCTGCACTTGTGGAGCTCGCCATTGATGACGACGAAGGATTTGCAGCGGCGTGCTATCATCCGGGCCTCCGTTTTGTCAGCGGGTAGGGTGCCTCCCTCCAGGTAGGCGACGTATGATGCGTTCCAGTCGCTAGGCTCGGCGATCATTGCGACCAGGGCCGCGTCTGGTTGCAGCGGAATGCCGATGTCGGTCTGCCTCGGGGGAGAGACGGAAGGCTTGGTGATGGTGTCGAGGAATACGCCGGCGGGCGGCATGAGTCGAGCCGAGCCAATGCGGGAGAGTGCGCCGACCTCCTCGTTCTTCCACCTGTCAATCTACTCGACGGAGTAGCCCGCAAAGGGGCCTCCTAGTTGGTCCACTGCTTGGCGGTATGCCGCCATGGTGGGGATACTGCATCGCAGGTGCCGACAAGTTGCCCGGCGACAAGGTCGGAGTCGCCGTTACAGCGCAGACGATTGATGTTCATCTCCTTGGCTGCTCGCATGCCGTGGAGTAGCGCCTCGTACTCGGCCATGTTGTTGGTGCAGGGGGTGAAGTCAAGGTATAGGACGTAGCCTAACTTGTCGCCCTTTGGAGATGTGAGGATGATCCCTGCCCCTGCACCATCTGCATTCTTGGATCCGTCAAAGTGTAGGCTCCAGTAATGGAGGTATGGCAGTTTCTCTAGCTGCTGGGCCTCCTTCCAGTCGGCGAGAAAGTCTGCGAGAGCCTGCGACTTGATCACCTTGCGCGGATCGTACCTATTGTTGTGGACGCCGATCTCGATGGCCCACTTGGCGACTTGCCCGGTCGCCTCACGGTTGTGGATTAAGTCCTGCAACGGTGCTGAGGAGACGATCGTTATTGGGTGCTCCTGGAAGTAGTGCGGTAGTTGCCGCTGGGCTCTGAAGACCGCATATACCAATTTTTGGTACCGCGGGTAGCGTTGGCTGGACTCGGTAAGGACTTCGCTGATTTAGTATACAGGTCGCTGCACCGGGTGCTCCTTGCCCTCCTCTGGTCGTTCGACGACCATGACGGCGCTGAAGAGTCGCTCGAAGGCCGTGACGTAGACGAGCATGGGCTCCTTGTTGACGGGGGCGGCGAGTAGCGGTGCCGCGAGTAGCACCTCCTTGAGAGCGTGGAGCACGTCGTCTACCTCCTTGTCCCACTAGAACATGGGGTTCTTGCGCATTAGGCGGTAGAGAGGCATCGCTTTCTTTCCTAGCCGGGGGATGAAGCGACTGAGAGCCGCGACTCGCCCGGCCAATTTCTGGATGTTGCGCAGGCACTCGGGTTTGCCGATCCGGGCGATCGTTGTGGCATCCCACAAAACCACTACTAGAAAATCGCGTTGTTTTTGTGCATTGCATCATCATGATCGCATGCTCATGTCATCATGCCACATTGCATTTGAGCATCGTCATCATCTTGCAGTTGCTTGCATAAAACTATTTGCAGATAAACCTAGTTTTGTTTTCTAAAACGCCCCATCTTCATTCAAACACGCAAACCCGGGTCCCCGGATTATTTTGTTTTGTCCGCTGTCGGAATTGCAAAAGCGCTGGTTGAAATAAATAATTTAATTAATTATTTTGGTGGGGCGATCGAGCGGGCGGATGACGACGACCACCCGAAATTAAAGCGGTCCACCTAATTCCTAAACCTACCAACCTATCTACCCACACCCTCTCCACCTCACCCCACCCAATCCCTGGGCGCCACCTCACCCTCTCCCTCTCCTCAACCAATCCTATGCTGCCACCTACTCCCTCTCCCCTTCCTCACATGCACTCACACACTCAACACACACCACACACTTTGCAAGCCCGGCCACCCAGCCACCATGTCGCCCTCGGTTTCACGCCACTGGTCGGCCCCTGCGCCACGCCCGATCCCCAGGCGCGCCTCCCTTGATCCCCTCTCCCCTGGTCCGCCCGCTCCAGGCGCCATCGGCCGTGCCGGCCCGACCCGCAACCGCCGCTCCGCCGCTCGCCACTCCATCTCCCTGCGCCGCCTCTCGCCCTCGCCGGACCCTCTCGCTCACCGGAGGCCGCGCGCCCGCCGCCAGCGCCTCCGCTCCCGCCGGCTGCTCGCTCCACCGGCCCAGCGCCCTCCCCGCTGCGGCCCGCCCGCCGTGGCCTCTCCGGGCGTCCTCGGCCTCCGCCGTCCGCGTCCTCCTGGCGCCGCCCGAACCCGCCGTGGCTCCCTCGAGCTCGCCTCGCTCCACGCCTCCGGGCCGCCCGCGTCGCGGCGCCCTCCTCCGCTGCGCCTCAGCGCCGCCACCTCCCTAAGCTCCGCAAGCTGGGCCAAGCACCGCCTCAGCTCGCGTCAACCTCCGTCGACCACCCGCCCGCTGCGCCCGCGTCCGGCCCTGCCTTCCTCTGCCCGCGCTGCGGAGCTACATCACGCCTCCCGCCGTCGGCCGTTCCTCCAGCGCCGCGCCCGCTTCGCCTCGGCGGCGAGCCCCATGTGCCCAGTCGCCCGGGGTGCTCGCCGCCCGAGCTTCGCCTCTGCCAGCATCTCTTGCTCCTGCCATCTCGCGTGGTGTTGTACCTGTGGTGTTGATGTCAGTGTTGAGCCGCCTGGTGGTTTAGGGGATGCGTCGAGTGTTGATGCTCCTGTTGTGATGTTTGAGCGGATGATTAAGATCTCCATGCAGACAAGTACCAGAATCGGGCAATGACTGGTGAGGAACAAATGGCCACTCCAGGAACTTCTACACGCATTGAAGACCTCTAACACGGATCCCAAGCTCAGCCCGATCCGAAGACCGATCCCCGAAACCCTGAGTGCGCCGACGACCAGATCTACACGGTGTAACGACAAGACCGCCGACAAGGATCTACGATCGCGGATGCGACAAGATCGTCGCTCGGACGCCAAGACCGCCACATGGAGCGATAAGCGCTTCATCTCGGATCGCCAAGTACTCCCTCGAGGCGCCAAGTTCTTCTTCGAATGCCAAGACCGAGCCCGATGCGGTGCAAAAAGAGCCCCAACGACTAGAACGACACCGCCGGAAGAACCCGATCGCCCGACACCGACCCAAGTCGCCGTCCGGAACGACAAGATCTACCCGCTACCGAAACGATTCCGCCAAGGGCGAACCCCGGATCCGAACCACGAGACCGACCCCGAACCCTCGGAACCAAGATCGTCGAACCCTAATGTGTGAACCCCTTCCCGAAACCCTATTTTATCACATAATACAACTTGTTGCATAATAATTGTCTTGCATGCATACATCCATGTGGTTCGGGGGCCTTTTGCCGATTCACCTCATAATTAAATATGGGGCCATATGCGGGCAAATCTAGCCTTATATTGGCCTCATTTAAATTTGTGCATCGAACCGGTACCATATCTTGCCATGTTAATACAACATTTAATTTGCGGGGTAGATAAATAACTTGAACCGATCAATTAATAGTCGGGACCCCGGTTCCACTTAATATTGACCTAATTGCATCGCAACTTGCCATGCCATACATCGTACATGCATCATGCCCGATCTTCTGCCGTAATCTTAAATATTGCATCCGGTGTTTATTCTAGCGATTTGCTTCTTCGCGGATAAGGCCGTTGAGTTGATGTGAGCTTCGCCCCGATCTTCGGTTGAACCTTCGACAATGTTTTCAGGCGAGCATCTCCCCCTTTCTACCTATCTTACTTTTATAGTATTTATTCCCTCCTGTTGATATATTGCTATCTGTGTTGCGATGCTCTAGTTTTCCGTTCCCTGGATATTCCCTGCAGCCTCATATTGCCATGGCCACCTCCTATTACCTGTTGTTTGGTAGATAGCTGGACTTGGCGTCGTGATCGCTTGCTCAAGTCTTCTGCGTGTCGTCAAGTGCCACGATTGTTGATTTATTGCCGCATGTTGATGTTGGAGCGATCATAGTTTTACTTATCGTTCACTTTAATTCCTGTTTAACAATTAAAATTGAAGTAGCGAGGCATCGGTGGGTGATAGAAAATATTTTGTTTCGAGCCCACTTGTGTCCCGTGGGACCCAGTACTTGATACATGTTCCTTGATTTATCGCGCTATCCACATCCGGGAGGTATATGGGACCCCCGAGCGAGCTTGATTGGTCTTATTTCTTGGGGCCACAAACTAGTTTGAGGTTTTATTTACGATCTGTACTTATGCCATGCTACTTATGTATTTAAATTGTGCGACAGATAGCACCTTTGTCTTGTTTAGGTAAGCGGAGTGATTACGCGGTATCGACACCCAGTTTTCGGGTTCCCGATCGCTTCTGACCATTGGCCAAACCTTGAGTCCGTCTGAAGCTATCTTACTGCCGTTGCGTCTACTCAATGGGTGGCCCCTGAAATATTTCTGAATCTGTGATTGTTGGTCGTGAAAGCCTCGTTGGGTTTTGATTTGGTTTTCGAGGTTGATCGGCGTGTGTTGCTATTGGTGCACCCGGGTAAAACTTTACGAAAGCCGTGTCCGGTTATGGACGACTTGGAGCCGATGTCTCGACCATAGACAATCATAACTAAAGTTTATTGCCATAAATTTGACTTTATAATGACTAGTAATCAGCTTCACTTCAATGGAATGGCTAAATAATACTGCCCACAATTGCTTGTTTGGATCGTCGCTTGCGACCATTGTACCTGACTAGTAAGTATTGCAACTACAACGGAATGGCTAAGCAAAAGTACCAACAACTGCTGGGTTTCGGGATATCTCATGCTAATTGTACCTGACTAGTAAGTGTTGCCACTATAATGGAATGGATAACTAAAAGAACCCACTGCTTACTTTATCAGGACGATTATCTAAACCTGACTAGTAAAGTGCCGCAACTATAACGGAATAAGTAAAACTTCCAACTGTGTGAGTTCCTCGGTTGACTTCCACGTTTGGTCTCGAGGGGGAAACGCCAGGATGGGTTTGTTTGATGATAGTATCGGTTGGATCGAATAGGTCTTCCTCACCCCTCTCGACGGCCGCTTGAGTATCGAGTCTCTATAGGTTGTTTAGTGCATCTTGCCTTGCGCTTGATCCACCATACCTATGTGGCGAGGACCGCGAATTCTAGTCTCGCCGTGTCTTGGCCTCGATCTTGACGCCTCTTTTTCCTTGCCCTTTGTCGGCACCCTTTGTTTAAGCAGGTTTGAGATCGGCGTCGTTAGGTGTTTACCCTTCCGCTTTGGGCGGGGTTATGGGCGCCATTGGTTATTCTTGAGGCTCTTAGCCCCATTTGCATCTTGTCCGTAGCTGGGCGCTATCGCTTTCAAGGTGATTTGGATCTTTGTATATTATATTTGTATTCTTGACTCATGGAGTCGTGTTGTATATATATATACTCGTGGGTCCCATCGAGGACTGTGTAATGTTATTACTTCGTTTCCACCCACACGAAAGTGCTGGTGGGCACCTTTGAATCGTTTCTATACGGGTTTGGCGGGTTTTCGCTAAAACTTTCATAGGTCCGATTCGAGGTGTTCTGAGTGGTATCGAGCTCGGCGATTCACGATACCCCATAAGTCCACTGTAGGATAACCTAGCTAACGGCCGCGATGAGTGTCAAAACTATTTTCCAAAATCGGTTGGATAGTTACGAATAGGTCTAATTTTACTCCTTACCCTCTTGCTGTTCTCCTCTTACCTCTCGTGTTTTGAATCCGCTCGTCCCTTTCTTCGAGTCCAGGACTTCTCGTGGTTGGGATCCGTAGTACCTTCAGGGTTTCGCTTCCTCCTCTGATAACGGTGTTGCTACATCTGATCTTCATGCTAGCCGAGGAATCACCGTCTACTGTGGTACCATTCTTTGTTCCTTGTTTGTGCTATCCGGTGTTTCCCGACGCGACGACATCATCTACGCCAGATCCGATGCAGAGTCTGCATCACTCCTTTGTTTCCGAACCTCGCTTGTCGAGATCTTCAGTCTGTTTCCGAGAATGGTTGCACTCTTTCTACTGATTGTGCAGAGTAATAGTTTGGGTGCGTGATGGATTGGCCCCCATGCCGACTACCCCTTCTATTCGCTTTTGTACATTGAAGTGGATGAGAATGCATCGGTCCTCTCTTTCTACCGGAGTTAGAGGTGGCTTTATTTGTTGATGCCTCTACGTTTGACCTTTTGTTCCGGAGTGTTCCCTCGACGATCACGGACAACGACCTCTTGTTAGTGGTGTCGCGAGGATCTACATGAAGCGAGAAGATTCAGATCGCCGACCTTCCTTCCGGAACCATGAGGCGGATCTCGAGGGCGAGATCCCTTGTTAGTGGTGTCGAATTGTGGCATCCCGCAAAACCACTACTAGAAAATCGCGTTGTTTTTGTGCATTGCATCATCATGATCGCATGCTCATGTCATCATGCCACATTGCATTTGAGCATCGTCATCATCTTGCAGTTGCTTGCATAAAACTATTTGCAGATAAACCTAGTTTTGTTTTCTAAAATGCCCCATCTTCATTCAAACACGCAAACCCGGGTCCTCGGATTATTTTGTTTTGTCCGCTGTCGAAATTGCAAAAGCGCTGGTTGAAATAAATAATTTAATTAATTATTTTGGTGGGGCAGTCGAACGGGCCGGATGACCCGAACGACCACCCCAGAAATTAAAACGGTCCACCTAATTCCTAAACCTACCAACCTATCTACCCACACCCCCTCTCCACCTCACCCCACCCAATCCCTGGGCGCCACCTCACCCTCTCCCTCTCCTCAACCCATCCTCTCCTGCCCCCTACTCCCTCTCCCTCCCTCATGCACTCACACACAAAACACACCACACCTTGGCCGCCCCTGCCCACCACCACCACGTCCGCCTCGGTTTCACCGCCACAGTCGCCACTGCGCCCACGCCCGATCCCAGGCGCGCCTCCTCGATCCCTCTCCTGGTCCGCCCGCTCAGGCGCCATCGCCAGCCCGGCCGACCAAGAACCCGCTTCCGCCGCTCGCCACTCCATCTCCCTGCCGCCTCGCCGCCTCACTTCAGAACCCTCCCGCTCCCACCTTGGCGCGCCCGCCAGCGCCCTCACGCTCGCCAGCCAGCGCTCGCTCACCGCCCGGCGCCCTCCCGCTGCCAGCCCCTCTCCAGCCCGCCGCATGCTCTCCAGCCCGTCCTCGGCCTCCGCCCGTCGCGTCCTCCTGGCCGCCCGCCGCTGTCCCGCTCCTCGCTCCCGCCTCGGCCGCCCACCGCCGGAGCCGCCGCGGCGCCGCCTCCGCTGCGGCCCCTCAGCGCCGCCCCTCCTCCGCCAAGCTCCGGCCGGGCCCAAGCCCCGCCTCCAGCTCGCGGTCAACCTCCGTCGGCCACCCGCCCATTGCTGCTGCGCTGCGTCCGGCCACTTCCTCGCCCGGCGCCGCTGGAAGCTACATCACGCCTCGCCGTCGGCCATTCCTCGGCGCCGCCGCGCCGCTTCGCGATCCCCATGTGCCACAGTCGCCCGGGGTGCTCTGCCGCTTGGCCGAGCTTGCCGGCACATCTCTTGCTCCTGCCATCTCGCGGTGGTCTTTGTACTGTGGTGTTGATGTCAGTGTTGAGCCGCCTGGTGGTTTAGGGGATGCGTCGAGTGTTGATGCTCCTGTTGTGATGTTTGAGCGGATGATTAAGATCTCCATGCAGACAAGTACCAGAATCGGGCAATGACTGGTGAGGAACAAATGGCCACTCCAGGAACTTCTACACGCATTCGAAGACCTCTAACACGGATCCCAAGCTCAGCCCGGTCCGAAGACCGATCCCCGAAACCCTGAGTGCGCCCGGCGACCGGATCTGCGGTGTAACGACAAGACCGACGACAAGGATCGACGACCGCGGATGCGACAAGATCGTCGCTCGGACGCCAAGACCGCCACATGGAACGATAAGCGCTTCATCTCGGATACGCCAAGTACTCCCTCGAGGACGCCAAGTTCTTCTTCCGAATGCCAAGACCGGCCGCAGTGCGATGCAAGAGCCCATAGCGACTAGAACGACACCGCCGGAAGAACCGTCGCGCCCGACACGACCAAGTCCTTCGTCCGAACGACAAGATCTACCCGCTACCCGAGAACGATTCCGCCAAGGGCGAACCCCGATCGAACCACGAGACCAACCGAACCCTCGGAACCAAGATCGTCGAACCCTAATGTGTGAACCCCTTCCCGAAACCCTATTTTATCACATAATACAACTTGTTGCATAATAATTGTCTTGCATGCATACATCCATGTGGTTCGGGGGCCTTTTGCCGATTCACCTCATAATTAAATATGGGGCCATATGCGGGCAAATCTAGCCTTATATTGGCCTCATTTAAATTTGTGCATCGAACCGGTAACATATCTTGCCATGTTAATACAACATTTAATTTGCGGGGTAGATAAATAACTTGAACCGATCAATTAATAATCGGGACCCCGGTTCCACTTAATATTGACCTAATTGCATCGCAACTTGCCATGCCATACATCGTACATGCATCATGCCCGATCTTCTGCCGTAATCTTAAATATTGCATCCGGTGTTTATTCTAGCGATTTGCTTCTTCGCGGATAAGGCCGTTGAGTTGATGTGAGCTTCGCCCCGATCTTCGGTTGAACCTTCGACAATGTTTTCAAGCGAGCATCTCCCCCTTTCTACCTATCTTACTTTTATAGTATTTATTCCCTCCTGTTGATCTATTGCTATCTGTGTTGCGATGCTCTAGTTTTCCGTTCCCTGGATATTCCCTGCAGCCTCATATTGCCATGGCCACCTCCTATTACCTGTTGTTTGGTAGATAGCTGGACTTGCGCGTCATAGTCGCTTGCTCAAGTGCTGCTGCGTGTCGTCAAGTGCCACAGTTGTTGATGTATTGTCGCATGTTGATGTTGGAGACGATCATAGTTTTACTTATCGTTCACTTTAATTCCTGTTTAACAATTAAAATTGAAGTAAGCAGAGGCATCGGTGGGTGATAGAAAATATTTGGTTTCCGAACGCCCACTTGTGTCCCGTAGGACCCCGAGTACTTGATACCTGTTCCTTGATTTATCGCGCTATCCCCATCCGGAGGTATATGGGACCCCGAGCGAGCTTGATTCAGTTTTATTTCTTGGGGCCACAAACTAGTTTGAGGTTTTATTTACGATCTGTACTTATGCCATGCTACTTATGTATTTAAATTGCGCGAGATAGCACCTTGTCTTGTTTAGGTAAGCGGAGTGATTACGCGGTATCGACACCCCGAGTTTTCAGGTTCCCAGTCGCTTACAGCCATTGACGCAAACCTTGAGTCTGTCTCGAAGCTAGCTTACTTCGTTGCGGGTCTACTCAATGCGGTGGCCCCCTGAAATATTTCTCAATCCTGTGATTGTTCAGTCGTGAAAGCCTCGTTGGGTTTTGATTTGGTTTTCGAGGTTGATCGGCGTGTGTTGCTATTGGTGCACCCGGCGGGTAAAACTTTAAAACCGTGTCATGTTATGGACGACTTGGAGCACAGTATCTCGACCATAGACAAGCATAACTAAAGTTTATTGCCATAAATTTGAATTTATAATGACTAGTAATAAGCTTCACTACAATGGAATGGCTAAATAATACTGCCCACAATTGCTTGTTTGGATGGTAAACTTGCGACCATTGTACTGACTAGTAAGTATTGCAACTTCTAGCGGAATGGCTAAGCAAAAGTACCAACAAGCTCTTTGGGTTTCGGGATATCTCATGCTAATTATACGACTAGTAAGTGTTGCCACTATAATGGAATGGATAACTAAAAGAACCCTTGCTTACTTTATCGGGCGATTATCTAAACACGACTAGTAAAGTGCTGCAACTATAACGAATAAGTAAAATTGCCAAGCGTGTGAGTTCCTCGGTTGACTTCCTCGTTTGGTCTCGAGAAACGCCGGATGGGTTTGTTTGATGATAGTATCGGTTGGATCGAATAGGTCTTCTCACCCCTCTCGGCCTCGGTAGTATTGAGTCTCTATAGGTTGTTTAGTGCATGCTGCCGCCGCTTGATCCACCATACCTATGTAGGCGAGGACCGAATTCTAGTCTCGTAGTGTCTTGGCCTCGATCTTGGCGCCTCTTTTTCCTTGCCCTTTGTTGGCACCCTTTGTTTAAGCAGGTTTGAGATCGATGTCGTTAGCGGTTTACCCTTCCGCTTGGCCTGGGCAGGGTTATGGGCGCCATTGGTTATTCTTGGGGCTCTTAGCCCCATTTGCATCTTGTCGTAGTGGGCGCACTATCGCTTTCAAGGTGATTTGGATCTTTGTATATTATATTTGTATTATTGACTCATGGAGTCGTGTTGTATATATATCTGTTCTGTGGGTCCCATCGAGGACTGTTGTGTAATGTTATTACTTCGTTTTCCACCCGCACGAAAGTGCCTGGTGGGCACCTTTGAATCGTTTCTATGCGGGTTTGGCGAGTTTTCGCTAAAACTTGCATAGGTCCGATTCTGAGGGTGTTACAATCGTGTTGATCTTGGCAGGGTTCGCCTCGATCCCGCGCTTGGAGACGACGTACCCCAGCAACTGTACAGTAGGTACACCGAAGGTGCACTTTCCTAGGTTTAGCTTTATCTTGTACCTCCGCAAGTTTGCGAAGGTTTCTGCCAGTTCGGTGAGTAGGTTGCCCTGGCGAGTGGAATTCACCACCATGTCGTCGATGTAGACGTGGATGTTGCGGCCAATTTGGCTCACAAGGCACTCATGCATGCACCTCTGGTAGGTCGCCCCGGCGTTCTTGAGGCCGAAGGTCATGGCGGTGTAGCAGAATGCTCCGAATGGAGTGATGAACGCCGTCTTCTCCTCATCCTCGACTGCCATTTTGATCTAGTTGTAACCAGAGTAGGCGTCAAGGAAGCATAGGGACTCCGAGCCTGCGGGCGAGTCAACGATTCGGTCGACCCGTGGGAGGACGAATTGCTCTGAGCAACTGTTGAGGTTTATGTAGTCGATACACATTCTCCGGTCCGTCTTTCTTCGACCAGAATGGGTTTGCGGCCACTTGGAGTACTTGATTGGCCGTATGAAGCCTGCAGCGACTAGACGCTACACCTCCTCGGCGATTGCACGGCGGCCCTCTTCATTGAAGGGCCGCACGACTGCTTGACGGGTCGCGCTTTGGGGTCGGCGTTGAGTTTGGGCTCAGCGAGTTCCCTCGGGACACTAGGAATGTCGGAAGGTTTCCATGCGAAGATGTAGCAATTCTCACGTAGGAACTCGATGAGATAGCCTTCCTATGCTAGGCTCATGCCCCTTCCGATCGTCACCGTCTGGCTGGGGTCACCTGGGACCAGCTCGACGGAACGAGTGTGTGTCGTTGCCTCGAATGCGGTCGAGCCGCCGCCCTCCGAGTTGGGATTCTTGAGTATGGTGGCGTCGTCGTTGTTGACCCTGCTCGTGTACTTGGCGAGCTCCTCTGTGTCGTTTGTCTCTGCATCTATGAAAGCGTCGGCGAGCTTGGCGCCTTTGGCCTCGCATTCTGAGGCCATGTCGGGGTCGTCATGGACGGTGATGATGACGCACGGCCCGGGGAGCTTCATCGCGTTGTACGCGTAGTGGGGCGCTGCCATGAATTTGGCGAACGCCTGACGACACAGGACACAGTGGTAGGGGGTGTTGAAGGGCACCAGCTCGAAGACGATCCGCTCGGTGTGGAAGTTCGTTGGTGTGCCAAAGGTGACTGGCAATGTCACCTTGCCGATCGGATCGCCGGCCGGGGCGATGCGTGGAAGGTGGTGTAGGTCATCTCAATCGCCGACAACGGGAGCCGCGATCGCTGAATGTGTCCAGTGGATGTTGATGGAGCTGCCGTCCATCAGCGTCTTGGGGAGCGATAGATCTCCACCTTGGGCTTGACCACCGAGGCGACCGGCCGGATATTTGATCCGTGGCGAGTGGTCTTCAGACTCGGTGATTTGTTGTTCGGACCAGTTGAGGCGGGGGATTCGACCTAGGACACCGCATTGGCGGCGGCGGCGGGCGATGACCTTCTTCTCGCGCTTCGTGTTGAAGCCGGTGAAGGTGTGAAGCGAGTCGGCGTCATGGCCGAATTTCCTGCCATTTGGCGGTGGTTTTGAGGCCCTCCCTTGTGCGTCGTGCCTTCGATCTCCCTAAGGAGTGGCGATCGGCGGTAGTGTGCGTGGCGGTTTCCCCTCCTGTGGAACTCACGGGGCTGGTTAAGGAGAGCCGGGTCGAACTTCTTTGCCCTATACTTTCCACCATCGGCGTTGGCCTCCGTCGCGGCGAAGATCTTGAGCTCGGCGTGGGCGTACCGGCGTTAGCGATGAAGTCGACTCGCCCGTCACCGTGGTGCTGGCTGATGAGGCAAGTGTTCTTTGTAGCGTGGCTCGGTGCGTCTCCCATTGGCGTGGCGCTCGTGCGGCGATTTCCTCCTGACTCATCGTCGGTTTCTTGGTTTGGGTCCTCCTCCGCGTACTACTTGGCGATCTTGAGGAGGTCCAGTATGTTGTCGAGTGTTTTGTACACTCGCTTGTGTTTGGCGACCAAGGTCTCGTAGAGGCATGAGGTATTGAAGCAGTGGATCGCGGTGTCCGGGTGGATTCTAGTCGCGTTGTACCACAGGTCTTTCCACCGTTGGACCCAGTTGTGGGTCGACTCGCGGGGTCCCTGGACGCATCGCTCTATGTCCTCGATGGTGGTGGCGCGGGTGTAGGATCCCTCAAAGTGCCTGACGAAGGCGTCACGCATTTCCTCCTAGGAGTCGATGTTGTTTATGGGGAGGGTGTTGATCCATTGCCGACACGCTCCCTCCATCATCAGGGGGAGGTAGCGATCGGCGAGCAGGTCGGTGTGGCCGGCAATTACCATTGCCATGAGGTACGTGTCAAACCACACGGACGGGTCTTACGAGGGGTCGTACTTCTCAATTTCCGTCGGCGCCTTGAAGTTCGCCGGGTATTTTTCGCCTCGGATCATCGGTCCGAAGCACTAGGGTCCGACTCGGCTCGGTGATCCCCTTGGTTCGCCGTCGCGGTAGTTAGTGAGGGTATGCCTCAAGTCGTCAGGCTGGCATGCACGCCAGCTCTGACTGTTGATGATGTGGGTTCTCGCCTCGACTGTCTGCCCGTTGGCGGTGACGAAGTTGTTCGCCGGTCGCGGGTTGTTGGTGGAGAGTGCCGCGTGTGTGGGTCGGTGTTGGAGTTGCAGGGGCTCGGGTGGTGGGCAGCTGAGGGTGTTTGCCACCATTGGGCGGCCGCTCGAGGCCGCCCTGCTTCCTGACGAACGCGAGTACATGCGACCCTGTGAGTCGGCTCCTGCGTTTTGTTGCTCGACAATCTTGGCGAGTAGAGCCTTGGTGTACTGGATCTGCAGGGCGCCTTCCCCGGTCACGTTGATGTTATCGACCGCGGCTCGGCTCGCGATGACGTTGTCCATCGGGGTGGAGAATAGCGGGAGGCCATTCGCGTCTCGCTCCCGTGAGGAGACCAGGATTCTTGGCTGATCCGGGGGGCATGTGGCCGGCGGTGAAGCGTCGTTGGCCGTCGCGCTGGTGGTGGCGGAAGCTCCCTCACGGTGGTGCATTCTCGCGGTCGCGTGCTCGGCTATGCGGGCTGGGTCGTTTCATCGCCGAAGTTGAGAACGCGGCCCTGAGCGGTGGAATTGAGCGCGACCTGATGCGAAGTTGGTGGTAGAAAGCTCTGGCGTCACCTTTCGGCGAAATTTTTCACGCTTCGGCTTGTTCGCGGACCTCCTCCTCAACGTGGCGGAGTTCCTCGACCTCCGTCGCCGTCGTGGTTAAGCGGGATCGGCGTGGAGAAAAGTGCAGCGGGCGTCCACGCCATTCGCCATGTAGGCCGCGATGTTGCGACCAGATCCGATGTGGAGGTAGCTGGACTCCGACCCGGAGTCGAAATCAAAGATCCTGAGAATGGAGGGGTCCTCGAAGTCTCCCACGTTGGAGACCTGGGTGATGGAGCCCGCGGATAGCCTTAATGATGGATCCGGCGGCGATGCGAAGTCGCCCGGTCGGCGTCGGCGTTGAGCCCGTGTCATTCGTGATCATGGTGGTTTCAACCATGTTCTTTGTTGGCGAGTCGTACTTTCGGGCGAGGCGGTGGATGTACGGACGACTCTCGAGAGCCGGTTGCGTGGTGGTGACTCGTGGATGCGAGCGAGTCCTCTAAGACGATGATGTCAGTGAAGCCGACGAAAAGGCTGATCGTGCCGACCGGCATGATCACGTTGTGCGTGACGGGGTGCGCCGCTGGGACGTAGCTGCTCGGCAAGATCTGGAGGATCTAGCCGATCGAAATCATGCGGCTGGTGGCGATCGTCGTTGATGGGAAGATTGAATCTCGCCCGAACACCGCACGGCCGTCCGGCCCCATGGTGGCGCCACTATCGTGGGAATAGCCCGCGACAAATGCTGTCGGCAGCGAGTATTAGAACAAAGGGCGAGGGCCAGCCATCTGCGATGCGAGATGAGGCGAAGACACAAGGGTTTACCCGGGTTACCGCCCGGGAAAAGACCTACTCGGCTAGATTGTATTATGGAGAGAGTACAAGGGAGAGCTCGGCGATTGGCGGCGAGTATTTGGGGTGTATGATGGAGCGTGTCTCTATGCATACCCTAGGGAGGTTTATATAGGCTCACCTTGCTAGGGTTCTGATGTACAACCGGATTAGTTAAGTATTCAAGGGTTCTTGACCTAATCCATTTGGGCCTAACTAAACTTACGGGCCTCCGGCTTCGATCGCTGGGTCCTGCCAAGTCTCGATCCAGTCGCCGTCCTGCAGGCCCACTCGCTGACAGCTTGGGCTAGTAGGAAACTTCCTGCTGGGTATACCCTGGTCGGCATATCCCCATCATCACACAATATGACACCAAGCGAAGGTTTCGCATTGTTTGGATCGTTTTTGAATTTCTTATGCCCGTTTTAAACTATCGTCAAACTTTGTGGAACTACGGGCATGAAGATTCTTAGCTCGGGGCTGAGACTCGCTAAAATTGAAGTGGGTCTCTGATGAAATATCATATTGTGAACCTAAAAATGATTTTTGTAAAAAAACATGAGCATCAGATCATGTACTTGTAGTTCATATTTGACCCACTTCCTACCGATTTGGCATGAATTTGTGTTCTTTACCAGGGATAGATGGAAAGTTTTGAGATCCCCATGTTAGGAAATTGTCCATGTAAGGTGGTCTAGTATTTTTGAAAAATGTGGTGGTAGCATTTTGAATTAGGTATTTGGTGGTTGGTTCACAAAACCGCCCATTTTTTGCACTCGGAAAATGGAAAATGGCTTTTTGGTGCGACGAAAAGGAAAACTTCCTCCTAGAACATTGTTCACCATATGCACATGTATTCACAATATGGACACATCATCACAAATTATGCCTTCATTCTAGCCATAACATTGGTCATTTGACCCAAAAGTAAGGAAACCTCGAACGAGATATGTCATTTTATGATGGTTTTTTTGAGACATAATCAATATACCAAGTTTGATATTTTCCCTTCTAACTATATCACATAATATGACTACGCTAAGGTTTTGCATTATTTG